>JARFJB010000821.1:6763221-7188221 GCA_036346205.1 Vesta saturnalis
AAACGAGAATAGCCTCTACTTTTGCATAGGCCGAAAATTAACCATTGTCACTTTTCTGATTTGCCAAAAGCAGATAGAACAAAGATATTTTTTAAATGTCACTAAAACAGTTATGTTAAAAAACTGATTTAATTTAATTTTTAACAAAAATTACATTCGCAGAGTAATAGTATAGGAGCTGTGGTCACTTTTTGTTTGTTTTTTACTAGTCGTTTAAACTTTAATCTTTCATTTGATGTACCGCACAACCCCTATTTCCATTAAAAAAAATCTATATGGCGCCCAGCCGCCATATGATATTTTAAGTGTACTCATAAGTTCTCGTTTGCGCGGGGCGTTGGTCATTGTTATTCATAAGTTTTTTGTTTTTCAAAATTTCGCAATTTTGCTTTAGAAAGTAAGAAATAAACTCGGGTAAAAAATAATCGATTTTAAAACAAAAAAATGTTTCTGACAACTGAAAGCATGAAACACAAAACTAAATCTACAAAAGATGCTCCACATGACGACCATACGTTTCTATGCACAAATTTATTCGTTTATGTAAAGATTTCCGAATTTTTGCAAAAATTTGTCGCAGGTAATAAACCATTGCTTTTAGATATCCGCAAACACAAAAATCGCTAGGATTTAAATCTGGAGACCTTTCTGGCCAAGCAACCGGACCGCCTCTTCCGATCCGTCGCTCTCGGTAATTGTTAATCTAAAAAAATACGAACAGTTCTGCTATAGTGAGCCGGACAACCATCATGTAAAAACCACAAGTCCGCTGAATATTCAGAATTCTACAGGTCCAAGCAAATTATCACCAAGAACACCTATCCATACATTAATGCTAAACTTTTCGTGATGTTTAATTTCCCTTATCGCATGAGGGTTTTCATCAACATAGGAGTAATAGTGTGCATTGTGCATATTAAAAATTCCATATTTTGTAAAATCGGCTTCATCACAAAATAAAATATTACAAAAAAAATCTTGGTGTTGATTCTCTTTATTTTGCATTCAATTGGAAAAATCGACACAAGCAGGAAAATCATCTGCTTGCAAGGCCTTTTTTTTAAATGAAAAGGATACAACCCTTCCTTATGATGTAGAATGTTCCACACAGAAGATTTTGACGCATTGGGATACATTGCAGCCAACCTTCTTACGCTTATTTCGGGATTGTACTCAATTTCCATTAAAATACCATAATGATATTCTTCCATTACATCAGCATGCCTTCCCATTTCATTATTTTTAGGAATTACCGATCCTGTTCCCCTAATTCATTGATGAAGAAGCGTAAATGATTTAGGAGCAGGATGATATCTGAATATACACCTGCTGCTGCTCGAGCGTTGCATTCCATTTCGCCGTACACTAAATGCATATCGGCATATTCTTCGTTACTAAACGAAACCATTCTAACAATATTCAACTTTTTGTATTTACGGTAATCTAACTAAACAATAAAAAATCTTTCACTTGAAGCTTATTTGACACTTCAACCTCAACTAGTATCTGTAATATGAGTTATTTTGACGTTCACGCAATTGTTATTTTGTTTATTTCCGTAGCCATCTTTTATACTTGTAAATGAATTCGTTAGTTAATTTTATAAAAGTATGATTAACACATGAAAAGTTCAAATCGATTTATTTCAAAAACGGTGCGTCGTAGCGACTTCAGACAAGAGTATCATTCTTTTAAGAAAAATTTTTTTCAATTTTATGTTAAAAGTGCGAAATTTTGAAAAACAAAAAACTTATAAATAACAATGGCCAATGCCCCGCCCAAACACGAGCCGCTTATGAGTACAATTAAAAAATCATATTCACACCATACGATCGGGCATATTCCACTAAATAAATGTACAGCACGCTATCAGTTAAAGGGAAACCGTTTTGAAGATCAACCCTAGAAGCTGCAGTTTTCTTTCTAAAGAATATATATACATATATATATATATATATATATATATATATATATATATATATATATATATATATATATATATAGGGTGTTTAAAAAAGATGCGGCAATATTAAAGGGAGTGATTGTCCAGGTCATTTTATACAATAAAGTTCCTATAAACATAGGTCCGCAAACGCTTCGTTACCGATCTACAGCGTGTTGAAGTTTAATTTAAAAAAACAGTCAAAATTAGATTTTTCCAAAACGGCTTGAGATATCATAATGAAATTTTACGCGTGTCAATAGCTGTGGGAGACGCATACTTTGCAATACAACACGATGTTTCAGTCGTACCATTGGCGCGCGTATTGGCACGTCACGGGGTATTTTTCAAGAAAAAAGTAGGATTCTGCTGATATATATATATATATATATATATATATATATATATATATATATATATATATATATATATATAACTTTACAGCGGTCCCTGTATATGCAGTAGGTAACTAGTGACTTAAATTGCCATCCCTGTATAGAATAAGCCTTAACAATCGTCTATCATAGCTTGTAAGATTTGCGGCTAATTTTCGATAAGTGCGCACCAAAAGGAAATAGCTTTGAATGTATAGTTTTCAAACGGTTTAAATAACAGTTTCACTGTCAAAATGGAAAAGCACGGTTGCTGTAGTGGTATTATTGCTGGCCTGACACGTTATTTGTCTAATCTACTTTTGTTCGGTTTCTGTAGTTTTGTGTATCTAATCTAATTATGTTAGGTTACAATAGTTTTTTTTTCCTATTATACCGTAGATTTTAGATTTTTATACCTAACTACGACGTTATCAAACAAGGAAACGCGTGATTGGTCCGCATTTATCGAGATTTAGGCGCAAGTGTTGTAAGGACGGTAGCTTTTAAAAATTTAACTTAGCTACGATTGAAACCTGTAAAACTGAAATCTTTGAAATCATTTTTATCGGTGAAATAAATACCTATATTCGCAGTATACAATTAACAAATACTTTTTTTATAGTAATAAGCGTACCTACAAATATGTAAATAAATTGTTTCTGATTGATTTGATTGAATGTTGACACGTTCGTTCATCCATCTGTTCGAAACGTTTTTTTTTTCGGGAATACAAAAATTAATCAATGGCAAATGAATGAGTATAGTTCGAATTAGTTGTTAACAATTTTGTGATTATCACGGTGATTTAAGAATATATTCGTATCTCCTTCTAATTTCGAACTTGCTCTAGAAATACATGTAATTTAAATTTTTTAATCCTGGCATCTGCGGTACAGTGTTCAAACTTTTTAAATAATTTGTAAAAAAAATTTATAACAAAAGTGGCCCCGAGAAACGCCTGGAAATTATTTTCAGAATTGTAGGTCCACCGCTAGAGGGCGTATTTGACAGTTAAAATCTTAAAAAGCAAAATTTTTCAAAAGTTACTCAATTAAGGGGCATATTAAATATTATAATCAGATTCCTCGACAAATTCTGCATATTTTTTATTTGACAAGTTTTAGTCTAACTCTTCAAATACGGGGCGGGGGAGAGTGGGAACCTTGTTACGAAAAAACGTCTTTAATTCAGGTTCTGCTTGACCGATTTTAATAAAATTGATGTTATTTGAAAGAGCTTTTGTTAAACAATAGAAAAGTTGTAAATTTGAAGCAATCTGATTAATAAAATAAATGCTAGAGGGCGCTGTTTAATATTTTTTTAATATTGTGTTTTCTCTTTACAATTTTAAATGGAAGCATGAAAACTTAAGTAGGTTTTTAAATAGTAGACTAAATTAGTAATAAAACAGTTAAAACCGCAAGTCGATATCTTTTTCCTATTCTGAGATATCATAAGAAACAGGTAAATGGCGGGAATTGTTCTTCCAACGTCTAGTAGGCTAGTTCGCGTTAACGGAAATTATTAAATTTAGCCTGGATGAAAAGATCTTACATTGGTCTGCAGTAATTTACACTGTTATCATACTAATGTTATGGTTGCCGCTAGATTACCTAAATGTAATGCTGTCTCTACTAACAATGAAAACAAATTATAAAATAATAATGTGATAAATATAACATTTTTTTAATTATATACGAATGTTATATTTGTTTTCAAGCGATGTGTTAGTAAATCAAAAGCATAAAATATCAATAAAAACCCATATTTGCCCAGCAACAACAAATACAGTTTAAAAATATGAATCACGATTTACTGATGACAACAAAATTAGTAAAGAGGGCCATGCAAGATATAAAATAAATTCCCTGTTGAAAACAAGCAAGTTATGATTTTCACGCATATCTCAAAAATTATTCAACGTGTTGCATTTAATAGACTTTCTTTATCTTTTCGTACCAAAATGATTCTTACAAATGAAGAAGCATTTGAAATGTTGGCAGTTTATTTTGAATGTATGAGAAATGCAACCGTTGCTGTTAGAGTGTATGCACTGCAGTACCCAAACAGACGGCATCACAGCAGAAGAGTTTTTCTCCGACTCGCACACCGTGTGCGTACTACTGGAAATGTGAATCTTCCTGTGTACCGAAGACAACGCAGAGGTAGAACAGAGGAAAATGTTATTGATGTTTTAGCTTATGTAAATTTTAACCCTCATTGAAGCACCAGAGCTATAGCTAGAGACTTGGGTATATATCGAACCACCGTCCAAAATATTTTAAGAGAACACAGGTGACTACTTATTAATTAATGCATGTTTTATTCGGTATTATAATGATAAAAATGTTTTAATTTTTTTCGTTTGGCGTTATATGTTTCTCATTTTTATGATACCGAAAATGTCATTACATCAATGTTAACTTGTGACAACATGACTAATGTATTTGCCGCCATTTTATGTCCAGTTTCAATAAAACACCAAATTATTTAAAGAAATTATCTTATGCTATGTGAGTAGATTTTAACTAACAACATGATAATTAAGTGAGGCAAAGTAAAGTGAAAAGGTACCAATAATAAAAAATAATGAGAGGCCGGGCGAAAAAAATTCGTAATAACATTACGAGAGTTAATGCAGTTAAAGTCCTTTTTCGTTTACTAACAACGAAGGACTTCAATGTATCTTATTGATCTGATTACATTATAATATATACTATTTTAGACGTTGGAAGAACAATTCCCGCCATTTACCTGTTTCTTACGATATCTCAGAATAGGAAAAAGATATCGACTTGCGGGTTTCACTGTTTTATTACTAATTTAGTCTACTATTTAAAGACCTACTTAAATTTTTATGCTTCCATTTAAAATTGTAAAGAGAAAACACAATATTAAAAAATATTAAACAGCGCCCTCTAGCATTTATGTTATTAATCAGATTGCTTCAAATTTACTTCTTTTCTATTGTTTAACAAAAGCTCTTTCAAACAACATCAAGTTTATTAAACTCGGTCAAGCAGAACCTGAATTAAAGGCGTTTTTTCGTAACAAAGTTCCCACTCTCCCCCACCCCTTATTTGAAGAGATAGACTAAAACTTGTCAAATAAAGAATATGCAGAATTTGTCGAGGAATCTGATTATAATATTTAATATGCTCCTTAATTGAGTAAATTTTGTAAAATTTTAACTGTCAAACACGCCCTCTAGCAGTGGACCTACAATTCTGAAAATAATTTCCAGGCGTTGCTCGAGGCCACTTTTGTTATAAGAATTTTTTTCCCGAACCTGTGCTATAATCCATTCCTGAGATATGGCTGACGGCCGTTCTTAGTTGGCCACCCGGTTCAACTGATTTCTGTAAAACCCGCGTGGGATTTGTAACATGTAGGTACTATTGCTACTTAGTGTTGGTATGGTAGATAAAAACTAAATAAATTACAAAAAAAAAATCAAAAACAAAACTATATTTTAATAAAATAAATTTATTTTTCAGACAAATTTATGCAGTCATACAGTGCGTTTTTCTTATGAAAAAAAACAAAAATCGAACTATTTTAAATAGGGACTTATGATAATTGTCCATAAGCTTTTACTTTCCATGGGTATGTCGTATGTTTCGAGAACATACAGTAACATAAGGATTTCGATTACTATTTGTTATTCTATTCACATAACAAATTCCATAAATACTTGATAAAACCCAAGATGTAATTACATTCCTGCCAGACAAAACTATCGCAAAATTTCAAAACTCAGATAATTTTACAAATACAACGTCATTAATCGTGATGTTTTTAATAATTATTTTTATTTAGTATCTATAAAATTAGATTAATGACAGAATTTAATTCTATGGGCTTTGTAGTTAAAAAAGACACTTCCTTAAAAATATATAATAATTACATGAAAATGCAGTTAAAAAAAAATTGAAATAATCAGTAAATAGATTGTCTTAAAGAAAATTAAAAGTCACGCAAATAAATCAAGGACGTATATTAAAACCAATTAATTATAGTTTATTAAGTTGAGTTTAACTGACAAAAAAATGGTTAAATCGGCGTGTTCGAATATCACTCAGCCATTCGTAACGTTAGCACGATGAGTATAGTTGTTTAATATAATTAAATATACACGTGATTAAAAAAAAAAGTGTATTTATGTTTATTTTTAAATTTAGTTGTTTATAACACGAGATTAATCGGTTTCGGCTTGTATGCTTAAGGCGACTTTTTTTAATTTAATCAGAGTGCAATAGAATTAAGTGCTTAATATTATTTGGAATGTCAACAAAAATTGAGAGTATAAAAAATGGTACTACTGCACGTGAACAAACTTTTATTTTTGAGGAAAAAGAAGAAATACCGAATGATTCAAGATTTAAAAGTAAAATATTGCAAATTTTTCCTGTATTCATAGGTAGGTAAACCAATATTATTTTTTTCTGTTTGTTATGCAATTTTTATTACACTATCAATTTCATTTTTTGCATAAAACAAGGTTAAGCTTATTTATGTTTATTTCAATTTACGGTATAAGGTATTAATTGTATGCAAACAATTAATTTAATTAGCAAGTAATGTAGTAAATGTAATACCATTAAATAAACAGGGTTGAGAAATCACTTAGTATCTACCACGTGTTATTAATTTGAGTACCTATTCCTAATTTTAGAAATATAAATATTTAGCCATAGATAACTTACAAGGCGTTATTTTCACACATAAATTTTGTCGCCACAAAATTACTATTGAGCACCTTTTTTTTTTTAGAAAAATAGCATTTTAGAACTTCTTTCAATATTGAAAAAGGTTTTTACGGTTTATTCAGGCTCACAGTATATAATCACAAATATTTTTTGACGTTTCCGTGGTTTTGTATCAGATAAAAGCAATGTTTCCGCCGTAGTGATCGTTCGAATATCAATTCTGTCAAATTTATTTCTGAATCTTATTATTTGTTTCAGTTATAAAAAAGTATTGTTTGTATTCCATGCCAATATAAGAGTTTTTGGCACGTTCTAGTGAATTGTGAGCCTCGACCTATTGCTTCCGGCTAAAAAATTCTCTCTCATGTGCCATTAACACACAATGTGCACACTAAAATAACTATATGGAATAAGTAAATATTAATTATATAAAATATTATAATCATATGGTGACGTTATAAAAGGGTTTTTTATTTAATTAGGTAATTTTCTGGCAAATTAATTTTTGCATAAAAAGTATACGTGTGGATAAAAATAAACCATTGTTACTACTAAATTAACATACCTAACATTTCGGAATCGCTGTATGTACACTAATAAGTACAATTAACGTGAACAATTTAGTGTGGGGGCCCTATAATCACATTAGGAAGTTTTCACTGTAATGCCATTGTCAAGTCTGAGATATACCCATTAGTAGAATGGATCCATAATAGGACAACTCCTCAGCGCATGCGCCCGGTATAGTTTAATTGTCGGCTTTGTTTCAAGCGTCATTTTCAACCCTTTGATGACTTATTTATAACTCGCACCCCATAATTAGCGCCATTTTGGCAGTACTAAGAGCTTTTTTTGTAGCCCATCTGGTTGATCGTGCGATCAGATTTTTTAATTACCACTCAATTTTAAGTCCTAAAATAATATAGAAATAAATTCAAGATAAAGTACTTAATGGTTTTCCCCAATTATTAATATAAAGTAATTATTTTTTAGATTTCTCCAGTTATGTAACCGCAATAACATCCTTTCACTATTCAAATGCCTCTGACGTACTTGGAAAAGCCCCGTAATTAGCTAATTACATGAAAGGCAAACAGACCTTGAAATTACATCAAAGACAGTTAAGTCGACTTTCATTTCCAATTTTGATAATTGCTTCTGCCAACCTTATTAGATTTAACACAAAAAACAAAAGCAATGTATAAGTCTAGCGTGTTGATTTGAAATCAGTTTTTGCCAACCTTATTCGTTTTAACACAAAAAGAATGTACAAGACTAGGATGTTAATTAGAAAGCAGTTTCGGCCAACCTTATTCGATTCAATACAAAAACACGAAAAGATGCATATCTAGAATGTTGATTTCAAATACCTTATTAGATTTAATAAAAAAATAAAAACAAGATGCCAGACCAGGATGTTGATTTGAAATCAGCTTCGGCCAACCTTATTCGTATTAAAACAAATACAACAAGATGCAAGTCTAAGATGATTTGAAATCAGCACAAACACAAACACGGACACCAACACAAACACAAACACAGACACAGACACGGACACGAACACAGACATAGACACAGACACAGTCACAGACGCACACACACACAGACAGACGCACACGCACACACACGCAGGCGCAGACGCTGACGCAGACGCAGACGTAGACGCAGACGCAAACGCAAACCCGAATACAAACACGGACACGAACACGAACACGAACACAAACAAACACACACACAAACACAAACACAAACACAAACACAAACACAGACAACACAAACACAAACACAAACACAAACACAAACACGCAGACACAGGTCGAGCATTGACCTAACTTTTAACGTATATTAACGTGTGTCTGTGCTTGCGCATGTCTGTGTCTGTATCTGTGTCTGTGTCTGCGTCTGCGTCTGTGTTTGTGCCTGTGTCCGTTTGCGTCTGCCTCTGCATCTGCGTCTGTGTCTGGGTCTGTGCCTGGGTCTGGGTCTGTGCCTGTGTCTGTGTCTATGTTTGTGTCTGTGTGTGAGTCTGAGTCTGTGTCTGTCCCTGTGTTGGACCTGCGCCTGTATCTGTGCATGTGCATGTGCTTGTGTTTGTGCTTGTGGTTGTGGTTGTGCTTGTAATTGTGCTTGTGCTCGTTTTCGTGCTCGTGCTCGTGTTCGTGCTCGTGCTCGTGTTGGCGTTTGCGTTCAAAGTCGCGTTTGCGTTTGTGTTTGTTGCAGAATCTTAGACTTGCATCTTGTTTTTGTTTTAATGCGAATAGGGTTGGTCGAAGCTGAATTCAAATCAACATCCTAGATTTGCATCTTTTTCTTTATTTTTGTTTTAATACGAATAAGGTTGCCAGAAGCAGGAGAATTAACATTCTATAGTTGCATCTTGTTTTTGTGTTAAATAGAATAAGGTTGGAAGTAACTGATTTCAAATCAACACCCTAGACTTGTGCATTGTTTGTGTTTTTTGTGTTAAATCGATTGGCAGAAACAATTATCAAAATTGGAAAAGAAAGTCGACTTGGCTGTCTTTTATGTGATTTCAAGGTCTGTTTGCTTTTTAAGTGATTAGCTAATTACAGGGTTTTTCCAAGTATGTCGGAGGCATTAGAATAGTGAGAGGATGTTGTTGCAGTTACATAACTGGGGAAATCCAGAAAATAATTACTTTATATTAATGATTGGGGAAAATCGTTAAGTACCTTGTCTTGAATTTATTTCTATATTACTTTAGGACTTAAAATTGAGTTGTAATTAAAAATCTGTTTGCATCACCAATCAGATAGTCCTCCAGGGCTGGACTACCAAAAAAAAACTCTTAATACTGTCAAACGGGCGCTAATTACGGGGTACGGGTTATAAATACGTCATCAAGGGGTTGAAAATGGCGCCTAAAAAGAATCCGACAGGCCGCAGCCTGTCCTCCAAAGGCTGGAATTAAAAACTACACCCGGTGCATGCGTTGAGGATTTGTACTATTCTGGGTCCATTCTACTGCCGTTTTTCTTTCTCTCTTGCTTAAGTATAAAATAGATGAAACAATAACTTACTAGATTTGGGCAGATCGTTAATTAATATTAAGTGACCATTAAACTTGAATTGTCAAAATAATTTTTAACTGTCACAAACAGTTCACGTATTTAGCTCCGTATACATGTTGATATAGTCTGAAAAATATCCCAGATTGCAGTTTCAAACCGGTCACAAAACAGAAATATGGTCAAAAGAATTACCGACGAAGGAATGTTCATACGGAAAGCCAACGCTTTTTTCAAAAGACACATAGACCTTTGAAAAAGTGTAAATAAGTCGGCAGCTGAAGTAACTGCAGAAACTTTGGGAAAACATGAAGACTCTTTTTGACGCCGAATTTAAAAGAACTCTCTCTGAAAAACTTACGGAAAGAAAAACTACATATACACCTCTTATTCGAAGAAGTTTACGAGTGGGGGTTTAAAAAAAATTAATAATAACATTTTAATGGAGCTTCCTACAGTTAGAGTTTCTTAGAAAATATTCCGAAGTAAAAGACATTCACTTATATACACCAAAGGTTTTGGACGAGGCGTGGATTTTCAGCAAAGGCCATTGATTGATTCTTTAATAATCCATGCAAAGCTTTTCATTTCTACATTTTGTAAGTGAGTTTCATAATAGATTCTGTTCGTAATAATGTTGAAGTAAAACGCCGTAATCCGTAGCAGAGTCGGTGTGTAAAGCGAACATTATAGTCGGCTACTTCGGCCATAGCTTTTGGTCATCAAGATGATGCATTTTTTCGCAACTCCACCAAAATTGGTGTACAAGCAGCATTTAACCCTAAAGCCAGTGCATCCATTTTTTCGCGACCCCAACGAAATTGGTGTATAAATGTATGTTTTGGGCAAAATTCGGCCCAAATATTGACCAACACACATGGATCACAGCATTTGGCTCTTGGCCATCGAGGAAATGAATTTTGCCACGACCTAATGAAATTTGTGTATAAATATAGATTTTGGGCAATATACGGCCCGAATACTATCCAAGACTCACGTGCCACAGAATATGTTCTTAATCATCAAGGAAATCAATTTTACCGAGACTCCGACAGTATTTGTTTATAAATATAGATTTTGGGCAATATTTAGTCCAAAGTTTGACAAACGCTCATGGACGCAAAATTTAGCTTTTGACCATCGAGGAAATCCATTTTTCACCCATCCCAATAAAGTTGGTATGTAAATATATATATATATATATATATATATATATATATATATATATATATATATATATATATACTGCACCACAGTGATCTTGTGTTACATTCGATACATGGGATATGAGTGTTGGTTTTGTAATTTATTTTCTTTTGTTTGCTCAAACCCAAAAACTAGAATTTCCATTTCATTCAAATTTGACAGGAGTATTTTACACCTGCTTGACTAGACACCAGTGATGTTTGGTAACGATTGGTGCATTGCATTGTTGAGTAAGTGCAGTCTTTTTTATTGAAATAACTAAAACATCTAAGTGTCTAGGTCTTAGTAAATTTTTATTGTGGTCGGAATAATCAGAATGTAAATGTTTGTGGTGTGACGTCATACTATCTGTATTATTAATAATAGAGGTTAGACATGTGACATTTACCTGCTTTTTTAATGAAAGTCTAATGGGTCATTAATGACCCTCTTAATTGCATTTCAATGACACTGGGTTCTCCATTTAATTGCTCTTATAATGATCCTTTTTTTTATCGGGTTCTTTAAGGCCACGTTTCTGACCATTTTCATCATCTTCTTATTAGATCAGCCTTTCATCCCTTTCTTTGGGTTGCATATGTCAAAGGGCTACATTTGGTTTAGGCAACTAATGTCTTGCATCTTGACCCGTTTTAACGCATTCTTTTGTTGCAGCTTTGCAAGCCCTATGGCTCTCTTTTCCTTTATTTCATTTCCTATTTTCATAATTTCCTTTTTAGGCCAGGTTTTTATACATTTGTGCGGGTTGCACATTTCAAAGTGGGGCAACGTTTGTATGCCGCCATCTTTTTTCTGCCATCTTGCTTCAGTACGCCCCTGGTTTTCTCTCATCTGGTTTCCATTGCTTTTTTGCGGCGGCTTTCTCAATTCCTTCTTGTTCAACTCCTTTCTTCACCCTCTGTTTCTGCACTCCAGGTTCTTTTAGGCTTTACTAACATGTTGTTTCCATGTGTCTTTTTGACTTTCCGACATCTAGTTTTTGCCACCTTGGTTCCGTATGCCTTTTTGGTTTAACGCTCTTCAACATTTTGGAGCTGGATCTTGACTTTTGTTACCGCATATAAAGTATTTTCAACGTATTGAAATATTGACGGAATTGATCCCGATCTTGAATCTGAAGTATACATATGATATTAAACCTATAGAATATTTATTTCTTATACTATTAATGTACTTTAAAGCTACAAGTTCCGATAAGTGATATTGCCATTATTAGCAGTGAAGAATTATTTAATTGGTTAGAACCACAAATAATATAGAGTGAAAAGTAAAATTTGGAATAGTCGAAAAACTATAATAGTAGCATGTAGTCGTTCCTACTACCATACAGCCAGAGCAGAAAACAAAGACAATGTGATGGATGGAAACTTAAATTTCTGAAGGGCCAAGTGAGCGATCAAACAGCAAGTAATAAAATGTAAATTAAAAATATTTTTTGCACGATTGAGCTTTTTCGTGTATTTACCATATCTGTTTCTAATACAGTAGGATAAGTTTACTGGATGCGAGGCCCAACTCGTCGGTAAGTATTTTACTTACCGACGTTTTTTACTTACCAATGTAAAATTATATATAGGTACTACCTAGATTTCACAACAATAAGAACAAAAATTTTGGACATTTCTATTTAAAACGTCACTTTTGACTTTTCGTTTATTTAATAGAAATGAAATAATTTCAATTATGGTAAATTTAATACAATCGTGCAAAAAATAGTATGAGAATCACGACCATTAAGGGTTGTCCCGGTCTCCGGCCGTGGCCGTCGACCGGTAAACGTCCCTTATTGTTCTTGATACTCAATATACTATAACATTTTCAAGGAAAGTAATGCATGTCAATATCGGCTACGTTTAGGTGTAGGGACCTTTTAGCAAAGTTGCTTATTTTTTCTACATGCATTTGAAAATTGGTTTAGGATGCAAGTTACTCCATTAAAAAAAACACATCAAATTTGAAATACCCTGCACATTTCAAATAATTTTAAAATGTAGTCTATATTAATGCGCATATACGTACCAACAAAACCGATTTCAAAACAGAGAAATCCTTTAGTCTGTACACTCCTTGCCGTTGAACGGCACCTGTATATATATATATATATATATATATATATATACACACACACATATATATATATATATATATATATATATATATATATATATATATAAGTGGTTAATTGTAAGACATCCTACCTATCTTCACAATATCTTTTTTAGCGAGGAATGAAAATTTTTTTAATGGTAATGCCGATGGACAAAATTGCCGGTACTGGAGTGATACAAACACTCATTTTTGAGTAGACCCAGATCCAGTGTCCTCAGAAAATTGTTTGAGGAGGTACATTGGGAAACCACATCGTTGAGCAAAACTTAACTGGAGAATAGTATTTGGATATGTTGGAAAATGCTGCTGACCCCCTTATTACCGAAATTATCGAGGGGAATTCAAAAGAGATTGATATGGAAATTATATTCCAACAGGATGAAGCTCCTCCGCATTATTCCAGGAAAGTGCGTAATTATTTAGAATCTAATTTCCGTGGTCGTTGGATTGGTGGTCGTGGTCCCACGGAACAATCTGGTGTTTGAGACGGAACCTTCTTCTATTTTGGATCTATGTCAGAGGATAACAAACATCTGTCGAAATATTTACATTAGTGCATTTAAAACTCTTCGACAAGAATTTTCAGACATGCTTTGTAACGGTATAAACGGGTGGTAGAACGGGATTACAGATAAATTGGCCCCTTTTTGCCTCGACTAGTCAGCGTGTGGGTCGTGGATTGATGTTAATAATTTTGCACATCCAGAATAATAAATCGTACGTCAGTCAAAATAGGGAATGAAGTCAAAATCGTTTCGGTTAAGGGCGCCAGGATATTTGATAGACAAAAATAAGGGTCGTCGTGCCAAAATTACGAGTACATAGCGTGTCTAAACATCCAAAAAACATGCGCTTACCTATTCGTAATCAATTCCAGGTGTGCTGGACAGCAATTCAGCAAACCACCTAAAATCGGGCTTAAAAAAAAACACTACACGCTTGTCAAATAAAAGCGTGATAAACACTCAATAAATTTACGTTACTACACCTCAGTGTAAATAATGCGTTAAATAATAATCAAAACAAAAAAAATCTATAAAATGAACTCTAAATGAATTAATACTCAACAAAAAAAAATCAAATAAAATTACTAAATACTAAGAACGCTATTACTCAATAAAATCAAAAAAAACTAACTTTGTTACGTTAAAATTAAATTACGGTAACTTGCAATAAAGACTTTTATGTAACACAAAAGGGTTTCCATAGAAGTAAAACACATTTATAAAACAAAACAAAGCTATAATAAAATAAAATAAGGATAAATATAAACATACGATAAAGTATGGACAAAAAAAACTACAAAGGCTTATTAGGCGACAGGATGTCTGATCAGAATCTGCTTACGCCGTACTAAATCGTTTAACCTAAATATAAATAAACCGTGGATTATGTATCCACACAACTACAGGGTCAATTGCCCTTTACTAATAAAATAAAAAAAGTGTGAAGGCGGAGCGTTAGAGTTACGATTAATTCCAATAACTAAATTCAAAACACAGTTTAAATTAACAAAAAAAACGAGACACAACTCCGCTTTCAAACCTTCAACAAATAAAATAATTCGAAACACACAACAATCTTAAAAGTTTTCAATAAAACACAATGTTATAATACCTTACAAGGTCTAGATAGCACCTCCTCTGTGTTACAACGGATGGTACGAACCAGGTGATCGGCTACAGCTATAACGGGAATGGAAACTCCCAGGTCCGGCAAAATGATGATAAAATGTTGACTGATATTCTGTTATACACGAACAATTTCTTAAGTTGACTCGTTAAAATGTTACTGCATTAACCAAAACTTATTGTACAATAATAATGTGAGCGTTCAAAAATTGTTTGATAACTTAAATCTTTTAACTGGTTTTATTTTCACTGATAATCCCAAAATGTTAATAACTTGATTTAAATAACGTTAAATTTTAATATATTGCGAAAGTTTCTTTATCTTTAAATACGCTTTGTACGGTAAATAAGAGGCACTTGGAAGAACGATGATGTTAATATCCGCAGAAGCGATATAAACCAAAAGAGGTCATAGAAGCACTAAACAACACGACGATGTCCTCTAGGTAACTTGACGTAAAACCGAAATCGGCACTAAGTATAATCCTTCGGTGAATGAACAATTTTGATAAAATCCCTTTACAGGTTCTTCAGTAGCTAAACTACCCTTACTACACAACAAAAGTACGTTCGTTAAACACCACAAGGTCCCAAAATTTCAACGTTCTAAACTACCCCTTAAAGCGTAACACAAGCGGCAACGTACAACTACTTGAAAGCGTGAACTGTCTTAGAATGCCCCAAAGTATTCACAAAAATCCATCTTTGAATTTGCATCCCACTACTCATAAAAAAATCTTATCTAATATAATTCAACCAATTAAAAAAACGGAAGGAGAAACCAAAGTACCCCCAATACTATAAATTCGTTTTCGTCCGTAAGGACTCGATAAATTTTCAAAACTAAACGTCAGCTAAAAGATCCTGTACAGCCTCTGTATGTTTACCTTAAAGTACGAACAATAAGGCCCACATGCAATCTCTATGAATCAAAACCAAAATACCTAATAATAAACTGGACAACTATACGTAAGCGTCTTTCTGTCGCTAACATGACGCCATACGCCGATAATTCTACACTCTTTCTATAAATTACGTCATTTTTACAGAACTTTCTATTATATTTTACGGAAAACAAACGAAATAAACCTCATTTAAATTTATAAACTACTATTTACAAAAAAGCGTCAATCAAACTTCTATAAACGAGAAATAATAAGGAAAAACAACCTAAATTTTCGGAATAATAATTTCACAAACAAAGAATCTAAAGCTCACCATACACATTAAAGCAAATTTACTATAAAACTTAATTTGACAACAAAAAAAAATATATTTATATACGGAATCTTAACTAAGTACATAGGACTACAAACAAAATTACCCAATACGTATACAGGGTGTTCAAAATACCCTGACAGCTTATATAGTTTCAAAATGAGGTATCGCAAGCCCCCCTTTTTCAGTTTAATTTTTAATTCAAATTGGTGCCTAACCGCCATCTTGAAATTT
Organism: Vesta saturnalis; assembly: GCA_036346205.1. Taxonomy (NCBI): domain Eukaryota; kingdom Metazoa; phylum Arthropoda; class Insecta; order Coleoptera; family Lampyridae; genus Vesta; species Vesta saturnalis. The sequence continues at coordinate 6,779,674 of JARFJB010000821.1, forward strand.
TAAACTGTCACTTTTGCACTAAAACGTAATATTTACATTTGTAAAGGGTTTATCGGCGGTAGTAAGTGAAGCCTGCTCTCAACGAGCACTAATACCAAAATTAAACTCTCTTGGAAATAAATTGATTGAGTTTACGGTATTTATTTTATTTCGGTGTCAACATCTGGGCAGTATGCGGATGATGATTTCGTTGTGTGCAGGGGTTGAAGCGGGTTAAACGGATTCAGGCGCCACCCAAAGATAAGCTTCTGTTCAGGTGTCCTTTGGAGCCAGTCCTGAGTTTTCTCGGTTTTCAAACGGCTGCTCAAGGTGCTTGCAACAGGCGTAGTACCCTTGGACACTATTGTTTATTTAACCCGCTCCAAAGAATAAGATTTGAGTTCTTTTAAACTTTTTTATGATTTCAACATTTTTGAATAAAATTTATTATTGTTATTGTGTAACTGAAATGATTCTTTTTTATTACGTTTTATTAAAACTGAATGGGTTCAATTTATAAAGATATCATTTACTAGTTAATTTTACTTTGCTTGCTAATTAATTTCGGTTTGAGTAAATGAATATTAAGATTTACATTTACGAATTCATTATTAATTTATTGCGACGCCTAGCTCAAAGTTAAAAATAAAGAAATGATTGCTGTTATCATTGACCAAAGTTATGCCCATTTTGATTTATTTATTTATCTGGATTCCTATTGAGTTAACCTCTTTCTGTATTTATATATTCAATAATTATGTAAGCTTGTAATATTAATAATCTTTAGCAATAAAAGTGAATCAATCGTTATACTCATTTAATTAAATTCCAAATCTGAACGAAAATGCATCAATATGTTGTTTACAAATACATATAAAATCAAACCTATATCTACAATAACCTTCTTAAAACTAACATATAACAAATAAAATCTTTATCAGAATTAAACGTTTGTTTTTGTTTAATTGTAGACAGTCAAATGTAAAAGTTCGAGAAATCAAACACAAAAAAGTTTTATTTATTATCACAATCAAAAAAGGTTCTTATTTATTTTCGTTGACAAACTGATGATGTAATGCTGGCGTTCTTTGGCCGGTAAAGGGGCCTCAGATAGGTTAGAGCCTGCTTTTCCGATGTTGTCACTTGCCGGCACTCTGGAACCGTTTCTCTATTGTTGTCCTTATCTTTTCTTGTACTTTTGTGTAGTGGAATACGCTTTTAATTTTCTTCCATCAGTTAATGATTTGAGTAAGTAATTATTCGATATATTTACACTATACAGTTTTTATTTAATTGTTCAGATCATCGGTGTCTTTTAGTTATTATACTTTATATACCGATCTATTAATTGGAACCTTTTTATTGTCGCCAACTTGCCGATATTTATACTTTTTATTATTTTAATAAGGAAGGTAATTTTCTACTTCTTCCCTATCACCGTTAATTAATTCTTATTTGTAACTTTGACACTTTATAGCGCAGCGTGACCATACAATGTCACTTAGACTACGTTTGTGATCGTTCACTGTATGCGACTGCACATCATTATTATGACAGCCTCATTCTCTTCCAATACATGCACTTGCAAATGCTGCGTATTTTAAATATTTTCAAATTGAATATATAAATAACTTATTGAAACAAACTCAAGCTTTTCATCTTAATATTAATTACATTCAAATACAAATAAACAATAACCATTTCTTCATCCAGAAAAATAATATATAAATATCTAATCTCGTATAATTTAGTGCAAAATTTTGATTTTTCTAAAGCGCCCGTTACGTGCTACAGCGGAGGAAAAATTTAGGGTCCTGTCCGGTGGTAGAAGATGCTCCTAAAACAGAGTTTACTTCAGACGGACGGCGGATGGGAAACAGACGAAGGTCACAGATTCCCTTGACAAACAGAACTCCTTCACCAATGATGTATGTTGAATGAATGAATGTTCATAAATACGAGCTCTTTAAATCTATCTAAATTACAGCGGCTAAAATTTAAATAGACGATTATCAGAAAAGTTTTGAAACAAATTAAATGCTTTCAGATTTAATTATAGAACGAGTATTTATTAATTTAAATTCAATTTGGTAATTTAAATTACTATTTTACCTCATATCCGTAAAAAACATAATTCAGCTTCGACTGTGCAATAATGTAGTGAGAACGAAAAAGATAAAGATACGGCCGCGCGACTTGCCTATATAACGTCGGCACGTCCGCGGTGGGGTCCCCTTGGAAATTTTCAGTTTTCCTATGATGAGCCGGCAGCGTCAAAAGTTGTTTTAATTAAAATTAAACCAATTAATGATTTAAGGCTTATCTCGACATACTAAAATTATTATTTATGAAATAACAGGACGACTGATTTTCCAAATTACCACAAAAATTAATTATTCCGTCAAACGGCTTAATTACTAATTTTGTCGGTTTACAATTTGAAAATTTCAGAAGTCAGTTACTGTCTGGCACATGTGTTGGCGGTTGCATTATTTAAAATATGTAAAATTTTATTTTACATTCGATTGTGATCTTAACGTTATTTGGTCAATATTGTAGACATTATTTCATACTTAACCATGATTTTTAATTTCGGAAGTGATTTAATTAAGTTATTCTGTCTATAATTACAGAGTCAAATTTATTCCCAAACGGTAGTTACAGATGGAAAAATTATCATATTTATTTTAAACATGATGTTTCACGATCAAGTACTTATCATTCAAAAATGCAATTTTAAGAAATAACTTAGTTTTTAATTGTTATTAATTTAGTATCCATAAATTCATTTATCGGGTTTTACATCCTACTTTTGAATGCTGCGGCGTCCTTATCTCTAACTAATATTAATTTAAAAGGTTTTGAGTGTAATTTTTTGTCCAAATGTGTATTCTAATGCAAAATAAATTATGATTCGTCAAGCTTTAATTGCGGAATATAAGAAGAAAATTTGTATTTACAGTTAACGGTGTAATTTTTTAACTTTTTAAGTTTGCTTGTCATGAGAAATTTTATCCTGAATACACAAGCTTTAACATTATTTTTATTTGTCCTTTATTACGCTTTACGGTGTAATTATTTATAATACTTAATTTAAATATCTTATCAATATTTGAAGGTAAATTATTAATTAATTTCTGAGTTTTGTTATAAAATGGAGAACGCTTATTGGCGGAGACAACGAAAAAAAAACTAACCATCGCACATTACCCCATACCAAGCTTCAGATCTCTAATTTGATCCGTTCAAAGAGTAGGAGGGGGGGGGGGCATTAAAGAAAAGCACTGTACTATCCTCGCCACTAATGAATGGACTTACAATAATACGAGTTAATATTAAAAACCTGATTCAAATTATTTCCGTAATTTCTTTTAATTAATTACTCTGTTCCGAGATGGCGGTAGTGCAGTTACAGGTACAAATGACTATGCAGTTTATTCCAATGACTGTTAACTAAGAAATATGAAGAAATCGTCATTGGTTTATTGTAAAATTTACACCGTAAAAGAAAACAACGTTTACTTTGTGAAAATGGAAAAAAAAGTGTTCATTATAATTAACATATTAATGTTAATTGATGACCATGGTGAGCAATAAATAGAGCTCTAGCAGATATTTCATGTTAATAGTTTTTGTAGGTTATAATTTATGGGTATTCAACAAAATACAAATTGCACCAGTTTTATGTTAATATATAGAGAATATTTGAAAAATCTGGAACACTGGAACTGTGACAGGATCTGTAACAAACACCCACGTACCACACAAAATTAAAAAACACCGATCGCGTTTCGATAGCTACGCTATCATCATCAGCGGTCGAATTTATAAGATTAATTGTAAACAAATATATGTGGGGCAAACTAAACGACCTATCAAAATTCGCTTTAAAGAACAGTTAGCTCATATAAAATACAAACGTTGGAATAAGTCTACCGTAGCCCTACATATGTTTGATAAAAATCATGTAGTAGATGAGGTATCGTTAATCAAACATGTTAGTAATAAGCACGAACTTGATTGTTATGAAAGTTTAGAGATCTTCAAAAACAAACAAATTCTAATGAATAATGATGATTAGGGCTAGGATTTCTATGCATTTGCATGTTTTTTTTTTGCTTACAGTAATCATATGCAAAGTGAAGTATAAACATGTTTTATGAGTATGTGCACCGCATATGTGTATTTGAAAGTGCATATAAATGCATATTTTAATGGTTTTTCTAAATGCATGCATATTTCGTAATATTTTAATGTTAGTGCATATTTTGTACGTTTTTGCTCGCGTTTTTGCATTTTACAGTTACTTTTGCATGTGATTTAAAAATGATTATTTAAAAAATTATTCTTTTAAAATTGATTTTATGTTTATTTTTAACATGGGAATTACCAAGAGGATATATTTTTATAGTCGGAAGTATTTACAGATTATTCATCCTCTGAGTATTAAGCATGCCATTGTCCTATTGTTAATAACTGGAGGATTATACATTTTAGGTACCGTAAAATGGGGTTACTGTGTGACGGATTTCGAACATTTTTGTTCCTACGCGGAAAAATTAGCAACACAAACTCGAATTGATAATGCGATTACGTTGCTATAACCTTCCCTCACACCATGTTAAGTTCAAAAAGTCCACATCTTTAACACAAACAATTATATTTAGGTTAGAAGTTGTCACAAAGTTGCCCCTATGGGTGGGGCAACTTTGTGACAGTACTGTTTTCGGCTAAAAATGAACGGGAAAAAAGAAGTGGCACAAAGTTACACCATCGAAGCTTTATTTTACGTTATCTACATTTGGTTTTTTTGCTTTAGCGACTTTACAATTGTCATTTAAATCATTATTACATATACATATCTAAGAACGCATCACCTACCACGTCCGCCACAGATTCCAAGCTTTCTTCGAGAACTGTCTTGGGAAGCCGCCGGAGAACTTCCGTTTTGTCTAGAGGGAAAATCCCGGTCTTCCGGAATCCTGATTTCAGATTTTTTTCGATAGTTTTGTACACTTCGATGATCAGTTTTTTTAATAGACCGGGCAGTTCGTCCTTCGGCACGGATGTGCGGCGGCTCCCAGAGGTAGATGTTTTCCATGTCGTCAAAACTGAACGCCAAGCTATTTTCATAGCACGAAAGACGGCGAAATCTAAGGGCTGCAGTAGATGAGTCGCATTTGGTGGGAGCGCGATGAATTTAATATTGTGATTTTCGCACAGGCGAAGCACCTCGAGGCTGATATGGGAACTTAAATTATCCCCAAGGAGAGCTTTTGAACCATCTTGCTTTTTCAAGATGGGGAGCATAACTGATACAAACCAGTTCTCGAAAACTTGATGATCGAACCAACCAGATTTGGTTCTGTTATACCGGGCCCCCTCTGGTCCATTTTCTGTCCAGGTGGACCACATCTTATCTGCTTTGTAATTAACTTAAATCGGAGCCAACTCTCCCGCAGCACTTCCACAAACCATAATCGAGGTACACGCTTGTGATGCGTTTTGAATTTTTGCGGGATACTTTGCGCCTCTTCTCGTTATTACCTTCTTGCTCCCCGAATCATCTTGCACGTTTGTTTCATCGTAGTTCCAGATGTTTTCGGGCTGAATACCGTCTAATTCCTTTTCCAGATGGGCAAAAAACGTGTCAATTACTTCTCGATCTGTTGAGGCCCTTGCATAAGTGATGTTTTTTGACACGCGTTCAGAGAGAATATCTTTGTGGCGTTTCATAAAAGATATAGCCCACTCTCTACCAGGGAAGTTACCATCTTTAAAACTAGGAACTTTTCTTTCGGTTCGGTCGAACGCAAGTCAAAAGTTGTAATCGGGAAGCCAAATGAAGACATTGCAATTGCATGAGCAAGGAAACTCTTCTCCTCCTCCATTGTAAAAGCAGGTTGACGGCCAGGCTTTCGACTTGGTGGATCGCGTAGTTCCCGATTCTGTTTGGTCTTCAGCCACAAGGTGTTCCAATGAATATTAAACCTAAGATGGAAAGGAAGAACACGTATAAAACATGCTAACATCTATTTTGCGCAAAAAAATCGACAATGTATCGGTATAAAGAGAGATTATCTACTAACCTTTCAGATGCTGCCCTCAATGACATTTTCTTTGAAAGGACTAACTCAACAGCATTATTCAATGTTTCTTCAGTATAATTTTGGTACGGCCGGACACCGAGCTTACTTTTATAATTCCTCATTTTGCTTTAAAATATCAAAAATCAACAAAAACTACATATAATTTTAATTAAAAAAATAGTGGGGCAACTTTGTCACAGTTAGTTGCCCCACGAAGTGTCGAAATTTTAGTCTTTTTGTTACATCATAAAAAAACGACTTGGTTAAGTTTATATTAGTTTCACTTAGCCTATGTATTAACAATCAAATGTACATACCAGTAGTCGTTGTATCTTTCGTAGGGACAGGTCAAGCAGACAAAGTTTACGGGAAATCAACAATGCACGCTACACAACAAGATTTAATCTATCACTGTACAGGTTGTCCCATTTTGGTTGTCCTCGCAGGGTATCTCAGTTATTAGCAAAGATACAGAGATGCGGTTTTCGCGAACGTTAGCTACTTTTTGTGAAACGAAGATGCACAAACATAATTACTCTAGCTCTTCTCATTTTGAGATACAGCTTTTGAAAAGTTGCATTTGAGACACCCGTATCTCAGCTATATGTAACTTATAGAAAAGTGAAAAGTTTCTTTATATAATTTTTCCGTAGAATACAGTGCTGTTTTCAGAATGAGTATACGGGGTCAGGTCAAAAGTTATCGGGATCAACTTCATTTTTTTAAATGGGACACCCTGTCTATTTTCTCATAATTAAATTTCTCTTGTTCTAAGCACTTCAAATATATATAACAATTATCACTTATTTTGATAAATAGCGTGGTATTTTGTATTATTAACTGAATTTCTTAGTAGGCTTTGAATTCGTAATCTTCTATTGTTTTTTTTGTGCCTAATATAGAAAACCATCATTATGTAATTATATGTCATTGAAGAAGATACAAATTTCGCAAAATATTATTTTCTTCGTTTTCTTTTCTATATGTTTTGGCGCGCCTTTCAAACGATCCGTGATTTTCCAAATTTTGTTTTAACCTAATGAATGTTTTTACACGGTTGCCTTCTTTCCGAAATCTATAATATTCACATTTTATTTAATTCAAATGATGACTAACATTCAGTAAATATAAATACCTTTCAAAATATATTTCCTTCGCTTGCTCTGCATTAAAATTTGTTTGGTAATAAACCCCAATCATATCTAATTTCTCATAGTTCTCGTACCTAAATTATTCGCCATGGTTTGAAACTTTGTAAAAATTCAAAATAACGAAAAGAATATTGAAAACTTTACTAACAATAAGGATCTCAACAATCAACAATTTGCAAATATTGACAAATGTCAAAAAATGAAGTTGCCATGGTAAAACAATTGCAGTACCAAAGGCCACTAACAAATCCAGTTAATAATTTGAAATACTGCGCTATTTGTATAAAAAATGATGAATGCTATACATATTTGAAATGCTTAGAACAAGGAAAATTTAATTATGAGAAAATAGACAGGGTGTCCCATTTAAAAAAATGAAGTTGATCCGATAACTTTTGACCTGACCTATACTCATTCTGAAAACAGCACTGCATTCTACGGAAAAATTATATAAAGAACACTTTTCACTTTTCTATAAGTTATCGTATAGCTGAGATACGGGGCTGTCTCAAAATGCCACTTTTCAAAAACGCCCTGTATCTCAAAAATGAAGAGCTAGAATTATGTTTGTGTCATCTTTCGTTTCACAAAGTAGCCAACGTTCGCGAACGCATCTCTGATCTTTGCTAATAACTGAGATACCCTGCGAGGACAACCAAAATGGGACAACCTGTACAGTGTCTCACACGTGCCTGAGCTTTCTGCCGACTTCCGCTAGGTATCATGGCATGTCAGGCGAGTCTATTGCGCGATAAGTCCCTTTCCGGACGCTTATGTTCGCGGCGCGGGACTTAAGTACGGGAAAAAGAGCGTGTGTCACAAAGTAACCCCAGCAGTCACACAGTAACCCCATTTTACGGTATACAGCTTTCATAAATATTTATTGGAACATCCTACCTGCCTGTAACTGTTGTACTTGTTATTGTAATTTACATATTTGAATTCAGAACTTTGTGTCCTAAGGATGGGAAAAGAAAAGCGATCCGTTTCTGTAACTCTGCGAAGTTACGTTCGCGAATTCGAGGTTTTTACGACCGACGATAAAATATTATTTTGTACAGTGTGTGAGGATAAAGTCAGTGCAAACAAGCGGTTTCAAGTAACACAACACCTTAACACATTAAAACACCAAAAGTGTGTGGGTTTAAAAACTAAAAAACAGTCTCTGTTGCCGGGATGTCTTAATAATTTAAGTAGTGCTAGTAATAAATCTGCGGAATTTAATAAAAAACTGTGTAGTGCGTTAGTGGCTGCGGATATTCCATTAAGCAAGATTAACCACCCCGCATTTCGAAATTTTTTAAAAGAAATTTCAAAACACCCCTATGCCTGATGAATCTACTCTTAGAAAAAATTACTTACCTAACTTGTACCATGATACCATGATACGCTAAATTTATTTTGTAAAGTTGTATTATCTTTTGTAAATAAAATAAAATAATGTAAAAAGAAATCAAAAAATAAAAATAATCATTTTTATCTTTTGATTTCTTTTTCTGAACTGTAAAACGCATATTTTCTATAAAATATTGCATTTAATGCATATATCTCCAATTTTAAGAGCATATTTAAGTGCATATTTCAGCATTTTATAGTGCATAAGTGCATGCATATTTTGGCATTTTTAAATCCTAGCCCTAATGATGATCAAGGACCTTTAGGCTACTCAGAACTCATTAAACTTTCATAACTTTCACTTTCACCAGATTAGCAACGAAGCGTTACTCGCTGATGGTATATATGTTAGAAATTTTTTTTAGTCCGCTCTAGTCGACCGCTGATGATGGTAGCGTAGCTATCGAAACGTGTTCGATGTTTTTTAATTTTGTGTGGTACGTGGGTGTATTTTGTTTGTTAGAGAATAGTTATGTGCAATATCATGTAAGTTGGCGGCGAACATTTACATATAATTGATAACTAAAGATAATCGAATTTGTAAGTTACCCTATTTGAACCTTCCGAACAATTACTACAGCTTCCTTATGTTTAAATGTATACATATTTTTTTATATATTGTGAATAGAAATGAGAACTGATCTTGTTTAAAGATAACCATGTAAATCAGATTTACAGTTAAAATAAACATTTTTGTTAAGAAGTTTAATTTACGTTTGAAAGTTAACATTCCAGGTATACAGGGTTAGGAAAAAGTACCGGAACGCTTAAATATCTACAAAATCGCTAGAGTTACGATTACAAAATTCAGCATTTGGGGGTTTCGGGGCGTGCAGGATTGGAAAATGATATCGGCACTGTTGCCAGATTTCCTAATTTTGCGCTACGCATAGTCATTTTGTTATCTTAAATGGAATGTCCCATTCATTTTTATTGTAATAAATGACTTGAGTTATGAAGGTTATTTTTTTATTTGTGATTTGCCATTTTCCCTTGCACTTTAACTAATAACAATAATGCTAAGATAAGAAGGAGATTAAAAGCCAATGGACTAAAACAACAATAACTTAATTAATTAATTAACAATAGAATTAATAATTAACGACACTAACTTTTAATTAAATGCTCAAAGTGGGCTCCATTATTTGCCAGACAGTATCCAAGTCGATCATAAAATTCTCGCAATGTGTTGCTCAACATATCCGGTGTTATAAGTACAATTTCGATGCGGATTCTTTCTCAGAGTTGGTTCAAATTTTCTGGACGATTTCTGTAGACACGGTTCTTCAAATGACCCCACAAGAAGAAGTCCATTGGAGTCATATCAGGGGATCGAGGTGGCAATTCTAATGCTCCACGTCTTCCAATCAGCCTTCCTGGGAATTGGTTGTTTAGAAATTGCATGGCCTCTCTTGAATAATGGGGCGGAGCACCATCATGTTGGTACCAGATTTCACCTATATTTCTATTTTGTTGAATAGCAGGAACTATACTTTCTCTAAGGAGCTCCAAATACTTTCGCCCCGTTAATGTACCTTTTATGAAAAAAGGTCTGATAATATTGTTTCCCAATATTCCCGCCCAGACGTTAACTTTCTCAGGATATTGGGTATGAAGTTCTTCCGTCCAATGGGGGTCATCTCTAAATTCGGCAATTGTGCCTATTAACTTGGCCGTTCAAGCAAAATAAGGATCTTGGTTGATATTTTCCAACATGATTTCGGCGAATTCATTGTGGCGGTCAGGATCATCCTCTAAAAGCTCTTGAGTGTAATGGATCTTGTACGGCTTTAATTTATTTTCCTTCAAAATATTTTTGACAGATTTCGGTATTTATAGCTAACTGGTTGGTGCTTACTTTTGGATTTTCCTCTATTTGTAATAAAACGTTTAATTTATTTTCATCACTTGTAGCAGTTCTTGGGCGTCCGGTTTTAGGTAAATATTTTATGGACCCTGTTTCCTCGTAATGTCGACAAGTTCTGTGTACGGTAGACTTTTTAATGGTTTTATTAGGATAACGATGATTAAACAAGTTGCAGACTTCTTGATATGTCCTTGTTTTATTTCCATATCCACGAAAAATCAAAATATCAATACGTTGGGTTTCTGATAGAACAAAAGCCATAATCAAATTATAATTTTGTAATCGATGCAATATTCAGCGGCTTAACTGACTATGATGTGTTTAATTTGTCATTGTTGTAACATGGCGACGGCTAGAGTGCTGAAAACAATTGAAGCAGTGCTTACTTATTCCTAGGGTATTCATATTTTCGGGTTTTGGAAAACATTTAGCCGAAATTTTGACAAACACTTATTGGGAGCAAAGTTTTGCTCTTTGTTATCGAGTGAATCCGTCTTGCCCTCACCTCAACACAATTACTGCATATATATCACCACAGATAAGAAAGATACGTTTTTTGAATGTTTCCTCCTTTTAGGGTTTACGGAATATGAGACTTTAAAGAAAGATTGTTTCATAAGTTTCCTATTTCATTCTACTTTACAACTTTTTTAATAATTTTGTTTTGTAATTAAGACACTTAGCTTATTTTTTTCCTATCTGGTATTGTTACCAAGGTACTAAAGAACATATATCTTTTACCATATCTCTGATGTTTTTGGGTGATCTGACTGGTTAGGCATTCCAAGCTTTATTTTGTAATAGAGTATACTGTGAAAATGTCAGCCTCGTATTTCAATTTCATCCAAAGTTAGAGTGCGAACCAAAATCACGGACGGCCGCGCTAGCGAGTGATCGAGCGAGTAAGAAATCCAGAAAATAATAAGTTTTCGATATAGCGTTCGCTTCAACAAATGGACAATGGTTCCATTTTTAATCATTATTAATCGTGCAACATTAATAATTACACAGTAAAGGAAAAAACGTATTTTAGTTTTATACAGTGTGTCCCAAAAGTGTAGAAACGCTCAATTATCTCAGTTATTTGTAAAGGGACATAGATGAAAATTGAGGAGTTTACATTAGCAATCATGCTTTACTCAACAAAATTATTTTCAGTGATGCAGTGTTGACGCTTCTACTAAAAATTAAAAGCAACTTTGATAATTCAAACGGAACACCATGTATATTATTCAATTTTCTAATGCCTGGAATAAATCTAAATACATCTTGTGTATGAAGTCTTATACCTATCTTCAACCATTTACGAAATAATTGTCAAACCAAAGTCATCTTTTGTTAAAGTGTAAGAATATTATTATTTTTCTTCAATTTGTATGACTATCATTTATTACTTAATTTAATTATCTTTTTGGAGGAGCTACTGTTGCATGTAAACCTATATCGTCAGCGAATTGTGAAGTTTAATTTAATATTTTTAGCTATGTCCTTTACATGAATTATATATAACAAAATGAGAACCCCTCCTGCTTGAGAAACTCCTTTAGAAATTATTCACTTTACTTCTTAATTATGAATCGCGCAATACTTTGAGCTTAATTAAGAAATAATATCTACTGTTTTAAATATTCGCGGGTAATCATATGCTGAAATTCCATCGTTTAAAATCTCCCCACTCTTTCATTGTGTTTGTCTATTTAATATAAAATTGTGATAATTATACTAAGGCATATTTATTCCTTATATAACAACCTGTGTTTTTTTTCGATCGCGTCGTTGTTAGTTTTTCGATGCCGTGCAGGATTATGCAGGTAATAACTTGCTTAAGACTAGACCTTATAAATACACTTACCGAGTTGAAATTTGTCATTTAGATTCCGAACGTATCAGTTTCAACAACATTGAAATATTATTCCTTGGTATTGCTATAACTTGCTATTATAAAATTTTAAACAATTTGTATTGGAAAATCTCTCTCTCCAAGCTTAAGAGAGTCCAATGAGGGTATAAAAATAGATCTGCTGTAGTAATCTCGTATGGCTATATCCATACATTCTGAGGTTGGCGGTATAGGTACCTTAGAACAATGGCACTGCATTCTGGTCACACGATGTGTAGTCAATGTGAACCCTAAATCTTTAGCTGTCTTTTCACATTTTCACATTTTTCATCAAAGCTTCAAATTCATGTTCGCCATGTTGTCTATTAGCACCCATACATTAATTAAAATAAAATAAAACAAATTGCACAAGGAAATGGTTACATTTCAAATATAATCGACACTTTAGTTAAAAATCAAGACTGCAAAGTTTCTATCAAAAGCATTTATCCAATTAACACAGTACCAACATAAAATAAATACATATCAATTTAATATTTTGAAAAATATCAGAAAAAGTAGCTCACATATCACAAAAGAACAAAAAATGCAAAATAGCTATCAAAACTAATACATATATTCTTAAATGTTTATATAATGCCAAAGATTCAACTAACGAAATTTTGAAGTCCAGTACTAAATCGAACGGCACATTCTGTAAATCTCTTTATGTTGTATTTTCAATTATGCCAAACATTTAATAGTAAATAATCACTTTATGGCTACACAAAGCAACATTAAATTTAAAATAATCAAATTAGATGTTTTGGAAGGATTCAAAATTTATAAAAATAAACAGAAAATACATTTAATGAACGAACAGGTTGATCTTATAGACTCACCTTTAACAGATATTTTAAAAATAGAATCATAATTTACATCAAGTTTGGTGCTTTACTTTAATAATTTGTTACCATAACTATTTATTATTTTACTTATATATTTTCGTTCGATAATGATACATGTTGTATTGAAATAAATAATTATACAGGGCCGCTGATATGTATGAGAACGGTCGATTATTGGGTAAAATATACGAGGTACCGGAAAAAGTGAAATACAAAAGTTTTAGGGTTTTAAAATACCTATTAGCCAGTAATAATTTCAAGTTTACAGGGCCAATCATAAAGTCGTGGTACATCAAAGTTGAATTTTTTAAATGGAACCCCCTGTATATTATTGGATATTTCAATTTTTCCTTCAATTCTAACCCAGAAAATGTAATACACATAATTCAACCGTTTCCCAGTTATTGATTTTTGATTTTGAAATATTACAACGAAAATCATTAAATTTCAGCCTTGGTTTAATCGAATGTTAAATATAGTTTACCTTTCCAATCATTGCCTGCCATCAAATTTAAAGGTACGAGTGGTATGCACCCTCGATTTTGTACACTGCATAGAAATAAAGTACAGACATGGGTATAGTTTTTAAAATATATGTATTTCAAAAAAGAACAGTTATTGATGAAATTGTAAAATTTGGTTCTACAGTCCTATTTTATCAGGCACTCAAAGTTTTCTCCATTAACCACTTGACAATAATGAAGCCGCTGTACAAAATTTTGTAGTGTATTTACAAGAGCATTTTGAGAAATATTTTGAATATCATGCGTGGTCCTCGCTTTCAACTCTTCGACATTTTGGGGTCTATTTTTGTAAATTAAATTTTTAATATGACCCCACAAGAAAAGTCAAGGGGGGTCATATCGGGAGACCTAGCTGGCCATTCAAAGGTTCCCATCCGCCCAATCCATCTATCAGGAAACGTTTGCTTTCCGTACTTGAAGTCCAAAATGCGGAAATACCCCATCCTGCTGAAACCATATGTGTTCTGCTATTAAATTGGGATCATTATCGTTCGGAAAAAATTGAATAAGATCTGGAACTAATTAATTCTTGCAAAAGTGCCGAATATCAAACAGAGTTTAAATTTCCATTGACAAAATATGGTCCTATGATATGTCCACCAATAATACCACACCAAATATTGACTTTTTGCGGTCGTTGGGTGTGCACTTGTTCCATCCAATGTGAATTTTCATCTGACCAGCACCTACAGATGTGCCGGTTCACTTGTCCATTCAAGCAAAAAGTAGATTCGTCAGAAAACAAAATATTATTTACAAAATTTAAACTTTGTCTCAGTTTATCCATAATAACTTCGCAGAAATCGATTTTGCGATCAAAATCGTCTTCAACTAATTCTTGTAGTACATGGATTTTAAAGGGATGAGATTTTTCTCGCTTGGCAAGCTTTTGAATTGAATATCGACTCATGTAGTGATTTAATGACAATCGTTGTGATGAAGTTTTCGGATTCTCCAAGACATCCAATATTACATCCAAAGAATTCTCTTCGTTTGTCATTGTTACTGGCCTTCCGACTTTAGCTCTATCTTCGACACTGCCAGTCTCCCAAAAAGTTTCAAATTTCTTGAAACTGTAGACTTGGAAATTGAACTTCGATCGGGATTAAATTCGTTAAATAAATTCACTACTTATGTAAAGCTTGGCATTTTATCACCATAACCAATCATAATTAAAATTTCGATGCGTTCGGTTTCATTTAAAGATGCAATTTTGGGCGAAACATGTGACACTTAATAATAATTTGACATTCGTTGTCAAGTTAACATTTACAGGTTAGATTAAATCGAGGCTGAAATTTAATGACTCAATAACTCGGAAACGGTTGAATTTAGGTACATTATGTGTATTAAAATTTTGCTTAAAATTGAAGGAAAAATTGAAATATCCAATAATATACAGGGGAATCCATTTAAAAAAATTCAACTTTGACCTGCCACGACTTTATGACCAACCCTGTAAACTTGAAATTATTACTAGCTAATAGACATTTAAAACCCCTAAAACTTTTGTATTTAACTTTTTTCGGTATCTCGTATATTTTATCCAATAATCGACCGTTGCCATACATATCAACGACCCTGTATAAAACAAATTGTGAAATTATATTGTATTTAAAACATTAGGGCTATTAAGTATTTATTTACATATTTTTAGTTAATCGGTTATTTACTGTAGTTCTCATTTTATTTTTTGTTATATAGATGCCGCTTTGTCTAATCGAAGTGCGAAACGGGGCCCTTAAAAAATCGGGGGCCCTCCCACGGGAGGGATACCACAAATACTTTGTTACGCCTTACCCCACTGCCCCGGGTGTTTCCTTACTCATACACATACATATACAGATTGTAGTTTATACAAAAAAAAAGTGAACGGCGGCACGATCTGGAGCATATTATCGCCCTATTTTGAAACGCATAGTAAAAAGGAAAGATAGTCCATATTCAGTTTTGAATATCGTAACCATTACATTACATTAATTAGGAACAATTTGATGCAAAGATAGATTATGATTATTTCCACATAGAACTAAATGTCTAGGTTTAGAGTTATTGTTGTATTAAATTCGAAAATTCTACACTGTTGACACAACAATCTTTCCGTGTGTAAAATAGGTCCCTCAATTTATATGATTTCTCCTATTTTCAAAATTCAATATCAGTATTAAACTGTATCTCTATTAGTTTATTAAGCATTCACATTGTAAATTCATGTAAAAAGAATAGTTACTTATAATTATGTACACATTTTAGATAATAATAGGTTATGTTACATCTATGTTTACACCAAGAAAAAACGTCGTTAGTTTACATATCAATATATAAAAAAAAATCGGTTTCATAAAGACAAACAATAAAACACTCGTTTGCGTGTTATAATGTACCGGGTGGTCCAAATCGGACACTTTCATTTTGAAAACACCCTTTATTTGAGAGATAGAGAAAAATGGGCCTAGGTGTTTGAAGCTCAAATTTAATGAGAACATCACTGGCACAAACAGAATTCAGCTATCTCTAATCGTTTGACCGTTAGGGAGCGTTTTTCGAATTTAGTCAATTTCTTTAATGTCCCATAACTTTCTTATTATTAAAGATAATGATTTTGGTAAAATCTTTCATAAAGCACTTCTTTACGTAGAATCCATTGCGATAGATAGTTGTATACAGGCTGTTTTTTTTATACGACTCTAAACTACATGTTTTCATACGGACCACCCTGTATTTCGCTTGCAGACATCTATGTTTCCAACGCTAACAAAAGACGGTAGCATGATTTAAAACGGCAATTTCTTAGTTTTCTGAAAATTTTTATTAGCTCCAAATATTTTTAATTTAAAAAACAAACAAAAAACCACGAACGTGATATAAAACTTGTGTGAATAAAACAAGCAAGTATTATAAATAAGATAACAAAAGTAACTAATTAATACTGATCTAAATATACTCAGATAAATAACGACTGTAGAGCGAATGTAAAAAAAAAACAATTTAATAGAAACATGTGTTTAAATAACACTTATGTTTACTTACTGGGATTCTGCGGTATCTCCAGGCAGTAATATCTAGTGGGCAGCTATGATCATGGCGTTTCTTTCTTTTGTTTTTTGACAGCTTTTAGTTTATAAATATTTATTCAAACGTAGTGTAACTGTGTAAAGAAAGTGTTTAAAGTACGACATGCTGGAATGTTAAATCTAAAGTAATGGAAACTCTAACGCAGCAGGTAATCTGTATTTTAACAGATACCTTGAGTATATATATATATATATATATATATACTCAAGGTATCTGTTCACCCGTTTTATAACTCAGGTGCTTGAAAATTTTTAACAAATAGCCGGGGACCTTACTAATATTGTAAATTTTTAATTTGAGATTGGAATTGAGAATTTGTCGCACTCGCGCAAGCGCTCGTGCGTCAAAATTCTCACTTGCTTATAATGGCTTATTTCACTCACTTGTAATATAATCTACTATTCTTAATACATAAATTTTAGCAACGTTTTGATATTACAATTGTACACACTGTCGTACGCTAGTAAATCCCCAGCGAGATGACGCAAAAAATGAGTTTTTGCGATTACAGCGCAACCTGTTGCCACGACAAAAAAATGTTTCGAATAAATTCTTCATATTTTTATGATTATAATCGATATATGGAATAAAAAAATTGTGGTTCTCATTTCAAATTACAAACTCCCCTCCCCCCTCACCACCTCAAGGGTGGATGTGGGTGATCCAAGTTTCTGGTCATTCGATAAGAGAACAACAATAATAGTAAGGTCCCCCGGCTATTTGTTAAAAATGTTCAAGTCACTGAGTTATAAAATGGGTGGACGGGTGGTCTGGACCACCCAGTATGTATTACAATATTAATCAGGAAGCTTAAGATGAAAATGAACTGAAAGACATTATAGTAGTAGGAGCTATAAATCACAATGGTAAAACGTCAACAAGAAAGTTAAAGACAGAGACAGGTGTACCCAGATCTAATATTATGCGCATTTTAAAAAATAATAAAATAAGACCCTATAGAACCGAAAAATCCATTATTTGTTTCCTGGCGATTTTTAACGACGAATGCGGTTTTGTGAATGGTTTATTTTTTCAGAAAAAAACGCACTAAGATCAAAATTTTGCCTTAAATTATATTTGAACGGACGAGGCCTCCATCAGTAGTGTGGAAACATTCCATAGATATAACGAATATACTTGGGCTCGTGCAAATCCTTATTGTATTAATTGTGTTAGCAACATTTTTTTGTATTAAAAGCGATTATTTTTTACCCGAGTTTATTTCTTACTCTCTAAAGCAAAATTAATCTATGACATGAGAGCAGTCTGACGTCACGCAATTGTTATTTTATTTATTTCCATAGCCATCTTTCATAATTGTAAATGAATTCGTTAGTTAACTTTATAAAAGTACGATTACCACATGAAAAGTGCAAATCGATTTATTTCGAAAACGGTGCGTCGTAGCGACTTCAGACAAAAGTATTATTCTCTTATGAAAAAAATTGAAATTTCTTAAATTTTGTGTTAAAATTGCGAAATTTTGAAAAACAAAAAACTTATGAATAACAATGTCCAATGCCCCGCCCAAACGAGCCGCTTATGAGTACAACTAAAAAATCACATTCACGCCATACGAATGGGCATATTGCGATAAATACATGTACAGAACGCTATCATTTAAAGCAAAACCATTTTGAAGATATTTGAATTAAACCGATGTTAGGACGCCATCTTCCAAGAGCTCCAGCTCTCTTGGGAGGTATTTTGTATTAAGGTAATTTACGTTAAATTGACATAAAATCAGGTCTAGAATCTGCAGTTTTCTTTTGTGAAAAGAGTTTGTAGACACCCTGTGACGGAGCGCTGAATTCTCTGCGATATTTGCAAATTTTACAGGACCAAGTTGAATCATTTGTCGAAGAAATACCAATTAATTTATTGCACAGTATGTCGAACACGACAGGGCACCACCGTATTGTACGGGAATCATCAACAATTATCTAAATGAGCAGTTTTTGAGGAAACTGGATGGAGAATCAAGGGCTAATCCAATGGCCCGCTCGTTATCACCCCTTGTTTTTTTTCTCTGGAGTAAAATCAGAGACCTCACATAGAACCAACCTTTTAATACCAGGGAAGAATTAGAAGAGGCATTTGGAATTAATAAATGCTGTCTGTGGGAAAAGGAAAAGTTGTAGAATCTGTCTGAACAAGATGGGAGATAATTTGAACATTTACTAACATAAATTGTTTTTTTACATTCGTTTTACTGTTATTATTTATCTGAGTATATTTAGATCAGTATTAATTAGTTATTTTTTGTTTGTTATTTCAAATTAAAAATATTTGGAGCTAATAAAAATTTCCAGATAACTAAGAAATTGTCGCTTTAAATCGTACGCTCTTTTCAAAGCCCCAAAATATACAGGGTGGTCCGTATGAAAATATGTAGTTTAGGGTTGTATAAAAAAACACCGTGTATAGAGAATGTCTATCGCAATGGATTATACGTTAAAAAGTGTTCTAAGAAAGATTTTGCCAAAATCAATTATCTTTAATAATAAGAAAGTTATGGGGCATTAAAGAAATCGACTAAATTAGAGAAGGTCCCCCTCGAGGCCAAACGACACCTAGGTTCATTTTTTCTATCTTTTAAAATAAAGGGTGTTTCTATAAGAAAGTGTCCTATTTGGACCACCCTGTACATATTATAATCGCAAAATAAAAAATAGTATATTAAGTATTAATAACGGTAAGTGTTGTTTATTGGTCGAAGATGATGTTTAGACTGAGCGAAACAAAGCCTCTGGGACAAGTTAATCCCTTAACGTACGTGATACATGTAATATTTTATCGACCTGTGTTGTCTTTTTTTTTAAATTCTTTGATTGAGATAAGCAAACTAGAGTAGTTGTGGTTACAAGAGATACAAATGCATAGATGAAAAACCATTTACTTATGAAGGGTAGAATCAACCTACCGATCTAAACTATAATGTTGGTGGTTGAACTGGTAATCGTATAAAATATATAAAAAGTGTTTTAGTATATAATAATGAAATAAGTGTAAAAACTAAAAAGTTCTCCAAAAACACAAATCGTTAAACTAACTGGAGATACTAACCATTCACCACAAATAATGCCTTCGACTCAAATCGGTAGATTAATATAGGGCCAGTCTTTTGATTTGCTTGATTACCACAAAATCTGCTAGCTTACTTCCACTGAACATCAATATAAAAAATTGCAATGTAACACTAATAAAAATGATCTCGGACGCCAAGTTATTTTTAATTATGCTCGGAATAACTAAACCGAGGTTTACACTAAAAATTTTATCAAAATGTAAAAAAATAAAAAATATACAACTATGTTTATTAACAGTTAATGATATGGTGAAATAAAATATGTCTTAAAAATAGCCTTAAATTACTAAAAAATCATTAAACATCAAATACCTGTTCGTAAAATTTTTGTACAAAAATTTTTTAATAACCTCTGGTATCTAAACGATTACGGAAATTTCAAATGAGGTGATGTCATCTTTGCCACAATATTGCGCAATATCTTGTAATAATGCTTTACGTTGTAAGCCACACCCAAACTGGGATTTTATTTCGTATAAATTTATCTTCATGAAATGGAATAATCCGTTTAACGCATTATCTTGAAATTTTCCAATAAAAATTGCAATCATAAGATGAAAGCGTACGCAACTGTAAAATTAAATGCGTAATCCAAAGCGGTAAAAGTAAAAGTTAAATTAACGGTAAAAAAAACCTGAAAAGAGCAAATGTTTTAATTTTTAGTATTACGAGTTAAAAGATATCTTACCATCAAATTAATGGCACTTGCACAAAATTTAGGTGAAAAACCCAAAAAAAAAGCTTTCTGATTTTCACAACCTTCATCAGGAAGTGAAAAAAAAATGGATCCTTTGAAATTAGACGAGGTAGTCGTGCGCGAAAGGATTTGCGCAAAGAATTAAGTCAATCATGACGCGTTGCGCGAACGTATTGAGCAGAAAAATAATTTGAAGTGGGAGTATAAACCTTAAGAAATATATACCCTTAGAAGATATGCACTTAAGTTACAACAAAATGCAAATTAAGTTGCCTACCTCATAACTACAAATCATTAATAAATAAATTTGTCTTATATTTACAACTGAATGAAGGAAATACCTTAAATTACGGTATATTTAATACAACTCAAAATGGATTGTTACTAAACGTACGGTGTTAAACTGATAAATATAACTGATGTTACAAAAAATATATAATGTTTTAATGCCATTATGTAAGCGTCTCTTGCTAGCTCATTAAAATGATCTCTTGTTATACAGAGTTGTTAATACAAATTCATTGTATCACAACATGAATACTCGTACACGAACTCCTAATGAACTTTGGGAAAAACCACTTGCAACTCATTTGCAATACAAATGGAAGGGGAGGACATTTTTAACAGAAGAGAGTGCTGCATATCGTGCTACCAATCCATACAAAGGCAGTAGCAGTTTGATAGATACTCGCGCTCTGAATAGTTTGATCGAAAATAGTATAAAAATTACTAATGTATATTATTTTTACAATTCAATTGCGATTAGTCTAAAGTTCTTAGAAGCAAATAATAGTTTTTCAATTTTAATCTATTTATTGTTTTCTAGGTTCTCTAATGTGTCTCCCATTTGGCATTATGCTGGGATGGCCATCACCAACTTATCCAAAACTATTAGCTTTAACAAGTCCAATACCAATATCATTAGATCAAACTGCAATGATAGCAGGCTTCTTAATGATTGGAAACCTTTTTTCAACACTCATATCAACAAGCTCCTTTTTCGGCACAAAATATGGTATAGTAATAGGATTATGTGGAATGGTAATGGGTTGGATTATTATGTGGTTCGCATCCGATATTTATTACCTTCTCAGCAGTAGAATTATAATTGGACTAAGTTTTGGATACGGCGTTGGACAACTCAAAATATACATCAAAGAATTGTGCCAACCGAACTTATCACAAATATGTTTAAAACTAATAAATTTTTATGTATTTTTTGGTGTAATTGTTGCATATATTTTGGGTTACTTCTTGAAGTTCACTACATTTTCCTTGGTTGTGATGATTATGACTAGTGCTATACTAATGATTTGCCTATTTTTACCTCACTCGGCTAGTGAATACTTACGATTTGGTAAAATGAAAGAAGCCCAAACAATGATAAAGTACTTACAACCTAACGCTAACGTTGATTGCGAAATACAGAAATTAAATTTAGATCTCATTACGAAAGTGGAAGATTTAAGCATTTTTCAGGTACTTCGAGAGAGGGAATTACGAAAGCCTTTTGCACTAATAGGGCTTTTAACATTTTTTCAACAATTTAGTGGTCCACCTTCAACTATTGTTTATGCGCAAATGATCTTTGCAGCTACACAACTTCCTGACGCTGAGTTGTTTGCTATTTGTTATGTTATCCTATTTTTTATTTCCAATTTTATAGGCGTGTTTTATTGTAACAGATTTAATCGAAAAACGTGCTTGTTATTTTCAAGCATTACTGTAAGCGCAGCTCTAGTCTTAAACATTTGCGTATTTTTTTATGATTTTAATTATATTTATTGGAAGTATTCGTCACTATTATCCATGTTTATTTACATATTTTTTCATAGTATTGGATTAGGTGTGATTCCAGCTATGTTAATTCCCGAATATTTTCCCGATAGAGCTAGAAATGTTGTTTCCAAATTTCAAATAATATTACATTCCGCTTTAGCTATTATTATTACAAAAGTTTTTCAAGTTTTATTCACTATTCATCATTTATATGTACCATTTCTTCTATTTCTTTCTGTATCATTTTCGAGTACTTTATTTGTAATTGCGTTTGTACCGTATAGAACGTTGGAGTACGTTAAACCGTTGAGTGAGGTACCTCACTCAACACTTAAACTTAACAATATTAAGGAATCAGTTAGTTTCGATATAGCATGAACTATTTTACCATCTAAATATTATAGTATATTACAAAACTAGTGTTACAATGAATGTAATTGGAGTATCAGTAACTTGTGGAACAGGTAGTGAAACCACGCGAACCCACAAGCTACGAATGTTACAAAGGGCATTATAACACGGGTTTTTATAGTATTTTTCTGTTTCGGTGAATGTTTTTCTAGAAATTTAAATTTCAGTTTTGTTGGTTAGTAAATACTTACTAATAAAAAAATTACTAATAACATTATATTTGTAGATATTTTATACACAATGATAATATATAGCATCTTAAATTGCAATTTTCAGTGACAAAACTCTTTATTGTAACACTATTTTTGATAAAAACAGCTGTATAATATGATCATTGTAACACCGAAATAGAAAAAAATATTTCTCAACACGTACTTTTTTCTGTGATAGATATGTATTATTTTTTATTAATTGTAAGTTCAAATTTTTCATCCTTAAGTACCAGGTTGTACACAAAACTGTAGTCAAATTTAATAAAAAGCTTAAATACATAATGTGATTTATATTCGTCGTGACATCAAAATAAATAGTAACATAAAAATTATTATTAATTTTTTATTAAATACATGAATAAAAAGTTTACCTCGAGTAGGATTTGAACCTACGACCTGTACTTTGCTAGAGTACCGCGCTAACCAACTGCGCCATCAAGGTTCAAGCCCCAATCGATGTAAATTTTGTCTTTATGTATGTAGAACTGATGTAATTTCTAAATATAATTAGATTGCAATCAAATTACTTATTTTAATGGAATGTGAGCCTGCAATATCGCAAGGATTCACACATACCAAAGCAACTTGACTAATATTAAATTATTATAAGTTTTTGTTTTTTATTAATAATAATTTTTAATTACATATTTACCTTTGAACTTATTCGTTCATAATAAAAACTTATAATAAAATAATAACATGTTTGAACAATTTTTTATCCGTGTAAATATTTCTTTGACATTTACAACAAATTACGGTAAAACTTTGATCAATTTGCCATGTGTCTAACCACCACACGTCACAGTACGCGAGAAATGAGTGAGTTCGGCTAAAGCTCAATTAAACGGCCCAAAGACCGCAGAACACTATGATTGCATGGGTGTTTTGGAGGTATTGATAAAGTAGTTAAATTAGAATCTGCTTAATGAGAAAAGAACCGAAATAGCCGCCACAAGCTTTAAAGAAAGACGGAAAAGAAATAGGTTCTTATTCCTTGGAACAGGGAGAGAGCCTATAAAGCATGAAACAGGGAGTAATAGGAATAGTAATTAAGTGACAATTCCCTCAACAAACGTAAATTTCTTTCTTTCTTAAATTCCCAACTAAGGATGTAATAAGCCAACTGTTACTGTATAGCTATATAAATATATGAACGATAAATAAAATAAGTTATACACATTCTGTATGTTATCCCCAAAACCACAAAAAATATAAGTTAAAATGAGCTTGACGAGGGCAAGTCGTGAGCTTGTACATACGCCCACAGTAATTTATAATTTATACTTATAATACCCCTTCCGGCCAACGCAAGATCTTCGTACCTTAGCCTGAAAAGGCCAATTTAATAAACCTATTAAATCAGCTATTTACAAGAAAGAAAAATTACTTAAATAATTCGGCTTGCCTTTCGTTTAACAAAACTGAATACAAACACCTTTTTGATTCAATTATTTCAAAGTGAAAAGTGGGGTGCCCCACTTCTACTCGCAGTGGAAAATATATTAATCAGGTTGTGGGTAAAAATCAGTTTTATAAAATACCTGAAACAGTGACCAATTTTCTTGGATTAGAAAATGCTAATTTATACACGGATCATGGATTTCGTAGATCGTCAGATACCCTTCTTGTGGAATCCGAAGGAGACTTGTTAACATTAAAAAACACGGCGATTGGAAGTCTTCAATGGTCGCCGAAGGGTGTGTTGATGACTCGATAGCGCAAAGAACAAAAATTGCTAACAAACTATTACAAACGTCTTACAATGCATCAGCTAAAGTAACACCAAATTTCCGGCTAAGTACATTCAGAGCAGTGGCATCCGTGGCAGAAAATGTTATTTCTGCTGAAGAATTTTCTAATGTAGCAGAAGTTTCAATCGTCCTTGGAAAAAGAAGCGCGGCATGTCAGTGGCGTCGCCACCAAAAGCGCGTTCCGTTTATTATGTATTACACTAATTAATTATTTATTTCTGTTATTAATTTACATACGTACTTGTTAATTTAACTTTATGAACCGTTTTGTGTCCTATGCGAATTTTAAAGCTCATAATATTCAAATTTATTAGACAAATATGTATAAACAACAAATACTTTCACAATACATGGTGCGGCGCATGTAATGCTAATGTAATGCTAATGCTAATGGCATTTGCTTAAATTCTCATTAAAGAAATCCTAATAGTTGACATTCCTTAGTATCATTAACAACAGATTGGCAAATACCTTTTTGCTTTTCATAAACGATTAAACTGTTGTGTTCATTTGTAATTCAAATATAAAATTTATTACTTGCCAACATGGTTATTTTTTTGTTTTATAAATGTTTAAACTATTACTGTTCATATGTAATTCAAATAAATAAACTATTTTAAAATTTCTTGTGGTTTGGTGACGAATAATTGAAAACGCGACACCGACGCCACTGGTAATACTTTCAGTCGCTATTGCGTTAACGAGTGCGGCCGAATACACGAACATCCATGTGCGACACGAGGCATTCTTTGGCCGCGCGGACTGTAAGTACTTAATAAACAATATTTTTTTGCATTTTAAACGCATAGATAACGTAATTTTATGCACAATAAAGAAACATGCATGGGTTACACTTGCCTCTAAAAATTACAGGGTTGAATCCGCGTTAATTAAGTAAGTAAGTACTTGTAATTTTTCGCATGATACTTTGTTTTACCTATTTTAGACATGGTACGGACATATGTTCGGAAGAATCAACCTGTTCAATACTCCAAGGAAACTCTAAAAACTGCCGTTGAAGCTGTGAAAAGTCAAGAATTAACCTTATACAGGGCAGCGAAGACTTACAACATCCCTAAATCCACCCTTTTCAAACATGTTAAAGGTCAAAGGGGTATCAAAAGCTCCAGCATGGGGAGACCCACTACCATTCCTTATGAGGAAGAACCAAGGATAGTCGAAAGCATAAAGCTCATGGAAAAATGGGGCTTCGGCCTTTCCAAAAAGGAAGTGTTGGTACTAATAGCTCATTACGTTCATGAAAATGAGATCCAAATTCATTTAAAAATGGAGTACCAGGCGACGACTACTTTACACGATTTAAAAAAAACCTTCAACTTAACCCAGAAGAAATCACAAATAGTAGAAGTAGCAAGAAAAAGGAGTGTAGATCCATTTATCATTGATGATTATTTTACTCTGTTAAAAGTAGTCGTAAAAGATATTCCCCAGCAAGAATTTACAACATAGACGAAACCAGTTTTTGCTTAGATCCGAGTAGAATAAAAGTTGTTGGCCAAAGAGGAACAGCTGCTCATAGAGCAACAAGCGGGTCAGGAAAAGAAAACATCACTGTGGTAATGGGGAGAAACGCTGCTGGGGAAAAATTACCCCCGCATATTTTTTTTAAAGGAAAAAATGTGTGGGACACATGGCTTGCAAAAATGGATGACGAATATACAGGAATAACCTATTCGGCCACAAAAAATGACTGGATCGAGGCTGAAACCTTCGAAAACTATTTCAAAAACAACCCCAACAAAAACCAGTTATTCTTATTTACGATGGGCATAGTTCCTATGTTGGATTCTCGCTCGTGCAAATAGCTAGACAAGAAAACATAGTCATTCTGAAGCTTCCTCCGCACACCAGCCACATTCTTCAACCCATGGACCTCAGTGTGTTCCGGCCCTTAAGAATGAAATGGGAGGAAGAACTTATAAAATGGCAGAGGAAGAACTATGGGTACAAACTTCCAAAATCTATTTTTGCGGGAACATTTCCAAAATTTGGAAAACTTAGATCCAGTAATCATCAAACATGGATTTCAGAAAGCAGGAATATATCCATTTTGTAACGCTGTAATTCCCATAGAGAATTGTGAACCTCAAGCTTATAGACGGTGGTGCAATTTTAACGAAAATCTGGCAGGTAGAGCCGCATTTACTAATATAGTAACTGACGAAGCAATCACAGCTGTAGCGCCTGCAACAGCCACTATGGTGGAAGTAAATCCGCCAACACCAACAATAGTCAGAGTACACGTAGAAGAAATTCCATCAGCACCATCAACATCATCCGGAGTAAACCTCGAAGAAAATCCACCAGTCCCAACATCCAGAGTAAGTGTGGGTGAGGTATCAACACCTTCAAGCCCTAAGAAAAAACATTCGAAGAGTTGCTTTTAGAACAAATTAAGCAAACACCAAAAACTTCCACCGGAAGAAAAAGAATCTGCGGAGGTGCTGAGGTGATCACTTCAGAAGACGTAAGTTCCAAGCTTGAAGACATCGAAAACCAGAGGCTACAATAAAAGTCAAAATAACAAAAACTATGAAAATAACCGAAGATAATAACATCAGAGATAGCGAGTTAGAAAAAAAGGAGGAAGTTGGTAGCAAAGAGAAACAAAATTCGAAGGCAAAGAAAAAGAGACCATTAATTGAAGAGGAGAGCAGTGACGATAGCAGTGTTGAAGATTTGCAAAGGCATTCAAGCGATTCTAGTCTACGTGAAGTACAAGAGATGAATGAAGAAATCAAATTCATCGACCAAATGCAACTAGACCTGTCAAAAATAAATGTGGGTGATTGGGTTGTTGTGAAATTCGAACAGAGGAAACAGGTCAAGATGTGTGTAGGCCAGCTCACCGAGAAAGAACCGTGTCTAGAAGTGAAATTTTGTAGAAGGATTGGGAAGACATCAACATTTTATTGGCCTCATATTGAAGACAGAAGTATCATCAACGAATGTGAGATTTTTATGCATTTACATTCGCCTACAACAGATAAGAGAGGAAAAATCAGATTCAACATATTATTTGATTCGTATAATGTAGGGATAAATTGTAATTTTGATTTTTTGTAATAAATTTATTTTTCAGCATACAACAAGACTAGTTATTTACACTTACCCCGGCAAACTCTCTTCAGTTCTAAATGGTAAAAAGTGTCGTAGGTTATACTTGCCTCATTGGTATGGGGCAAGTGTAACCCAATGACACCGAAAGTAAAAAAAAAACCTAGAACAAAATTGAAAATCATGATGATTTTCTATATTGGTACATCCTTAAAGTAATGTCTCTGCAATCACCTTGCCAAATATGAACAAGGTGAACAGATAGGTTTTCTTATTTAGTCAGGTCAAAGTGGAGGTACTGAAATTCCCGGTTCTACTTACCCCGGTGTACCTTATATTAAATATTTGAGCTACCGAATAACATTTAAACTAGCACGAAATCTCGAGCCAAACCTGACATGATCACGATACACAAAAACTGTTACAAACATAAAAGTTGCAGCAAAGCTACTGTGCACGACCACATAAACAATAGTACAAAATTAATTATCCCCAAAATGGAGGTTGTACATGAACACCCTACTGGGCGTGGCACAATGTTAACAAAAATTAATCAAAATGTTGTAAACTATTGAAGAATGGTTTAATTAACATATAGCAGTTCTACATAAGAGAAACTGTATTAAAACTAGCTGAAGTCGGGTATCAAGCTGACACCGATCTTACACTACAGGTAACATGTTTAACAAATACTCGTTTACAGAATTAATATAAATGTATTTAATTTCGCTGTAGGTAATCGTAACCTGCTGAAGGCAATTCAGTTGTATTCGTGGGTAAAGTATTTGTCAAATACTTGTTAACGTAAATAAAGTAAATGTACTTAATTTCGTTGTAGGCGATCGTAATCTACTGAAAGCAATTTAGGTACGATAAAAGGAAACAGCTGACCTGTGTTTACGAAGAATTATGCGTTATTCAAGGTAGCCAGGATTTCACCAGCTTCAATACAGGTGTAACCTCAACGATTACGCAATTCCAAGTACATTAGACACAGTGGACTGCAGTGTATCAGCAGTACAATCCAAATAATAAGCCAAGAGATACAGAACGGGTAATCTTGTTACATCAATAAAGAGAAAACCAAATGTAAACAAACTTTGATGTAATCGTAATGGTAAAGTTATATGGGAACTTAAGTTACCTGGAAACTTAAGATATATGGAAACTTAAGAGCTAAAATGAAGATAAAGGATTAGAACGATGTTTATTCAGTGAAAAGGTGTTACCTCTAAGGTCTAATGCGAGCGTTAGTGTAAATATCTTTACCAATTGCTGACATCTATTTCTTTGAAGAAATAATCTGAAATTCGTTTGTGTTTGAAACCTGAAAGAGAAGTTCTAATTACAACGAGGTTAACGAGATCTGATACGGCTTACCGAGAAGATGTGGATGGAGTGAAATATTTCTATTACATCCGCCTTTAATAGCGATTACATCACTTCCATACAACAAAGCGATTCTATATTGTGAAAATTTTTTAAACAAATGATGCTTAACATCTACGAAATAGAAACAGGAAAATTTTCTAGAAATCTCAACCATTCCACAGCAATGACGGTTTTGAAAAGAAAGCCAACGCCTCAAGAAACAATTTTACAACTTGAAAAATATTATTCTCAATCATTGTTACCACAATCGCATTTTATGTATTGTTAAACGGTAAATGACTACAGAATGCTTCAATACTGTAATCTAGCGGAACTAAAAACGGGCAAACCTTTGAAATACAAAGGTGAATACGATAGAGAAATAATTTTCGTATAATGTAGAAACGTACACGTCATAAAAGAAAATCATATGTGAAGTATAAATTAGCTACAGTATAGGAATAATTTTGTATAACATTTAATCCATCATACTCATTAGTAAATGCCGTAAATACAGAAATTTTAAATCCTTATAGTAAAGAAAATAAATACTAGCAAGCTTAAAGCATATTACTAAATTTTTAAGCCACAGATACTTATTGATGATACAATCGATCCTGTATCGATTTTTGCACGTTACAAATTTCAAAATGTATTACTTTCCAACCTACATATACATATGTAGCTATAGAAGGTTATGCAATAAACTGTTTTTTCACTTCCGCTAAATCGACTTATTAGCTCATTTTACATTTGGCCTAGTTTCGCCAAGATCGGTTATCATGTCTGGATGTCTGTGTATGTGGATGTGTGTTAATATCCACGATAACCGCAGAACGAAAATACCTACGCACTTAAAATTTTGTATTTAAGCTTGTTTTCATTTGGCTTAGTACTGATTAGGTTTTGGGAGAAATTCAGAGGCGGAGAGGGAGGGTTTATTATGAGCAATTTTTGGTTTTTATCAAATATTTCTAAAACAGCTGCATATTTCAAAGATATAAATATCTGGTGTGGAACAAACACCACACGACCATCCAACCTACAAAATGGAAATTAAAAGAAATGAATCAATTTTAATAACATTTTTTTAGAATAATTATATCTTTATATACTTTTATAATAAGGTCATCACGTAAATATGCAACATTTTAAAAGCAAAAACAGTAATCTATGTCACACAGACGTTTAAAACTTCTGGGTAGACAGAGATTAGTAGACATCTAGGTGCTTGTAAGACACTAGCTTACGATAATTTATTTTAATGTGCCTCGGTTAGCTCAAATCGGGTCTTGTCTTCAGCAAGACGGGGATGGTTCGTATTTTGGTGCTTAACACTGTCCACCTTGATTAATTACAATAGAATGTTTTAAACGTATATTGTTCTACAGTTTATAAGATTAAATAACTTATAACTAAAATAAATATATAAGTCGTTCCTTAATGTATCCTGACTCGTTTCTGGGGAAAAGATAGATTACTTGTAGTTTAATATGCACTCCTAAGCGCTTTTACAACAGGAAATAGAAATAAGTGTTAGTGAAATCTATTATGGGAAGGTTAGAGCCGTCCCTGTAAACGGTAGCAACTTTTAAAATATTTCTAACGGGAGATTATGTAGGCCAATACTCTCTCTTCCAGGGTAAAGCGCAGGTCAGTTATAGAAAATCGATATTATAATGCACGACACATTATGCGGTTAGGCGATTTTTCGGTCTTAACAACCACATTACTCAGAGTGGTTCGTAAGGGAAGAGTTTATTATACAAGCGCTTTTAGAAGCAATGTGTTCTTGCGAGATTTCTTATTTATACTGGTGAATCGTTGCAATTCTACGGACTTAATTAATTACCAACGTATTGGTATTAAGTACTTTAATTATTTCCGTTGCTTAAAAGAAATTTAAGCTTTTTCTGTGAACCGGTTTTCATTGCAAACGCGTGCAACTTTCGTATATACAAAACGTTCTGTACTTATGAAATGTAGGGAATACGGATTTTAATACGTATTTATGTACTCTGGTTTATTAGAGATAATCATGGAAACGATTACGCGCATGATTTAACACTACAGGACTGAGTTTTCACACGCGACCTATCTGAATTATTTAAAATAAGATAAATTTAGTGTTAAGGTGGACACCGTATCTTAATGCGGAAGTACTAAAATTAAGTCAGACACGAATCTAGAACGTATCACGTTTGCGTTAGGATATGTGAATGTCTAGAAGGCGTTCAACAGCGATTTTATCTTACAGGTTCCTGGATACTGGTTACCTATCGTTTTCCTTTTATCAAGATGGGATAGCTTCCGGGTTATCAAGAAGAGGTCTGATTAAACACAGTTACAGTTATGCTGACCTAGAGTGGGTTGACCACGGCGACTGTAGCGTTTACGACGAGTGAGCATGGTTGAATGCAAAGTCTGGGACACGGACGTCTTCGTCTAGAGGACGGCGGATGATAACGCCCCCTCTTCGGGTAACGGTACTTTTCGCCCTAATGTTTCGAAGGGCCTTTTGCAAGAGCCTGGGACGCACCCGTCAAGCCGTACAAAAGAGCCTTCCGGAGAGTGCTAGAACTGAGGCGATAGCCTTTCTTTCCACCTGTGTAAGTGGAGATTGACGTTGGGTTGTACAACCCTGCGTAACAACGTCCGATTGGTGTATGTAGGTATTGTTCGTAGTCGGTGACGCCAGGCCTAGCCCGTCGTAACACCTTAATGTGTGTGTGCGATAGTGTACCGTACTCGCAATTTGACTTCTGGGTATCTAAGCCCGTCGTCTGGCTGCGTATTATGTAATTTAGTGTATGGTCGTACAATAAACTTGCGTATCCGCGACTTCGAAGGGAGAGCGCGGTTGTGTAGAATACTGCGCGATTATACGCGACAGATCTGTAACACGACGCGGCGTTCACCAGGTAGACGGAGGATAACTTGACTCGAGCGGCGGCGTCGTGCGATCAAGCTTCGGACAGGAACGGACTGGATTCAAACGGGACGTATTCACAATACTAATCACGATAATTATTATCATAATAATAATAGTCGTCGAGATTATTATTTCCGGTACTCTTTTCGAGTCTGGGTTATCGCAATAAGCAATCAGGATTCTGGTCAGGCTTTTCAGGATTTATCGCAGTAAGCGATCAGGTTGCTGGTCAGGATTTAGGACTCTCTTAAATAATGTGATTAAGAGAAGCAGACACGCGATCAGGATATTCTTTATTCGATAGCGTCGGCGGGAAAAATCGGCAAAGGTCGGGTAGCGACTGCGGAACGGATCTACAAGCAAGCGGTCGGTGCAACAGCCCAACGCACAAGCATGAGGTAGACTATGGACCGGATCGCACACGAGAAGCAAGCGGTCGCGGCAACATCAGCTTTAAGCCAAATAGAAACAAGCTAACATGCATCCACACGCACCCGCACGCACCCACCCACCCACACAAACACACACACAATCACACACACACACACACACACACACACACACACACACACACACACACACAAACACACACACACAAACACATTCACAAACACACACACAAACACACACATTCAAACACACACACACACACACACAACAAACACACACACACACACAACACACACATACACACACACACGCACATGTGCACGCACGCCTACACAAATACGCACGCACGCACACACAAACACGCACATGCACACAAACACCCACATACACACACGGCCGATCTTGGCGAAACTTGGACAGACATTGTAAAGTGAGCTAATAAGTCGATTTAGTGGTAGTGAAAAAAAAATTCATATCACATGGCTGCATAATAAATTCCTATAAACAAACCAGGCATGTGTTAACTGAAAAATTACAATTACATATTTTATATTTTATTAAATATTTTCATTTATAAGTAATTAAATAAGATTTTTTTTCTAAAAGGTTTAAAAAAATATATAATACTAGAACTAGATTATACCATGTCTTTGTTTGAATTTCGATGCAACATGGCGGATGGGCGAAGCTTAGCTGTTACTGTCTTGTATAGTCACTATAAAAGAAACACATTCATGTTATCTCGGAATATTGGGTAATGAGCTATAACTTTGCTAATATCGTTTGAGAGCTTGGGTGATATCACACCATTTCGATTTGCAACATTTTTTCGTATGTCTCATAATAAGGGCGTTTGTGGGGGGGGGGGGGGATGTATTTTCCAATATTTACATTTTATCTCCTGATTCGAATATTCTTAGTCTCGTTGAAAGAGCAATTTATAGTCTTTTGAAGGATGCTTTTATTGGAGCGTTTACTTTTAAAGAAATAACTAGAAGGGGCTCTCTGCAGCGATTATACATTTTTGTGATTTTTTTGGAAAAAACTAAATAGAACGGTACTATTTATTTGACAGACCGTTACGCGGCTTAAAAAACTTACCTTGGCGGCGAAAACAAATCACATATCCACGGTAACCGACGTAATTTAAATTACGGTTCAACGTTCTCCCACTAAGTAACAATGTTAACACAGCAACATCAGTAATAACAATAAAACAGAATCACAAAAATCTTAGAACTATCTACACAAAGAAAATTTAGCCAGAAATAGCTCACACATTTTCAAAATGTCTTCCATCATTCTCGATGCATTTATTTAATCTCATTGCGGTAGAAAAAACCGCTGCATCAATTTCAGCCCTGGGCAAGCTTTTAATGGCATTTTGTATTCTTTCCTATTTTCCCTGGTTGTAGGTTTCTCTTGGAAAACTAGGTCTTTCAGTTTACCCCATAGGCAGAAACATAAACAAGTACCATCTGGCGAACGCGCCGGCCAATAACACGATTCGAATACTACTCACATAAATGCCGACGTACGTTTCGGTCATAATGTGCCGGATAACCATCAAGCTGGAACCACATGTGCCTTATTGTTTCCAAGGAGACGTATTCTAAAAGTGGTGGAAGGGAAACGTTCAAAAATTCCACGAACTCTAAGCGATTTTGATCTTCTGCTTGTCGCATCCAATGTGGATTTTGAAAGGGGCTTCGTCCGTCCACAACATGCGTAACAGGAAATTTGGATTTTCTCGAATCATATTTAGGAGTCAATGGTTGAGTCTATGATCTTAATCAGTATGATTTAATGCCTGATGTGTGGTAGGGATGCATATTATAATTCTGAAGGATCTCGTGGACCAATGTTTTTGGGACTCCCAAGTCGTCGG
Organism: Vesta saturnalis; assembly: GCA_036346205.1. Taxonomy (NCBI): domain Eukaryota; kingdom Metazoa; phylum Arthropoda; class Insecta; order Coleoptera; family Lampyridae; genus Vesta; species Vesta saturnalis. The sequence goes on from JARFJB010000821.1 coordinate 6,814,078, forward strand.
AAATTTTTCTGGTGCTTAAAGAGGGATCGTATTGCACGTAGCCTAAAACGTTGCCAGTTTCCCGTAATCGCCTGTCAATTTTGAAAACACTTGCATTGTATATTGGGCGCAATTGCAGCATTTTCGAAGCATTGGAAATAAATGCGCAACATATCATACGCTTCCGCGTTAGTAAATGGCATATTTTTCCCAAAAAGAATATATTTAAATATATAAACAAGACACAGAAACTCTGAGAAGTAACTTTTGACAATTGTTAAATCACTGATCTTTCCAATTTAGCCGTTACCATGAATATATGATTTATTTTCTCCGACAAGGTAAATTGTTCCGATTACGGTACCCAAATTTTTAACACCTTTTCGTATAAATCGAGAACAGATGGGGTTATCGCAAAGGGATTTTCACTAAAATTTAAGTAATTTTAAGTCGCGTAACGGTCTCTCAAATAAATAGTACCGTTCTATTTAGCTTTTTACAAAAAATTACAAAAATGTGTAATCGCTATAGAGAACGCCCTCTAGTTTGTTTAAAACTAAACATTCCAGCAAAACACCCTTCAAAAGACTATAAGTTTCTCTTTCGAGACTAAGTATATTCGAATTCGCTGAGTGGTCCAGGAGATATTAAAATGTAAATATTGGAAAATGCATTGGCCTCCCCCTCCTTTTTTATGAGAGATACGGAAAATGATGCGGATCACCCAAGCTCTCAAATGATATTTTCACAGTTATAGCTCGTCAGTTAATTTTCCGAGATTGCAAGAATTTTATGTTTCTTCGTAGCAGTTACGCCCCCTATCGGTTGAGTTACGAACTTCAAAATAATTTCTAGCTATTTCTCTTACTTGCTTTACTTGTTTTCCCCAAATCTTTAGGCCTTACCATTGCCGAGAGCCGCACCGTACCCTTATCCCTGCCACATATATATATATATATATATATATATATATATATATATATATATATATATATATATATATATATATGTAGGTTGGAAGGTAAAAGTATAGATAACCAATAACTTAAAGGTTTCCTCTACGTGTAGGCCAACAAAAAAGAGGTAAGCATTGAAAATCTGGAACCCAGCATTATCAGCAGAGAAAAGTACGAGTGAAGATTAAACATTTTGTTACTATCATCTTTTTTTTTCAGTGACTGTAATACATTTTTTCAGTATTTTCAAAACCATCTAGATTATTTTCAATTTGATGTGCATCTGTAGCTACGTCTTAAAAAATACGATAGTCTGTATTTAGAGTCCCTTTTAAAATACCTCGGTTGTATCAAATTTGATTTAGAAATAAAGCTGTTTTATAGAGGGCGCTAGTGCACATTTTGTGAATATCTCCTAAAATTGTCAATTTATTGAAAAAACCGAAACGACTTTGATTAAAAATAATTAAACGTTAAATAAGTTTCCTTACAATGGTTTGTAGAGTAATAACCAAGCCCTAAAAATAAAAAAAAACACCTAAAATAATATTTGCTTATATCTGAAAAAACTCTTAACTTATAGACGTTACTTTTTTGAAGATAATTCAATTTTCGATAAGTTCCTGGTATAAATTTTTTAGTATGAACTATACCGGGTGATTCACGTCGATGGTACCTTAGACGTTTACAGAAAATGAGACATGGGATCTTTTTGAAAATTTGGTCACTTGCATGGCTGGCTCGGATATATCGATCTAAAATATTCTCAGCGTTGCGACGTTGTCACTTATGTGGAAAAGTGGCATCACCTTTGATATTTTTAATGAGACGCCTTGTATATTATTACATTTTTGGGTTCGCAATTACTTTTAAATTATTTTTGCTTCACACATTCCTATGTCTATCTTCAACCGTTTTTGAGCAATTAATTAATTTCCTTATTTTTAAGCCAAAATATGGTTTCATTCGAATGTTCATTATTGTGGTGTTTGAATTTGTAGAACATTGAAATTCTGGATGGACTCTATGAATAAGCTGTTCATCAGTTCTGCGTTAACGATATTGATTCCATATTGTACAGGGTCGTTCAAAATTCGTTACGTTTCTGCAAGGTACAAAATGCAGAAAAATTCATTATTTCAAATGGGACACCCTTTATATTATCGAATATTCTGATAGACAATTGAAGTCCCTTTAAAATAATATATCATGTTCCCAATATATAACTTACTACTGATTAATATTTATGAACCTTACATTAGAATAATAATACATACTAAACATAGCACTAAAATGTGTTTTTGTTCATTATTTACAAAATACTCTTCAACTTCTTTTAGTAGTGGATGTTGAAAGTTTGTTAAGGTAGCTACTAACTGAAATACACAACTAGCATGTGGAAAGAGAGAAAGAGATGTATGCTATAACATTTCATTCGCCGTATTGCTCTTTCGACATGAACTCTAGCTTTTGCTATAACCTCCATTTGAAGAACTTGCTCTTTAGTAAATTGAGGTGTATATAAGAAAGGTGGAATATTTAAACTCACTCCTGGAGGCAAAATATCATGTATTAAAAAACCTTCATCGGCTAGTATCAAATCTCCTCTATCTAATTTATTTAAAATTCCACAACTTGCTACAGTCGATTTGTCCGATGTTGATCCAGGATATAATTCACTGGCATATGTAATAACACCATTCGGTGCAACACCAATTAAACCCTTCCATGTATTTCGATGTTTATAATTACTATATGTTAATTTTTGTTTTGCCATGGATTTCGGCACATTAGAAAAGACTTCTGTACAATCCAGAATAATGCGGCAGTTTGTAAATGAACTAAATGCACTTTGTAAACATGTTTTATTTTTTTGTCGAGATGGTATATCACGCATGATTCTCTTAAATAATACTTTATGTAATGCATGTATCCATGTAATGATTACATTTGTAACTGTCGTAGAGGATACATTAAGATCGCATGCCAGATCTTCATGACATAAATTTAATCTTAATTTCATTAATGTCATTAATAGCTGATCCATCGATGATAGTTTGACTACGTTCCGTTTTAAATAATATTCAAGTTTGAAATTGTTCATTAAATCATGAAGTAAAAGAAATATAGCTTCATTTGGGCAACCTGTGTATGTTGCAATTCGTTTGTCATTTTTTCTAATTGAATCAAATGAAAATGCAACAGAAAGGTGCTCAAGCTTTGTTTGCAAAGCATTTACTTCCTGCACAAGAAAGTAGTTTTGAGCAGACGTTAGTACTACATTATCAACTTTTGGCTTTACAACACTGGCATTTAAGGTTGAATCATCAGTCGCTTGAACTAATGTAGGTTATAATTCATTATCCCTGCAAAACATTTGATAATTAATGTGGAATTTACAAAATAAGTATGTTACATACGTGTGTACTGAAGCAGCTGTTAGTTCTTGTTGGACTACATGCTGATTTATTTCTTTCGCTATTTCTCTGAAACTATTTTTGAAATCATTTACTGCCAGGTAGGTTTATTGCTTATATATACACACAGTTTGCGATGTACACATTTTTTTTGGCGATACAATAAGGAAACGTTTTTGTTCGTTGTGGATAAACAACATTGGATTGTTTTCTTTGTCTCCATTGACAAAGTGGCAACTGCACACATAGGAACTAGATGTGGATTCCTTGTCTCTCCTAAAAAGTTATTCTTTTTTATCAAATGCAGACATTAATAACTTATTTACCATAATAATCTCATCCACAATTTTCTTTTCACAGCATTTTTAGGAAAGTGATACATCTTGCATTTATGTTTTTCACTATAATGTTTGCAATCAGGTGCAAAACACATAACCATTTTCCTACAAATTACATACTGAACTTAGAACTGAAAACTTAACCTAAAATGTAGAGTATTTCCAATACTGTGCTCTACACTTTGTTATAATGAACGTGAAATAATTTCAATAATTTAATAACTTACCGCAAAATAGTTATTCAACACTTTTTCTGTTCAAATTCCAAAGGAAAATAAAATAATTGATATGAAAAATAGTCAGATGAACAAATACATAGAAATAACATTTGTTTGGAGTCAGTGTTAAATGGGTTGCCTTAAATTAGGGACTGTGACGTCACTACTAATTCTGTCCATTGAAGAGAATGAGAGACCAAATAAATAAATATAAATACATTTTTTAAAATAAATAAATATAGTCGGTTACTATTTATATAATATATACTTATTACTTTTTTACAATTCAAAAATTGACGTACGTGTATATGTTTAATGGATTACATGTAATAAAAGAGCAAATATGAGTTAAATGCAACGGATTAACTCTTGCCCCTATTTGATACCACAAAATAGGCATAAGAATGTTATGTGCTGGCCACATCAAGTTTTTTGTTTTCAGAATGTTGGAAATAATTTCATAAAACAATGGTAACCCCAGTACATTCCCTGTAGCAATTTACAGAGATTGACTGGCGGTTACCATTTACACTGAGAGATTATTATTGATAACTTATTATACGAATAACTTCGCAAAAAGATAACGTGAGATTTACCTTTTAATTATCAAAGTTTTGTAGGTTTATTGTATCTGACTCTAAAGATTTAGGTTTACGTTTTTTTAGAAATAACTTACTATTCACTCTTTAATTAATTTACTTTTGTAAATTATAAGTGTTATTCAATAAAAATTATACTAAATTAATTTACTAAACCTTATCTAAGCAGGTGTGATAGATTTAGTTAAATTTAGATAAGTGGAATTTACTGCTAAAGGTGCCCATACACTAATAGTAGAGTGCTCCTTGGACGGAAAGTCGCCTAGAAACGACTTCCGTGGGGGTTTTAGTGTCACAAGCTGAAATTCACAAAAAATGAAAGGTCATTACATACTGATTATAAATGTCAAGGCCGTCCAAAATCGGTCCATGCATTAGGGCATAAAACACGAAAAACGAGTTAAGCACATTTACGGAAAGAAGAAAAAATCTAGAATTTTGTCATATATAGATCACAATTTTCTTTGTACAGTGAAAGCTACAAATAATTGTCAAACGTTGCAACTTACATTGGGCCTTACGGAAGAATTAAACTTAAAACGCCATTATCTCAGTCCAGAATGCGTAAAAATGTTACAAATTTTGAACAACTTTTGCATTTACACCATATTATCTAACAAACGGAAGCTTAAATAAAAAAAAATTACACTTGTTAAAAGTTTCGCTCGTTGTTTATCTTTACGTTATGCTTATAATTATAATTTTAGCTGTAATATTAAGGTAAATATGTAATAAAAAATAAAACTAAGAACGTTTTTCACACTTCGATGACTCGCGCTTTCGCTGCGGTGAATAGCATCCATCTCTACATTTCCCGTAGCTCTATTTCGATTTGACATCATGCAATATTATCCCTGGATGGATATGTGCGCAACTTTTTATCTGTGAAGTTATTTTGTGTATTGTATAAGAATTAAAAATTTATTAAAAATTACAATGTATTAACTCCTACATTAAAAAATTATGTCTATACACCATTTCACATACCTATTACTGTGGTAGGGTATATTGTTAAGCGTGTTCATAAGAATGAGTCTGTTACAATTTAGGTGGGTTTCAAGGGTCTGCTTTAGGTAAACAAAGAGTGCTTTGTAATCTTATCGAAATAGAATTGAATTAAATGTATTAGTATGTTCTATGCATTAGTTGACAAATGCAGATGCATTGTTCTTTTTTTATAATTGTATATTTCAAAACGAACTTTAAAGGTAAGAGTGGTCTCTAGTGAGCGAATCAGAAGTGACATTGATTGATTGTAAGTAAACTAATATTTTATAACTATTGTTTAACTTGGGTTGTAAAGTTATAGAATATAATATGATGGATAGCACAGATAGCACCGGTACAAGTGATGAAAGCGATCTTGAATGTTTGTTAAAATTTAAAGGTAAACTCCGTCCAGTATATATTATTTGCAAAAGAGAAGGTGCATCTTTAAGTGTTACTAATAAAACTGCACTCACTTTCATAGAATGCACAAAAATTAGAGACGGCATAACCAAAACTTCCGATCCACAAATTCACAAAATAATTAAAGACATCAAACTCGGTAATATAAGTATATGGTATTGGCATAAGTCATGTTATTTAACGTACACAAGCAAGAAAAATATTGATGCTTTACGTAAAAAAATTTCAAGACAATACCAATTCCTTGAACGCGGTTTCACACCACCCCCTTCAGTAGGGAAATCACTGCGGGGAAGTCCATTTAATATTAATAGGTGCGTCATTTGTCAAAAACGTTTACCTGGAAAACGCTTGTCACAAGTAATGTCCACGAACATAGAACAAAAAATAAAGTGTATAGTAGGTATAAATGTAGATGTTTTAAAGAGAATAGGATCCAATGATTTGATTGCCATGGAAGTTAAGTGAGTTGCTTAAACAGACATATGGGAAAATATCGAAAAGCATCTGATTCTTCGGAGAAGTTAACAATTAAAAGCACCAAGGACGCAGAAGACGGACCATTTTATAATGTGCTAACTAAAGTAAATGAAGGCATCGCAAAAGGGACGGCATTTACTTTGTCTGATACATATAATAAATATGTTCAATTAAATGGGTTGAAATCAAAACGTGTTTTCACAGAGAAGTTGAGAAAACATTTAGGAGAACAAATAGAAATTGTTAAATCGAGACGAGTGAACGAATCATCTATCCTTCTACCAAAATTTGGAAAGACGGAAACTCTACACGAATATATCGATAATGCTGACGATACTACTGTTTCGCAATCAATACTCATAGGTCCTTCTGAATTGGCACAAATAGATAAAATATGCAGTGATACTCGAGAGGAACTTGAAAAAGTACCGGATTTTGTTGACCTAAAGAATCTTACCATTGAAGACTATAAACAATACATACCTCAGAGTTTAATTTGGATAATAAAGTGTATAACTGGAGATAGCGGGGATAATAATTCAACTGTGAGTATTTGTCAAGATATTATCTATAGGCGTTTTAAGGGGCAACAGTTAACTCCTAAACATGTAGGTCTAGGAATCATGATTCATCAAAAGACCAGATCGAAAAAAATTGTTGAATCCTTGCATTCGTGCGGTCATTCTATTTCTTATAAAGACGTGCTAAGACTTAGAAATACCATTGCCCAGAAAGAAGTTACACGGTTCGTAGAAAATGATAATTGTTACATACCGGGTCAACTCGTTGAAAACCGTTTTGTTCAATTCGCCGGAGATAACATCGATGTTTTGGAAGAATCACTTGACAAATCGCCTACTTTTCACGGTACCCAAATCGTCGCATTTCAGACAGGGCCACCACGCAGGCAACTTTCACCGCTGAAACTACTACCCTATAAGGTGAAACTAGCTATTCCTGAAAGTTTCCACATGTTACACATATCCAACTATAACAAAGGAAAAAGATCCATTCCACTGGTACAAAATAAAAGCAGCATCCTCACAGAAATAAGAAACTCAAGTTTTATTCAGGCTTATAATTTTGCATGGATATTGTGTAGGACGGCCCCTACCGGCACACATAAAGGTCACAGTGCTGTGGTAGTTCCACAATGGTCTGGATTTGGAAAACTGTTGCATCACGATGACACACATATTACAACATACGCTTACCTACCTTTATTACCGTGTGTGGCGTCAGAATACGATACAGTCTGGATAACGATGGTAAGATGCGATCAAATCGCAAAAAAATTAAAATACCCATATACAGTCATAACTTTTGATCAAGCTATATATTTTAAAGCGAAAGAGATACAGTGGTTGAAACCTGAAGAATGTATGCATTATATAATAAGGTTAGGTGGATTTCATATAATGTTGAACTTTTTAAAAGTTATTGGGCAGCATATGGAGTGTTCAGGACTTAACCATGTATGGCTGGAATCAAATTTATATGGAGATGCGACTGTTTCAGGAATTATGGAGGGAAAAAATGGAACAAAGGTATACGAGCACATAAAGTTACCTATGAAAGCCTCATGAGAATCTGTGCTCCTATGTTTGAAAAATGGTTAATCGAAAGTAAGAGCGATCTCATACACACTATAAACATTTCAAAATTAAAGGCTAACGAAATTTCGAAAAAAATTAAAAAACAACAATCTTTAAGTGATTTTTTTGACATTATCAAAAGTTGCGAAGAATTGCAAAACGCATTTAGAGAGTTTATTGATAGCCAGTCCCCGACATTCCAACTTTGGTGTAGTTACATGAAGATTGTAGAAACATTGTTAGAATTCTTGTATAGCGAAAGGACTGGCAAATGGGAACTGCATTTACAAAGTTTTAGAAACATGCTTCCGATGTTTTTTGCGTATGACCATACACACTACGCCAGGTGGGGTACTGTGTACTTGTGTGACATGAACAATTTGCCTCTCATTGCACCTGCAGTTCATGAAGAGTTTCTTAATGGTCATTTCGTGGTGAAGAAAACTAAGGGAGGATTTAATCATATTTCTGTTGACCAAGCTTTAGAGCACGTCAACAAAACGTCAAAAGACGCCGGAGGGATTATTGGTTTAACTAAGAACAGTACCAGACTGGATGAATGGTACCTTAGTTTTAATGAAATAGGTGAAATCATAAATATATTTCAGGGTTCCTTGAAAATAGATACCGATAAAGGTAGCCAGAATATTGAACTAGGTAAGCAAAGGATTCTTATAGATGAACAGACCGTTTTAACTTTGCAAGAACAATTTCTGAAATATGGGGTTTTTCTACTCATAATGAAAATTTAATATCTATAGCTACAAATGAGATCTATTCTCAGGAATTACAAACAGCAACACTTTCTGCCAATCTAAGAGGTGAAGCCGCTCTTGAAAGTTTCATTCAGAATATTGATACAATAGACTTTTACAAACCACTTAAAAAGATACGCACAGCTGCATACGTGAAAAGAAAAGAACAACCTTCGACACATTCAGATAAAATGTTGGGGCAACAGTTTTTACAGAAAATATTGGCTGCAAAAGAAATGGGAAGGAATATAAATTACGATGATATATTTCGACATGAATTGACACATTTTCCTATGTCTCTAACAGTGAATGGACAACTAAGCACTCCATCACACAAAAGTGCCTTGGGGAACATATTAGAAAATTATACTCAGCCTTTTAAAATGCTACTTCCAGAAAAAGAAAACACGAAGCAATGCCACATATTTGATGGTATGTCAATAGTACAAATCTTGGGAAAACCGGTGAATTGCAAAACGTTTAAAGAATATGCAGACATTTTTTCTCAAATTGTGTTTAATAACAGATTCGGTGCAAAGAGAATCGATGTGGTTTTTGATAACTACAGAGAAAATTCAATAAAAACTGTTACTCGTCTGAAAAGAGGTCAAACAGTTGGTATTCGCAGAATAATAGATAATCCCGACACTACGCTGCCTCAACAATGGCACTTATTCATTAATTCTGTATTTAATAAAAAACATATGACAAATTTTCTATTTGGACAGATCCAGTATGCTACAAGTGGTGGGTTCGAAAATGTTACCGAATTTAAAACAAATTTTGAATTAGGAGATTCGTGTCAATGTCTTACTTCGGACCACGAAGAAGCCGACACAAAGATTATTTTGCATGTGTTGTCTGCTAAAATGGCCGGGTATACCCGGTGTATTGTTGAGTGTAGCGATACAGACGTACTAGTTCTATTAGTGCACTTCAAAAAACATCTTATTCCTGAACTGTGGATGAAAGTTGGCAAAGGGGACAACTTAAGGTACATTCCAATCCACGACATGAATGTAGATGAAAATATTTCCAATAATTTACCAGCATTCCATGCTTTAACGGGTTGTGATACTACGAGTCAGTTTGGAGGATTCGGAAAGAAGACGTGTTGGAAAGTATATCTGGCATACAGTCACTACTTAAATGGAGTGGGTATGGACGACTTCTCAGAAGAATTGTTCACCCGCATGCACAATTTTGTATTGAAAATATATTCAAAGAATCCGAATATCACGTCCATTAATACACTGCGTGGAGTTATGGCTGCTGCTGCACCAGTCCATAAGTTGCCACCGACAGAAGATGCACTGAGGCAACACTGTTTAAGGGTGTGTTTCCAAACCAAAATATGGCTACACGCATTTGTACCTCGCCCAGCATTACCCCCCACTACAGAATTCGGATGGTATGTTAGTGGAAAAGAAAAACTATTGCCCATTTTGACCACATTGTCGCCGTTTCCTACTAATTTAACTGTTCTAACTTCTTGTGGATGTAAAAAGGGTAAGTTATCCCTCCCTCAGTTCTCTCACTCTGCTTGACCAATACACTTATATCCGTAGATTGTGGGAGTAAAGTGTGTTCCTGTAAGAAGAATAAATTGTGTTGCATAGGCTCTTGCAAATGCATGGCCCAAAAATCGTGCAAAAATCCACTGACCGCATCACACTCGGCAGGCCTACCAGAGCTAGGTGATTTTGAGTGGTCAGATGACGAGTAGGTTATTAGTAAAAGAAACCAATTTTTTTTTCATTCGCCATTCCTTTAATGTACCTACCTAAGTAATGCAATTACGTTTAGTGTTACCTACGTATTAGTTTAGTGTATTGTCCTTTAGTTATTAGGTATATACGAGGGCCAGAGCTAAAATTCGTGGAAAATGTAAAAAATGCACAAATTATGTTACGTAAAAATGATTATTGCTTTTCGAAATATTCGGTAAAAGCAAACTCTTTAAAAATTTTTGCCACTTCAAAAGCCTTATTTTTGATGTTTTTAAACAAAAAGTGATTGAGTGACAGATCCGGCGAATATGGGCAATGAGTCTTTAATTTGACAGTATGACTAGTCAAAAATTCTGTAGTTTGTCATGCTGCGTTAAACCGTATCGTAAATCATGAAAAATCATATTCGAAATATCCATTTTTTCACAAACTTACTGCTTTTAAAATTACTGAAATGAAACTGCTCTGTTTATAATCAAACTGTCGGTATAAAATGTCAAATTTTAAGATTGTGATAAACGGAGTACCCTAGTATTGCAAAGGGTACTTTATTCCGCGAAATTTAGCAGTGATCTTCGTATCATTCAGTAGGTAAACAATTAAAAAGTTATATCTATGTATAATGTTATAAATTAAGGTGATGTTTTGTACCTGTCCTTTTTTTACACGTGTTTTTTTATAGTTTGATCCGTATTTTGAGTTTTACATTTTTATAATTATAATTATCTATATTAATTATTTTGGCAATAACTTTGAGTGACATCCGTGTCGACAGCGTACGTATGATGAGAGAGCGGAATGGAGCTACGGGAAATGTAGAGATGGGTGCTATTCACCGCAGCGAAAGCGCGGCTCACCGAAGTGTGAAAAGCTTCCGTTTGTTAGATAATACGGTGTAAATGCAAAAGCTGCTCAAAATTTGTAACAATTTTACGCATTCTGAACTGAGATAATGGCGTTTTAAGTTCAATTCTTCCGTAAGGCCCAATGTAAGTTGCAACGTTTGACAATTAGTTGTAGCTTTCACTGTACAAAGAAAATCGTGATCTATATACGAAAAAATTCCAGATTTTTTCTTCTTTCCGTACATGTGCTTAACTCGTTTTTCGTGTTTTATGCCCTAATGCATGGACCGTTTTTGGACGGCCTTGACATTTAGAATCAGTATGTCATGACCTTTCATTTTTTGTAAATTTCAGATTGTGACACCAAAACCCCCTCGGAAGTCATAATTAACGCAACGGGGCACTCTACTATAACGCGAATACAACCATTTTAACGGGTAAGTATGTTAACATTTCATATGAATTAACAACCAAGTGGGTAATCACAAGATAGAATAATCGACGTTATTCTGGTGGCACTTTAAAATATGTTAAGATTGAATTTACAAGTTCCATTTCAATCATCTTTTCAATATACACCAGGGTTGGAATTTTGACATTATGGTATTGTACTGGCACCTAGCGAGTGAAAGTAATAGATTTTTAAAAAAAGGCGGAAAATTCGAACTGGGAATATGGGAACAATAAAAATCGAATGGACTTCAAAATGATTATTAAGGCAAACAATAAACTAGATGGAACGATATACAGAGTAATCAATCTCAAGTGTATACCACGTGATCAAAATATTTAAGTTGGTACCACTGATAGGTTGGCAAGAAGCTGTATTGCTCTAGCTACTCTAGAGCATGGTTCAAGTAAAAACTACGATCAGTTTCAAATCTGTATGAAGGTCATTAATATTTACATATTATAAAATATTATCTGAATTTAAATAATGACTATTTTGTATTTGATTAGACTGCATCCCTATAAAATACAACAAAATAAATAAAATATTATTTAATGATTGGATTACATCATTACAAAATAATGAATCTTAAGTATTTAAATGTTATAATTTCATCATGACGATTAAATTCGATATCACAATTTGAAATTCAGAATATATAATCTGTCTTGTCTTGATATGGACAGTTTGTAAATAACTCAAGAAAATACAAACGTGAATAACGAAGGTAGAGTCGCGGCAAACTCTTTTCCAATGTGGGGATAAACGTCAGCGCTTGACATTGTTGCCAAACGTATGAAATTCGACGTCAACATAATACTTAGGTTATATTGTTTACATTTATTTTGAAAATTAGTTTTTGTTGGAAATACTCGTTCTCAACTAAGTAACAATACTTTTAACAGTTCTTACAAATGGCACAAGGATTTGTTATGAAAAGAACAGTTGTTTTTATAATAGAACAATGCAAGCCACACGAATCGAAAATCTCAAAATGTGGAAAACGTCAAAATTAGAAGTTATGTGTAAACAGAAGAGCTGACAACATTGTAATTTATTCGGCAGTTCTAACAACCCAACAACGTGTATTTCACTAACATAGATATATCATTTGTAATTATCAGGGTTATTATGGAAGTTGGTATGTTAAGTTTGTCTCTCTCTAACAATTTCACCCCCACAACGGAAAAGATTTTGCCGTGACTTTATAATATGACATAAACTGACATAAACTAAAACGACCAAAACCACACTAAAAATCCAAAGCAGCCAACTGCAAAACATAAAAATATTAACAACTAGGGATTTGTCATACCACTGCAGTACACTTAAGATTGATCAGATGATCACGTAACACGTTGTATTAATTAATGTTTTTACATACTAACTAAAAGTATATTTACATACCCTCAATTGTATAACAATAACTTAAAAAGTAATTTGATATGCTTCCGTTATATCAGTTACGTCACGACATAAATTGTGTTTCAGTAAGTTTTCCAAAGGTACAAAATTATAGCATTTATTGCCAATTAATTCTTTAGTATGGATTAAAGCATCACACATTTTTATATCTAGTTTATTCCGATTTTTATTTTTTATCAAAGTTACTTGAGAAAAAACTCTTTCTGCGCTTGCAGATGAATGGGGTAGAACAAAAAACAATTTTATAAAAATAGTTACATTTGGGTAACGAGATTCATCACTACAATTTTTCATGTTAAAAACTAAGGTCCAAAATTCTTCCACTGGCTTGTCATTACTGTTTACTATTTCATTGAATTTCAGACTTCTCCACTCTGTACTTAACTTTTCAACATCAATATTTTTTAAAACACTTTTAAATGGTAAATACATTGGTATGATAGAATCTGGATGTTTAGTTACAATTTTCGGGTCTAAATTTTTCACAAAATCATTAAACTGAAACCTTTTTTGGATCTGTTTACATAGTTCGATATAACAATTGAAGAGTCTGCAGCAACAAACAGGTATCTGCATTTTTTGCTTAAAATGAGTTATCTGCGTTATTTAATACAGACAGACTATCTGCATCGATTGGTGCAACAAAGGAGTAATCATCACGTATAGCAATAAGAGGGAGTGCATATTAAAATATTGTTGCTTTCATGTGTGAAGTGAGTGCTATCAAAATGAGTGATTTAAATGATTCGGGAAGTGATTCAGATCCCTATAGTGCTGGATCTAGTGACAACTACGAACCTTCTCACAGTGAGAAGACGGTGGTGTCTGATGTTCCTGTTATAAAAAAAAGAGGAAAATAAGAAACGAGGGCGTGGAGAAGAAATGTCAGAAAATGGTTATTAGCAGAGGGAAGAGCACATAACAGTTCAAGAAATAAACCTAATCGGCCAAGACTCACAGGGAATGATTGCTGTTGTAAATACAAGTGTTTCCAAAGAGTGTCTAAAGATGTACGTGCAGAAATACTACAAAAGTTCAACGATTTGGGTGATAAACTGAAGCAGAATATTTACCTTACTGGACTCATTACAGAAAAGCCAATCAATATGAAAAGGAGCATAGGCAAACGAAAGAAAAGCAATTTTGAATACAAGGTAAGGAAATTACTGGGTTCTTGTTTCTTTGCAAAAACTAACGTGTTACTGATTCAAGGTTCGACACGGTACTTTCCAAGAGAGGGTTCGCAAGAAACGATTCTGTGCTATGCATGGAGTCTCCGCTAAGAGAGTTGAGCGTTTTTTTTCACATATCGCTGTCAACAGTACAACTACTGCCCCCGGACATGAGGGGTAAACATTACAACCGACCCAACAGCATCTCACCTGAAATCATCATGCAAGTAGCTGACCCTATAAAAAGCTTTCCGTGCCGAATGTCTCATTACAGTAGATTGCGGAATATGAATAAATACTACCTTTCTCCTGAGCTTTGTGCAAAAAGAATGCATGAACTGTACTTAGAGAAACTTGAGCCAGATGTCTATAAATATTGGTTCGCGGAAGGAAAGAATGCACACAAACCCCAGGTTACTTATGATTTTTATTTTCGCTACTTGAAAGCAAATTTCAATATTAATTGTCGAGCACCAAGATCTGATGCATATCAGGTGTGTGATAGAATCGAGACTCAATTGAAAGGGAAAAATCATCTTTCAGTAGACGAAATAAAAAAACTGGAACAAGAAAAAGCTCTGCATCATAACAAAGCGCAAGCTTTTATTGACGATCTGAGAGATAAATCGAAATTGGTTGAAGATGATACAAATGTTGATGTTTTCTGTTTTGATTATGAGAAAAATGCTCCATTGCCCAAAGTTCCTGCAGGGGACGCTTTTTATTTGAGGCAGTTATGGATGTATAACTTTTGTATACACTCCGCAAAGAATCGTAAGGCTCATTTTTATATGTACGACGAAATTACTGGTAAAAAAACTCCTAACGAGGCAATAAGTTTCTTGGACCACTATTTTATGAATCAGAATGTGAAGACTTGTACTAGACAACTGTAGTGCTCAAAACAAGAATCAAATATTGGTGCAGTATTTGTATACACTGGTCAAGATAGGTCACTTTGACAAGATTGTGCATAGATATCCTGAACCCGGGCATAGTTTCTTGCCCTGCGACAGATGCTTTTGGGTAGTTTTGAGAAGCACATTCGTAAAACTGAAAGAATCTTTTTGCCTTCAGATTATATGAGGCATTATAAAGGTAGCAGCCCTAAAAACTTTGTCGTTGTGGCCGTAGCACAAGATACGATTTCCAATTTTGTCGACAACCTTGGAACGTATTTTAAAAAAACAATCAAGAATAAAGAAAAGGAAAAGTTCAAAACTTCTAAATATCGAGTTATTGAATATTCCAACGAACACCCAGATGGAATAAAATGCAGTGAAACTAGTAAGTTTACTATTTTTTCCAAATTTGTTATACAGAAACGTTCCAATGAGCTCCCTGATATAGTCAAACACGGATTATATACTCTTCCTTTACTCCGTAAGAAGCAAAAATACGATAATGTAATGCATCTTGCTAATAAATACGTCCCCAAAGCGGATATTGACTACTACTTATCTTTAAGGTCTGATCTAGAGGGGTAAGATTCTCATCAGGATGCTGATTGTGATACTGATGTCACAGATGACGGCGAATTCTCTGATCAGGAATAAATTTCATGTTTTTATATACAGGGTGGTGCATTAGTGTGACAAAGTCCCATATCTCCTTTATTTAAAGAGATACAAAAAAAATTAAATACAAAAGTTGTAAGATATGTTCTGGCGCATATTCCAAAAATATTTTTAATTATACAGGGTAGATCATAAAAGCTTAGAAGTAATTTAAACATTTTTTTTAAATAGAAAACCCTATATATTATTACATATTTAGATTCTACATACAATTTTAGACACATTTTATGTATAATGTCCTATACCTAAGTCTAACCGTTTTTGACAAATTTTAAATTTTTTGTCAAAAATGACGTTTGCAGGCCAAAACATAGGTGGAAATCTTTTCTAAACGATGCCTTTATCAATTAGTTATGGTTGGTTTCCTTGGAAATGGGGACCTACTCTAATGGGCTGTATTGATATTTTTGTAATACATTCATACAGGGTGATCAAAAATGGACAATAAAAAGTACATTCAAAAAAACCTATAGTCATTTTTTTTAATGGAAATCCCCTATTTTTTTAATTCTATCTTATTTAGCATTAAAAATAAGCGTGACTTTGTATAAGAGTTTATTACAAGTTTTTGTTATGAACGAATAAGTTCAAAGGTAAATATGTAATTAAAAATTATTATTAATTTTATTAAATACATAAATAAAAAGTTTACCTCGAGTAGGATTTGAACCTATGACCAGTAGTTTGCTAGAGTACCGCGCTAACCAACTGCGCCATCAAGGTTCAAGCCCCAATCGATGCAAATTTTGTCTTTATGTATGTAGAACTGATGTAAATTCTGAATATAATGAGATTACAATCAAATTACTTATATTAATGGAATGTGAGCCTGCAATATCGCAAGGATTCACACATACCAAAGCAACTTGACTAATATTAAATTATTAAAAGTTTTTGTTATGAACGAATAAGTTCAAAGGTAAATATGTAATTAAAAATTATTATTAATTTTATTAAATACATAAATAAAGTTTATCAGTAGGATTTGAACCTATGACCAGTACTTTGCTAGAGTACCGCGCTAACCAACTGCGCCATCAAGGTTCAAGCCCCAATCGATGTAAATTTTGTCTTTATGTATGTAGAACTGATGTAAATTCTAAATATAATGAGATTACAACCAAATTACTTATACTAAAGGAATGTGAGCCTGCAATATCGCAAGGATTCACACATACCAAAGCAACGATTGGGGCTTGTACTCGATGGCGCAGTTGGTTAGCCCGGTACTCTAGCAAAGTACAGGTCGTAGGTTCAAATCCTACTTGAGGTAAACTTTTTATTTATGTATTTAATAAAATTGTAGTTTTTGAAATAATGACAATTTAACATTTTTTATTGTAAAAAGGCTATACTGCTTTCAAGTTTTGTTGTTAGTTGGCCGTGACGGCGGGACGCGGCGAAACAAAAAAAATCGAGCACTTCAGATCGAAATATTACAATTTATTGAACCCCATATAAATAATTATTTTATTAAACGAACTTAAAGTAAAGACAATATTTTTTTGATTCAACAAATTATGTCCTAATCCTAATCATAAACTTAACACCTCTAATGTAATTAACCCTGTAACTAATTATACAGATAAAAGTACTAGAAACACGTCAAATACGTACTACCTAATTAGTTGTTTGAAAAGTCCGCCTCTTTCTTGAATACACAATGCAATACGTCTCAAATTCGCTGCTTAAATTTCTACACATTTCAATACTAATGTTTTGAAAACGGTTTCTAATCCTAATCTTCATGTCTTCGTTTGTTGTAGGCGGTATTTTACAAACCTGCTCTTTTACGCACCCCCATATGCTAAAGTCCATTTTAGTAAGATCTGGGGATCTAGCAGGCCAAGCAACAGGCCCTCCCCTCCCAATTCAACATTCTGGATATCTAGCATTTAAAAAAGTTATTATCGGACCTGTATGATGTACTGGGGCCCCATCATGAAGAAACCACATTTCTTGTTGCGTATCCTGTGGCACTTGACGAAATTAGGTAGATGGTTTTTGCAGAAAGTTTAAGTATACTTCCCCTGTTACTCGATCAAAAAGATATGGTCCAATTACATGATTACCGACAACACCTCCCCAAACATTTAAAGACCATCTAGTTTGAGAAGTATATCTTACAAAATGTGGATTTTCGGTAGAATAGTAATGAAAATTGTGTCTGTTTACACTTCCGTTTCTGTGAAATGTGGCCTCATCTGTAAATAAAATCAAATGAACAACATTTCTTTGTTGGTTTATTTTGTTTTGAGCCCATTGATAAAATTCCAGTCGTCTTTGATAATCTTCAGGAACCAACTCTTGAAATAGTTGAATGTGATAGGGGTGCATTTTTTGAGACTTCAATATCCGCTGTACCGTACGTCGTTCAACACCAACCTGCTGAGAAATGGGTCGTTGTCCAATATATGGATTTTCGGTAACTGTTAATAGTACATTTAATTGATTTTCCTCAGTCTGTACACGTTTTTCCCTAGTATTTTTTTCATATAACACATTGCCAGTTCTTTCAAAACGCTCCAAAAGCTTTTCAAATGCCCTTCTTTCAGGTCTCTCTGGAAACCGTGGTTGATACAGTCTTCTTGCTAAGAGCGTATTCTTATCACTAGCTCCCTAAACAAAAATCATATCAACCATCTCGGCTTGCGAAAAATTCATTATTTACAATTTTAATTCAAGTTTTAAATCAATTTGCTATAAAATACACTAATGCATCACACAAATTATCAACTGACAATAAATAATGACGTTTCTGATGATCACTATTATTTTTATATGCCACGCCTCGCCGTCACGGCCAACTAACAAAACTTGAAAGCCGTATAGCCTTTTTACAATAAAAAAATGTTAAATTGTCATTATTTCAAAAACTACAATTTTTTGGAATATACACTCTTATACAAAGTGACCCTTATTTTTAATGCTAACTAAGATAGAATTAAAAAAAATAGGGGGTTTCCATTTTAAAAAATGACTTTATAGGTTTTTTTGAATCTACTTTTTATTGTCCATTTTTGATCACCCCGTATGAATGTATTACAAAAATATCAATACAGCCCATTAGAGTAGGTCCCCATTTCCAAGGAAACAAACCATAACTAATTGATAAAGGATTCGTTTAGAAAAGATTTCCATCTATGTTTTGGCCTGCAACGTCATTCTTGACAAAAAATTTGAAATTTGTCAAAAACGGTTAGGCTTAGGTATAGGACATTATACATAAAATGCGTCTAAAATTGTATGTAGAATCTAAATATGTAATAATATATAGGGTTTTCTATTTAAAAAAAAATTTAAAATTACTTTAAGCTTTTATGATCTACCCTGTATAATTAAAAATATTTTTGGAATATGCACCAGAACATATCTTACAACTTTTGTATTTAATTTTTTTTGTATCTCTTTAAATAAAGGAGATATGGGACTTTGTCACACTAATGCGCCACCCTGTATGTATTTTTTATAATAATTAAAGTTCGTTTCCATAAATAAAAAATATCAAAAATCAAGTGTAGTGTATTTTTTCCATTGGTTAGGAACAAAAAGGAGGTATCTGCAATTTATTTATAATAAATTTTCAGACCTAAAAACTTTTTTCATCATTCAACTAATAAATACTTCTTTATATTAATTCATTACTTCTACAAAAATTCATAGTGACGTCATTCCTAATAAAAGAGCTATCAGCATTTTATTGTCTCCTGCAAAGTCTAAAAAAACACAGATACCTCTTTGTTGCTGCAGACTCTTCAATTGAGACAAGAAGTTCTAGTTTTCCACGTCACTTTTTGATAATTATTATTTATCAAAAGAACTTCCACGTTTGCCCCTAAATACATATCTTTAAATAATGTTCAGCACGATACTGAATTTTATCTAATTGTGTAACATTTAAATATTCAGGTCAAGATAGTAATAAAGAGACTTTTAATTCTAATTAACAATAAATGTAATTTGTAGCTTTCAGATTAGAATTCTAAATTGATTTTATTTTATTTTGCCACCATAATGTTCTGTACACGCCCCCAAATGCGGGCGTAATGTGGTCTTTATAGTACGGAAATGTCATTGTTGCTAAGCAGCATGATTGACAGCAAACACATGACATGATATGTCACGCAAGTTGAAAGAATTATTGAAACAACAACCTTACTATACAACCTTTATTAATAAAAATAATAGTAATGAAACTTATTCTTTATAAAAATTGAAAATACAGTTGGATGGATTTGAAATTGTAACTCCAGATGAGCCAACACCAAAGCTGACAGTTCCTTCGCCGTTTTGTGGTATACTTATAGCTGCTGTACCAGTAATGTTCTGAGCAATTTTAATTTTATTTTGCAGAGAATTCTCTACATATGATTCGGCTACTTTATCCGATCGCCATCCACCAAGCTGCTTCAGTGCCCTTGTATCACCGCCGCTTTCTGCAAAGATCGTCGCCGCACTCTTGTGAAAGCAGTGCCCTGTTTACTTATGGGCATCCGGTAGATTGAGGAACTCTGCTATTATCCTCGGCATTTTGCCTAAGGTGTTTTACCCAACAGTCTGAGCACTACATTTGCCATTATGATACGACAAAAACAAGCTGTCAATTTTAGTATGTTCCGGTCGTAATGCTGCATATTTTCGGTACAAAGAGACGTAATCAACCAATCCATCGCTTGGTACAATTGTAAATTGCCTCGAAGTACAAGTTTTGGTTTTTTTGATCTTCACTAATAGCACTGATCCCTCAGTTGTTCCGTCCTGTACATCCAAATCGTGCAGTTCTTCGCGACGACATGCTCCAAAAATACCAAAGGCTGTGACAACCTATAAAACACAATAATTTTTATAATGAAAATTGGAAAAAAAATCTAAAATCGTTATACCTTAACTAACAAGTACGTATGATCAGGCGCCTTCAACATGAATTCTTCAATTTGATGCCGTTGCAATACATAGGACTTTTTAGCTTGATCACCTGCAGAATTATTCTTCATGAATTCTGTGAGCATGGAAAAACGAGATATATCAACACTTCCTTCAACTTGAACATCTTTTTCAATTTAGAATATAAACACCACAGTGACGACGGCTTATAGATCTTTGACTGCAAAAATAGATATTTATTGAATAGAGATAATTGACTAATGTATATATATATATATATATATATATATATATATATATATATATATATATATATATATATACAATCCTTACCATTTGAGACAAGTATGCCATCACAACTTTTTCATCACATTTTGTGGACACATTTTTTGTGCTCCGCCACGCGCAAAACTTTTCGTACTCTTTTATGTATAAATATTTCGATTTACTTGGAATTATTTTTGCCTGGGCGGCCTCAAATTCATCTAAAATTTCTTGTGAATAAGTTATTGCGTTTTCACCTTCCATTTTAGAATGCAAATTATTTACAAACAAACAGTACCTTAGCAACAATTTAGCAATATCACAGTATGTTAGTAACAACAAATTAGCCTACTGTCGACTTTATTTCTCTGCGTTTACATTTAAAAACTTGCCGAAAATACTGAATCTTTTTAATATTTTGTTCCAGTTTCATGGTGCAAAATAAAATAAAACATTGTATGTACCACGGGCATAATTGTAGATTATGGCTCTCAGGAATATAAAAGCCCTCCGCTTCGCGTCGGGCTTTTAACATTCCCTCGAGCCATAATCTTCTGATTATGCCCTTAATACATAAATATCTATTATTTACAATATCAAGTAAATAAGATAAAAAGGAGTAATATAGTTTGAATACGTCATTATTCAATGCCGTCAAAATATTTTGCTTTAAGCATATTTTCTACTACATGTTCATTAGTAAAAAATAATTCTAATGCAGACCACTGTTCAAGAATGCGATTTACTACTTCTTCAAAACTTAACCATCTTGTTGGTGAAAACTTCAATACTTGTTTGCATTTAGTATTAGCAAATGTTTGATATTCTTTAAAAGTTTCTAATCTCTTATTTGAATTAGCAAAATAAGAGTAAATATCTTTTGTCAAATCTTCTACAGAATTAGGAATTAGACTGCATGCAGCTGCTGAACACAAATGGAGGGAATGACATGAATACCCTAATATGTATAAATCTGGATTAATTTCTTGTAATTTTGCCTTAACCCCGTTGTAACTTCCCATCATTACTGACGTGTTATCCGCACCAAAACCAATTAAGTTACCAATATTAATTTACTCTTCGTTACAACATTTTATTATTGAATTAAAAATTCCTTGGGCGGATGCATCCTTTATTGCAATTAAGACCATAAATTTGTCAGCTACCTTGGAATTTTTCACATCACAATAACGTGCAATTAATGCCAAACTTTTCTTTACAGAAACATTACTCATTGACTGATTTTGACAAAGAAGTAAAAATTTTTATTTCTAATGATTTCCTTACAAAGTCTGGTACCTTTCGTGCTACAACACTTAATTTTCTTCGCAATATCTGAGTCTGGACATATTGATCTGATTAAGTGGGGTCTAAAGTTGATAGGGACAAATTATGTTCTGCAATAAAGGCTACTATTTTTAACTCTCCCGATTTGGCAGCATTAAAACTTTTTTCTTCCATGTTTTTATTATAAAATATAGTTATGCTTGGGGGTTTGTTATGGAGCGATTACTTTGTTTTTATGTGTTTCATTAATTGAATATTATCATTTTAGATACTGAACAAGCATGATGAACAGGATATTCAGTCGTCTCCAATTATACAGGGTGAGGCATCTAAGCTCCGTCGGTTTGTATACGAAAAATGGTAAAATATTTTCGAAATCTTTTTTTAATTATCGTGTAGGTTCATTAGGAGCACGTTTTAAAATTATTTTCGAATATGCAGGGTGGTCCATAAAAATTTTGCGCATCAAAGTTATGACCATTTAAATGGAACACCCTACATATGATGGCATATTTCGATTCTGTGGACTAAATAAAGGTCATTTACTGTTATAGTCCCTATACCTAACTCCACCTGTTGCCGAGATATTTCATTATTTGTGAGAATGTAGATCGAAATTCAAAAGAACTTTCTGTTTTACGTACTCTAGGATTTTTTTTCAAATGTTTTTCATTGTTTACTGAAAGCATCAAACTTTAAAATCCACCGAAGTTATTATCACAAATTTATACTGGGTGTTTAAAAACTCAGTTACTATTTTGACCAACATTAAAGCCAATTAACTTCCTTATTTTAAATGGAACACCCTGTATTTATCACCATATTTTTATTTTAATTCCCTACAAAACTGTATTAGGGTTCCCTATACCTATCTCTTATAGATTTTTTGTAATTTAGGATTTTCTATTCCAATAATAATTTGTTCTTGAAAAGCAGACTTTGACGGTCTTACTGTCACATAAAATAAACGAATTTATTGAAAAGTCATAGTTCGTGTTAAAGTTAAATCATTTTAGCTAATCAACTTTGAGAATAAGTTTTATTAGGTGGGTACCTACTATTTAAAATGGCTTGCTATTCTCGAATTGAAAAGTGCGACATGATCTTAGTAATTGGGAAAATACAATAATAATTGCTTGCTAGCATCTAGGGTTTACGCACAAATGTATCCTGATAGGCGTCATCCCGACAGGCGTTCATTAGAAAAATTATTGCAAGTTTTTCGAAGCACTGGAAGTGTATCATACAAGACACGACAAAAGTAAAGGCCGGTTACAGGCAACGAAGAGAATAATTTTGCCTTTATGGAATATCTGGTAGAAAATCCACATACCAGTCAGCGGAGAATAAGTGAAGAATTTGAGATAAGTCAGCGGAGCGTTGGAAGGATAATAAAGAAGAATAAGTTTTATCCATACCACATTCAATTACACAAAGAACTTTTAGAAGTGGATTATGATCGAAGGCTTGCATTTTGTTTATGGGTTTTAGAAAAATTTGGTGATAATGAAAATTTTTTTGATTTTTGCTTTTTTCGGACGAATCAACGTTCCACAATAACGGTGTAGTAAATAGACATAACTTTCATTATTATAGTGACGAGAATTCTAATTTTTTTAGAACTCTCGATAGGCAACACAGATGGTCCGTAAATGTGTGGGGTGGTATAATGGGAACACATGTAGTAGGTCCGTTTTTATTTAATGGCAATTTTGAACGGTGATATGTTTGTCGAATTTTTAAGAGGAAATTTGCCCGTTCTTTTGGAACACATATCGCTTGATATTCGGCAGGAAATGTGGCTACAATTAGACGGAGCGCCGACGCATTTTCATGCTAATGTTAGGGACGAATTGGACAGGCAATTTCCCAACAGGTGGATAGGGCGCGGCGGCCCACAAAATTGGCGGGCAAGATCCCCTGATTTAACTAGTCCTGATTTTTTCTTGTGGGGATACATAAAAAATATTGTCTACCATACACCACCAACCACACCCGACAACATGAATGAGCGAATCAGAACAGCTTTTAATTCCATAACTCTAAGCATGTTGAGAAAAGTGAAGGAGTCTTTCCTAGCGACAGTTCGTTTATGTATTGAAAGGAACAGAAATCATTTTGAACATTTGTTGAAACGTTGAAGTTGCTCACTTGTCAAGGCTGTGTTTGTTCAATAAAACAATGTTTTTGTTATTTACCCAGTTATTAACGTCTTTCAGTCATTGTTAAGGAAAGCCTAGTCAAACGATTTGATTATCTCGAGCAATAAACCTTTTCATCAAAACCTGCTCATAAAAAATCGAGTAAAAAATGACATAAAATTAATGATTAAATTAGAAAATCCTAAATTACAAAAAATCTGTAAGAGATAGGGAACCCTAATACAGTTTTGTAGGGAATTAAAATTAGAATAAAAATATGGTGATAAATACGGGGTGTTCCATTTAAAATAAGGAAGTTAATTGGCTTTAATGTTGGTCAAAATAGTAACTGAGTTTTTATACACCCAGTATAAATTTGTGATAATAACTTCGGTGGATTTTAAAGTTTGATGCTTTCAGTAAACAATGAAAAACATTTGAAAAAAATCCTCGAGTACGTAAAACAGAAAGTTCTTTTGAATTTCGATCTACATTCTCACAAATAATGAAATATCTCGGCAACAGGTGGAGTTAGGTATAGGGACTATAACAGTAAGTGACCTTTATTTAGTCCACAGAATCGAAATATGCCATCATATATAGGGTGTTCCATTTAAATTTTCATAACTTTGATGCGTAAAATTTTTATGGACCACCCTGCATATTCGAAAATAATTTTAAAACGTGCTCCTAATGAACCTATACGATAATTAACAAAAAGATTTCAAAAATATTTTACCATTTTTCGTATACAAACCGACGGAGCTTAGATGCCCCACCCTGTATATATCCCAGAGCAACTGGAAAAAATCTAAAAAAGTACAAAAGGGCAAAACTAGTAAGTGAATTTGTAATTGTTGGTTAGTTATTATTTATCTTGAAGTAGGTGTGGGTCGTATGTTTAATAAATTACTTGATGCGTATGTGCAACATCAACACGAGCATAAAGAAAGCCTATTTGCCGTAGCAGCGGGACTGCAAGATATTGCGGCCATCATTAATAAATTATGCGATGTGTTAGAAAAACAAAAATTATAATTTCTCTTATAAACGAATAAATTAATGTTATTTATCTTATTTTGTTATTTTTTTAGATGTGCAAATGGTAAGAACCTGGGCTTTAAAAACTACTAATGAGCAGTATTCGTTATACTTACAATGCTTAGGAAAATTTAAGCATTTAAGAGCAATTCCAGAAGACGATTTTGTTACATTGTGCCAATTGCCAATACATGTAAAGGGCCTTCAAAATCTATAACAGAATAGAGATAGGTATAAATTGTTACTTTGTATTTAAATTTAGTGTAGAAACCATATTTCGCATTTCGTTAAGACGTCGGAGGCGACAATTTGTCGGAGTATTTCGATAAGAATTTTGGGTTTAAACAAAGAGTTTAATTTTTAGGTACAAGGCATTAAGTTCCAGCGTCACTAAGAAATCTTTCATCGACAGGATATCGGTTACATGGATAAGGCCCGGGGTTACGAAGAGTATTTTTTTGGTGATGCAATTTTTCCGACTGTTTTCGAGTTTGAATCGTGTGAGCGCGTATTTAGAAAATTTAAGTAATCTTTTTTATGATTGGCTAATTAATAGTAGGGATATAAAAACCTATGTGGCGACAAATGAATTTTTCACGAGGATCAGAGCTAGTATAGACGCAGAGGCGTTAACAGGTTACTGTTACGCAACGTGTGAGCCACCGCGGAACGACGTTATCCATAATCCGTGTTAAAAGAACTTGCGTTAGTAGGGGCGTCATCCCGGAACAACTCTTTAAGGGATCGTATTGACCACAATCGCGAGATTGATTTATCGTTAAGTGCAAAGGGACTATGTCGTAGATCCTAGAAAAGGTGTAAGTGTTAATTTCCTATGCTTTCCCTGTCCTTTGGAGTAATTAGCGTTTTTATGCGGAAGAAATGTCCGTTCCTAGTTCCTCAGACATTAAATTCACAGTTCGCCGGTAACGAATAACTCGCTGTAAATAATTAAGCTTATGTGTATAGTTAAAGAAGATTAATATATATCAAGCAGAACTTGTATATAGTAGAATAAAGTTAACAAATAACGTTTAAATACAGTCTGTAGTGTACCGTACAACCCATTGAGATAGAAATCAACCGCAATTTGGTACTTTGAATCGACGCACTGCTTTCCTTCGCGAGCGTTCAATCATATCGCCGACGTTGCCGCAGATATAATCCTCTAGGGTTTCTACCAGGTGTTTGTATAAAAAGAGGTTTAACCAAGTTAAGGCAAACATTTTTTTTCTGTGGTTGACAAAGTTTAATAAATTTTTGTGTGTTTTATTATTTTGTTGTATACACTAACGACTGAACACGCTGTCTTTTGAAATTAACTTCTCATTGTTCTTGACCGTTTAAATTTCGCTGCAAGTGTATTCATCCGTATTTTGATCCTAATTGCGTTACAAGGAGGACGCAATCGATTTGTTAAAACCATTTATTATTTTGGCATAGGAATCAGATTCACAATAAATTTTACTAAAGGTCAACACTGAAACTAGCCAGAATCACCGCTTTTTAGATAAACTAGCTGATTGAACTTGCATAGAAAGCAATTAATGTAATAATTGTGGTGACATCTCCATGGTTTTATTTATATTTTTTGTTTATTAAATTACATATCTTTAGATTAAAGTACTTGTGTTTTTTTAAGTGTAAACCCATTTCTTATACAGCATCTCATTTACGTACATTTTAAGTGTTTGTTTTATTATGAGACTGAGTCATTGAAATCAACGTCAATATTTTTATGTTCATTTAAAGTAAAGTAATTACGTTCGAAAGCTTGATTATTGAACTATAACGTAACTTTTAAAGTTTGATGCGACAGTTACATTATTTTTATGAATTTGAGCGGATTTTATTTCGGTTTGAGGAATTTCATTTCAAGTGGTTGTAACGGAATTAAAGCGAGTTCCTTTTTTTGAAGTTGATCATTGGAAATCAGAATTATTGATGTTTTTTATCAGATTAGTGATTGATTGTTTTTGCGGCATGCAATTATTTTAGAGAAGCGTGCGATATTATTTGTAGCCTTTCAGGTTAGCGAAGATCTGCTGGTCCCAGGACCACCGGCGATTACGTTCAGGTAAGCGAGTTATTTGAGTATTTAAGCGAGCTGTGAACTGGCGTAATAAGGCAGTTTAACCCCGATTTTGTTGTTTACAGGATTTTAGGATTTTCTACATATTTGATCGTGGCGATTTAGATTTGTTGCGGCGTAGTTTCCGTTTTAAATTAAATAATTGGTCGTTTTTTTGGGTAATTGGGAAATATTTAATGAGTTTTTGGTTTTATTATGTGCCCTTTTGCAGCATTAAGTAATAACCCTGCCCGAGTGTAGTTTAATAATGAATCCAATGTCCAAAACACACTGCATTGGGCTCAGAAAAACCATAGGCTTAATATGTCAACCAGAATAATATTATCGGTTCATTTGAAATTGAAGGAAACTTAAATTCATAAACCTTTAGTAACACAGTTAGGATGTACATTGGAAGAAGTTGCAACAGAAAATCAGGAGATCTGGTTCCAACAAAGTTTCTGTCGTCGCATTTTAGTTTAGATGTCAAATTTTTTTTTAATACGTCATTTCCAAATTATTGGATTGGTAGAGGTGGTACTATAAATTGGCCAACCAGATCTCCAGATTTGGCACCTTGCAACTTTTTGTGGGGATGCCTGAAAAGCAAAATTTACAAAAGGCGTCACCCAGATATTAACTATTTGAGAGAGGCAATAGTTGCTGAATGCGCGTTAATTACTGACAGGAAGTTAGCTAATGTACGAAATAGTTTTTACTACAGACTAGGGTATTTCTTAGCTTAAGACGGGGGGTTGTTTGAATATTTATTATAATTCATTTTTCTTTACCCACTGTTTTTTCTGCATTTTTAATAAAAATCATGCGAAGCCTTTATTACTTAATATTTATCCTACTATAGAAATAATTGCCAAAAGGCTAGATGTTCAACTTTCAACAAAAAGTTAGAAACTGTTTTTTATTTAAAATATTAGGTACATACTTCCCTCTCAGTCGTACATCCTAGCACACTCACCTAAAATCCTTAATCTAAATACTAAGTACTTCAAAAACAGTAACCAGCATTTGTATTAGCTTTAAATCAATGATTTAAAAAATTAATCGGTGTAATTATTTTTAAAACGCAGTAATAATCATTGGAGTTAACTGATTTACTAATTTAAACTTTATCACTACTAAGTGGTTAATAACAAATGAACTTCACTTGAAATAGGAACTATAGTGTAATGAAATAAGATAAGAATAATTTAAACGTGTTACAAATGGGTAAATAGACAAATAAGTTATATTTAACAAACAAAATAAACCCATGTATGACACAACATTAAAAAATACTGTGCGCGTTTCAATAGCTAAGCTATCATCATCAACGATTGATCGACTAGGACGAACTTGGTGTGTGTGTGTGTGTGTGTGTGTGTGTGTGTGTGTGTGTGTGTCTAGGTATATATATATATATATATATATATATATATATATATATATATATATATATATATAGTCAAATTTTAGGTTTTGGCGGATTTGGTATGATATTCCGTTCTTTCGGGTATTATTCCACGTTTTTCTTCGACGTTTCGACCAAATCTCACTGACTATTCTCAAGTCTTCTTTTCCTTGCTCGTGTTACTCGAACAAAACTGTTCACCGTCAGGTGTAATGGTTTTAATACTGCTTCACTTTCTCTTGCTTTCCCTCGGTTTCGCGTGACTGATCCTTGTTGGATTTCTATTTCTGGTTTTCTATTTTATTTATTTTTTCTGTTTGTAATTGTGTATGACGTATTCTGCTTTTTTGTGTTTTTCTTTGTATGTTGATTTAATGCTGTTTTCCATGTTAGGGGGAAGTCTTTTTGTATCGTCCCGGGTGTTGTTTTCTAAGTTGAGGGAGTGTTTGTGTGTCGTCTCGTTTGTTGAGGTTCTCTTGACGCTTTTCAATTTCTATTGCTTCACACTCAAAATAATTTTTTCTCAAAAAATGTGACGTGTTGGAAGTTTACTTGGTGAATAACAGATGTTCGTTAAGAGCAAAAAAATATTACGCGTAGTTATATACACATTTCATGACCAACCGAATCGTCGATATTACTAATGAGAATGTTTTTAATAAAATGGGGTTAAAAAAGAATTGGGTAATTAGTGAAGCAGTTGAAACAGAAGTTATTGGTTATTTTGAAGCTTAACCCAATAATTCGATAAGGGACATTGTTAGATATTCCAATTTCACTAATGGTACGTTTCACAGAATAACATAAATAACCGCCATATAAGTACAAACTTGTGCAAACATTACTCCCGGGTGATCCTCAAAGACGAATGGATTTTTTGCTATAGGTATATTAACTATTGTCAACAAAACGCCAATAATTACCGAAATATTCTATGGAGTGACGAGTCTAACTTTTCTAATTATGGAATGTTTAACAGAAGAAACCATTATTACTGGTCCCACAAAGCTCCTCATATTGTTTTAGTTTAACGTTTGGTGTACCATAATTTCATCCAGAGTTATTGGACCTTTTATTTATGGAGGTTGCCTCACCTGCGAAAGGTATATGGAATTTATGCAAGAGATTTTGGACAGTTTTTTAGATGAAATAATTCTTGTAAGCAGACAAAATGTAATTTTTCATCAGGATGGAGCACTGCTCACAAGTATCGAGAAACTAGTCATCATCTGAATAATCTTTTTAATGATAGGTCGGTTGAAACTAATGGACCGATTTCCTAGCTTCTAAGATCACCTGATTTGACCCCTCTCAATTTTTTCTCATGGGGTTATCTGAAAAATCGCATTTATTTAAGGCGATACAATAATGGTGATTCTCTCAAAAATGCAGTTCAAGAAGAATTTTGTCAAATAGATGACAAGGCCGTTTTGAAATGTATATTCATAAACGACAAATGTCTTCAGGAACGAGGTGGAATTTTTGAACATCTTAAATAGAGTTGTAGAGTTAGAACGTAAAAGAAAATTTTGTTTGATAATCAAATTAATGGTTTTCAGTATTTTTTAAATTTAGTTTTTTTTATACCCTCATAACTTCATTATAAATATCGTGACGTGTTTCCAATTTGTTTTGGTTTGGGTTCTTATAACTCCGTTATGTTTAATCCCAACAAAAAGTTTATAACCATTTCCAAATTTCATGGAGATTCTTAAAAAATAATATACAAGGTTTTCTATTTAGAAAAATGATATTTTGTCTAAAAACTCAAAAATGCGATGTCCAATTGTTTTTTTAAATCCACTATTGTAATCAGCGGAAAAAATTATTTGCTAATTTAACCGATGTGGTAGCTTTAACAATAAAGAAGTTATCAATGAAAACGTTTTAAACAAAACAATATCTGTTGTTTAAAATGGTTACATGACAAATTGTAACAACCTTTTTTTCAAGTTGTATTAAATAATACTTTAATTTTAGATCTTTTATTCATTTAGTAGTAAATATAAGAAAAGTTTTTAAGTTTTGTATGAGGTAGGCAACTTAAATTGCATATCTTAATAGTACATATTTTTTAAGTGAATATATTTCATAAAGATTTATAGTTCCCTTTCCATAGGAATGGTATTCTGATCATTTAAAAGCCGAGCAATGCGTATTAACTAACCTTTTTCTTTTTCAATTCACTTGCTGCTAAATGTAATAGCATGTAGTTGTGGGGAATTTTCCCTAAATTTTAGTGTAAAGTGCCATCGGTAGATGGTAAGTTATTTTTTTCCTCATTATAGTTAAAACTAAAGCCTTTGCTTTTTTTTTAGGCACTTTTTACTTTTAAAAAGTACCACTTTTATTAAATACCTTATTTTACTTGGTTTACATCATAAATCGCAATTTTTTTACATACTAAAAACTTCAAAATAATGCATTAATTATTATGGATTCGAATTATTAAGAATAAATTATCAAGATAATTCCAGTGGGGTGTGGCTGGTAACCTTAGATCTGGAGATTGCACCACAATGATGCTATAATAATTTCATCTAGCTGACCGTTCCGTTTCATGTGTCACCAGCGGTGATAAAATATATACAGAACTGTTCAAAGGTATGATTTTTTGGTAATTAACGAATAGATTTAAGACCTTTTCCATTACAATCGATTATTAAATAAACGTTAGTGTGTCTTGTAATTTTATTTTCATTTTGATTAATGTGGTATTATTATTAACAAACTTGGTTTAGCTGTTCCAATAACGTAACGTATATTTAAAAATAGCTTGGCGCCCGAAGTATCATTTAATTGTTTTTATTTACATTACATATTTTTCTTATTAATTAAGTATAAGTGAAAATAATTAAGCAGATGGGAAGCATGCAGTATTTCAGGTATGTTAATTAAACTCAGTATATTAGAACTCTCCCTTAACTTAATTTACCGATTGAGCCGACGGCAGTAGCGATTGATATTTGGTAATATTTTTTTTATTAATTAAAATTATTCGATCAATTACAAATTGTTTATTACATCATCGCTTTTGTTATAATGTTATAAGTTGACGCCATTTAGTGTTTATACTTTGGCAGCCGCTTTTAATGTTACAATTTGTTGTTATAAAATAATAGTGACGTTTAAAAAAACCCAACAACCTAAATATAAACACAAACCTTCTTGTAGAATGAACACCTAGATTAAATAATTTACATAAACACATAATTTGGTAATCGAACTACGTATAAATGCCACGTAAAGTAAATAGCGAATTGAATTTTAGTTAAATCAAATAACGTGAGATCATCTACTTTTTTACCGAAATTCTCCGTCTGTGATCACCGATACTTGCAAGTATAGCACATCCGCATGTTGTTACCTCAAAACCGTAATAGAAAATCCCGCCAAGTAAGAACTGCGGGGCATTATAAAATTTCTATGGGCGAAAAATCTTTCAGCAGCCGAAATTCACTGTGAATTGTGTACAGTTCATGGTCCTAATATAATGAGTGAAGGTGTGGTCTTCACTGTGAATTTTGTACAGTTCATGGTCCTAATATAATGAGTGAAGGTGTGGCCTGTGAATGGGTTAGATTTTTCGGGAATGGAAGAACTAACATTCACGATGTACACAGGAGCAGTAGGCCTTCTCTTGTCAATGATGACGTAATGAACAAGGTGAATGAAAAACTTTCCGAACATTTTACCGGTTTGCAGGAGTCTTTTGCATGTGACTAGTGACTAACAGAGTAGGCTATCGTAAGTTTTGTGCTCGTTTGGTACCAAAACTGCGGACTGAAGTCCACAAAACCAAACGAATAGGTTCGCCTTCGATTTTCGTTCCCATTAAAGTTTTTGAACAGGATTGTTACTGGTGATGAGACTTCGGTGGCCTACGTAAATGCTGAAACAAAACAGCAGTCAATGCAATGTACACACCGCTTCCCCAAGCAAGCCAAAGAAAGCCCGCCAAGCTTTGTCAGTGAGAAAAGCTATGGTTAGGGTCTTTTGGGATGCTAAAGGCTCATTGATTTTATGGCACATGGTACGACTCTCACCTCTGTAGTTTATTGTGGAAAAAACAGAGCTATTCAAAACAAGTGTTGGGGTCTTTTGACATCCGGTGTTGTGTTTGTGCATGACAACGCTCGCCCTAAGACCAAATAGCCAAGTTTTGAGTGAGACGGTTTTCACCATCCCCCGTACAGGCCGGACTTAGCTCCTAGCGACTTTCATCTGTTCCCATACATGGAATGGTGGCTTGCATCTCAGTGCTGAGGAAGAGTGTCAAAACGCCGTAACAGGTTGGCTAAGTTCAGAGGCAGTAGATTTTTATGTAGAAGGTATTTCAAAAACTGTGAAAAGGAATGATAAGTGCTTGAATTGGTTAGCGAAAAGTTGTAGTTTTAAGATGCATGCAATAAAATGTTTGTATCTACACTGGTTTAGTTTTTATTTCAAAACGGAGGTTACTTTCTGGATCACCCTCGTACTAAGCTTAACAAGGAACAAACTAATTCAAACGGAACGTCAATATACCGGGTGGTAAAAAAGTTAAGGTCAATTAATTTTTAGCATACCACTGTAGATGGCTCCCTCTGCAGACAGCATCAAAATCAATAAAATATTTAAGTTTCTCGACAAACCCCCGTGCTCCAAATTTCAGGACCATATTCAAATTTGTTCGCAAAATATCGCCATAAAAATTTTTTCACACCCTGTAGGTCCTAAACGAAACGTTTCCGGACCTGGATTTATATGAACTTTTTTTTTTATTTTTGGATCTAGAATCACTACGCAAAGTTTGTCCGCAGAGTTTCTGGACACCCCGTATACACAATTGGCAAATTGTACAAACTATCATTAATTCACCAAAATTATTCATCTACTAAATGTAGAATCTATCAAATAATCTATTGCACTGTATCTCTGATGTTATTTTGTTACGTCCTTCACTTCTCTAAAATGAAAATTATAATTTAGTGGAGTGTCTTACAGTGAAACTGCAAGATTATACTCGACTTGGATGCAGTTTTCGATAAAATCGCTGGATTAACTTACCTCAAAAAACCGGATGCGCCACTCTCTTTGAAAATATTATTTGGATACCTACTCTGGTAAAGAGAGAAGTCCAGAGTCGGCCTTAGGTTCCTACTCCTAACAAAAAAAAGAAAGGTTAGGTAACACCGAAGGACACTCGCCCAATCACAAACTAGTATCTACACCAATATAACTATTTATTAACACCCAACGAAAAAGTTCATCAATAGAATATTTTTGAAAACAAGCAACTTAAGCGGTTAAGCGTGTTAAAGAACACAATTCCTAGATTAAACTTTGGAACAATACTTACACTTAACAACAAAGAAAAAAAATTAATAGCACTCTCGTCTTTTAACGAACACCCTGTATATTTGTAAATTTAATTGTATGGCAACTATGTTTTGTCTTTCTTTTATCTACAACCTTCATATTGAAACGATCCACTTCAACGTGGTCAATAGATATATTAAAATTTAGTATCGTAAATTCTTTGTGCTAAAACCTATATAAATGTTACAAGTAAAATAAAATATCTAAACCAACAAATCGTTTGTTAAAATTTATCAATTAAATTATTAAGTTACTTATCAATTAAAGCGAATTATCATAGCTGCGGGCAATCCGCATAAAGGGAAAAATTTTATGACGTTAGATATCAAACAGATCATTTTAGATAACCTTTTTCTAGCGA
This sequence comes from Vesta saturnalis, assembly GCA_036346205.1. Lineage (NCBI taxonomy): Eukaryota > Metazoa > Arthropoda > Insecta > Coleoptera > Lampyridae > Vesta > Vesta saturnalis. The sequence continues at coordinate 6,848,843 of JARFJB010000821.1, forward strand.
TCGCAAAAAAAAGATCTTACACAATCGTACCATGCATTCTTTTCTTATCTTACATTATATGCCAAAGCGCGATAACCCCCTAACAATTGTAGCAACATGTAATTAATAAAGCATTGAATATAAAAAAGCTTGTAAAAATTAGTTTAGCGGCGGTATAAAGCAAAAAAAAAAACAGTTATTAGTGTCACTTACCTGTGTTAAATGGTGATAAATCCTCGTGGCATAGACGCACCAGGTGTGTCGCAAAAGATTAGAGTTGAAAATTATGTCTTAGGGGCCACTGTCCTTGACGTTGCAGATGTAGAAACAATGATACGGTGTAGGAATTTTAATTTATTTAATTATTTAATGAATCAACTGTAGTCGCCCAGAAACCAAAAATAAGGGTGCAGACGCAGCCCCTAATAGAAAGGCCAATAAGATCAGAAACCAAATAAAAGAACCCTACAAGCATTAGAATATTGTATGTGCTATTAATGAAAAAGAATTATTATACATACGTTCTTGGATATGGCGATTTACCAAGCAATCCCTTTAAAAGGAAAAAAGTGACAGACGTTTATGCAATTATGTAGTCATCCATATCACTTGTATTTGTATAATTATTGTTTGACCGTTACTACAAATATTACAATAACAAACTGGTATAATTGCACTGTAACGGGTTTCGGTGTAAGTGAAGCTTGCCCTCAACGAAATCCAGCACAAAATTAAGACTCGTTTGGAAATATTTTATTAATTGTACTTATAAGTTACGGTAGTTTATATTATTTCAAAGTCAACTCCTGGGCGGTAAACGGATAACGGGTTCTTCGTCACAGGGGTTGAAGCGGATAAACGGATTCGGCGCCACCCAAAGATTATCTACTGTTCAGGCGGTCTTTGGGTCCACTCCTGAACTTGGCGGTTTCCAAACGGCTACCTCGGGTACCCAGTGGAGGATAAATTCAGGGTTGTATCCTCACGGTCGAAGATGTACCTAAAACTTAATTAATACGGTGGGAAGGCGGATACGGTGGACAAAGGTCACAGGTCCCTCGACAAACAAAATTCCTTCACCAATGATTAATGAAAATGAATGGTTTTAATAAATGTTAACTCTGCGAATTTATTTAAATTTAACTAATTACAGGTTAGCCTTTATTAAGTTTAATTTGAATAACCAATTATGAAACTATTCTTTACCTCATCGATTTACAAGAATACAGCAATTTTCCGCTACGTACGTAATAAGAAAAATGTAGGAAAAGATGATGATTTTTGTGAAAGCACTAACCTATATAGACTACGACATTTAAAAGTGGGGAACGGCTGGAAATTCCATAATTTCACCGATGAGGCGACAGCGCAACAAATTGTTTTAATTAATATTAAATCAATCAATGATCTAATATTTATTTTAACGGACTAAAACTATTATTTGTAAAATCATGAAGCGATTGATATAAAATTCGGCCAATTTCTATTAATAAAAATATTTATTCTATCTAACGGTTTAATCAATAATTAGTAACACTTCTATCAATTCAAAATCATGCAATTCCAGAAGCTGATTACTGTTTGACACATCTGTCGGTGTTCGCATTATTTAAAATACATAAAATTTTACACAATGGTAAATGATTACATTCCTTTCATTGTAGTTGAAATTTATATAAAGTATTTGAGATTTAACTTTACTCATTTATATCTAAACTATTATTTAACAATCCAATTTTTACTAAGTTAATTAATTTATGAGGACGGTGTTAATTATTACTTGTTTATTGATTATTAACGGTTGTTTGACAAGTTTTAATTTTGAAACAGAGAAAATTTCTATTTACAATTAATGGCTATCTTAACATTTTCTTGTTATCATATTCAACGGTTCCTAATTAATTATTTTACGGACTTAATTATTGGTTGATATTAGTGAAGTAAAACGAAAAAACTAATCTTCACATCCTTTCTACTTTATAAAAAGAGAAGAAAAAAAATCGGTTACTTTCAATACGCGGTCTTAATTCTACAAAATGAAACTAAAATTCTTTCTAAAAAATAAAAGTACTTATCCTAAAACGGTTTTTTTCTAAGAAAATAAATAAAACTTTGCAAAAAAATTAAACTATACTTGTCTTACCTATAATTGAATAACTAAAATAAAAATTAATTTTCTTTTTAAATCAAGACGGTAATATAATATGTATGACTACGGTGAAGTTGGTTTTTTTTTTCAGAAACATTTATATACGGATTTGACGGTGGATGAATAAGATTTTGGATTATATAATTTAAACAACTTACACAACTTATGATGCAGAACGGAAATTTAATACGGTATTAATTTTTGTACATCGGTTTTCTGACATCATGTTACTTGTAGTTCGGACTTTCCCAGTTCGTTCGGATTCCAATCTACAACTTATGTTAATATTTTACTTAAACTAAACTTAAACTAAACGGTTGGTTTGGAAGACGGTAGGATAAGGTTAGGTAAAGGGACAATCACCCATATGGATGACAATGGCTCGCTAAGTGCAACATCCTTGAGGTCAAAGTATCCTAGCGGACGGTCGGGTGGAATACTTTGCCTACACTAACTATTTTTTTTACTTAAACTAGACTTAAACTAAACGGTTGGTTTGGATGGCGGTAGGATAAGGTTAGGTAAAGGGACAAACATGAGGATGACACCATGGCTCGCTAGCAAGGCGCATCCTTGAGGTCAAAGTATCCTGGCGGACGGTCGGATGGATACTTTGCCTGCTACACTACCTATTTTTTTTTTTAAACTAAACTTAAACTAAACTTAAACTAAACGGTTGGTTTGGAAGACGGTAGGATAAGGTTAGGTAAAACATGGGCCACCCATGTGGATGACACCATGGCTCGCTAAGTGCAAGGGCGCATCCTTGAGGTCAAAGTATCCTGGCGGACGGTCGGTGGAGTATTTTGCCTGCTACACTACCTATTTTTTTTACTTAAACAAACTTAAACTAAACTTAAACTAAACGGTTGGTTTGGAAGACGGTAGGATAAGGTTAGGTAAAAGGGACATGGGCCACCCATGTGGATGACACCATGGCTCGCTAAGTGCAAGGGCGCATCCTTGAGGTCAAAGTATCCTGGTGGACGGTCGGATGGAGTACTTTGCCTGCTACACTACCTTTTTTTTTACTTAAACTAAACTTAAACTAAACGGTTGGTTTGGAAGACGGTAGGATAAGGTTAGGTAAAAGGGACATGGGCCACCCATGTGGATCACACCATGGCTCGCTAAGTGCAAGGGCGCATCCTTGAGGTCAAAGTATCCTGGCGGACGGTCGGATGGAGTACTTTGCCTGCTACACTACCTATTTTTTTCATTTAAACTTTTCCTGTGTGGAACGGTGGCGGTATCTAAAACATAATTATTTATTTATAATTAAAATATCTAATTGGATGTTTAATCGGCATTGTACGGCTTCAGATCTTTTAGATGGATTCTGGTGATCTTTTGATTCGTTGCGGGATCCTTTAGGTTGAATACTACGGGTGATAATACTTTTACTATAACATACGGACCTAAAAATTTCGGTGCAAGTTTGGCGGCAATACCTAACGGTGCATTGGAAAGCGGGTGTTGTTTGTGTAGCACTAGGCTACCTACGGTCGGTCTCCACTCTCGCCTTCTCAGGTTGTAGTGTTTTGCCTGTGAATCAAATGATTTAGATAAGTTGTTACGGACTAAGTTAAATATTTCCTGAAGCTGTTCTAAACGGGCATTATATTTATTTATGTCAGCACGGTTTATGTCTATATTTTCTTCGGAATGTTTTCATTTTACTAATATATGCGTTAGGAAACTTTAATTCGCGACCAAAATTTAAAATGCAGGTGAAAATCCTGTGCTTTCCTGAACGGCAGTATTTATTGCGAATGTAAATTCATTAATGTGTTTGTCCCAAAGTCGGTGTTTATTTTCACAGAATTGTGCAATCATAGTTTTTAAAGTTCGATTAACACGTTCTACAGGGTTTGCTTGGGGCGTATAAATAGGTGTAAAACGGTGGACAATTCCCAAGTCTGATAATAATTTTTTAAATATTCTACTATCATATTGAGTTCCATTGTCGGTAATGACTACTCGCGGTGTACCAAATTTCATTATTATTTCGTCATATAAACTTTGACTGACTACGGCGGCGGTTGGTTTACGTATTGCTTTCGCGCAGACCCACTTTGTGAATCTGTCTTGAAAAACTACTAAATATTGGTGACCTTTTGTTGAACGGGGTAATGGACCTACTAAATCTGTGCTTATGATGTCCCACGGTGCACAATTTGGGTACATATTCATTTTACCTGCGGTTTGTAATTGTGAAATTTTATATTTTTGACAAGACTTACATTTACGGACATAATCTTTAATATCTTTTACCATTTTAGGCCAGTAATAAAAATTTAAAATTCAGTTTGTAGTTTTTGTGATACCTAAGTGGCCAGCGGTTGGTAAATCATGATTTTCGCTAATAATTTCAATACGGTCTGCGGTCGGAATACATAATTTCCAAGCTTCGCTATCTAACTCTTCTTTAAAACTGTTTATATGAAAATGACGGTAAAGTTTGCCTTCTTTAATACAATAATCAGGGAAAACCTCCGGTCGGCTTCCTACTTCGCAATATTTATTAACATACCAGGGACAATCTGGTAGTTCAACGGCTAGTAACTCATTACTTTTCGCCGGTAGTGGATTGCGAGATAATGCATCAGCTACCTTATTAAGCGCTCCTTTTCGGTATTTAATTTCGTAATCATATTGCTGTAAATACAGCCCCCATCTGGCCAAAAGACCAGAAGGTGGTTTTATTGAATTCAGCCACTTAAGTGACTGATGATCGGTTAAAACTGTAAAATGGTAGCTCTCTAAATAAGATCTAAATTTTTCAATAGAATACAATACTAAGACATTCTTTTCGGTAACGGAATAATTTTTTCTGCTGAATTTAGCGTTCTGCTAGCATAGGCTATTACCCTTTCGGTATTATTAATTATTTGAATTAACGCGGCTCCTAGTTCTATTTCAGATGCATCGGTTTGTAAAATAAAAGGATAATTAAAGTCTGGACATTTTAGGATCGGTGCATTTGTAAGGGCGGTTTTTAATTGGTTAAAAGCGGTTTCTTGTTCGTCTTTCCAGTGCCATCGTACATTTTGTGTAATAGTTTTGTTAGCGGTGCTACTATTTTGAAAAGTTTTCGACAAAACGTCGAAACCACGAACAGACACCAAGGTACTGTCGCAGTGTTTTAATATTGTGCGGTCGTGCCATTTGTTTTATAGCAGCAATTTTATCGGGGTCGGTTTGTATTCCCCATTGCTTACTACATGTCCTAAATATTTTAGAGACTTCGGCAGAACTCGCACTTTGCGGCGTTGATTTTTAGGTTTGCTAGTCGGAGACGGAAAACTTCTCTTAAATTTTTAAATGTTCAGAGAAAGTTTCTCCTAGAACGATTATATCGTCTAGATACGCAAATGCATACGGATCGAGCTCAGGCCCGATAATACGGTCTAGCAACCTTTGAAACGTAGCAGGGGCAGAGTAAACCAAAAGGCATAACTCTGAAATGAAATAGTCCCCTTGTCGGTACTGTAAAAGCAGTAATTGCTTTTGACGGTTCGGTTAACGTATTTGCCAGTATCCATCTTTTAGATCGATACTGGATATGTACTTGGCTCGACGTAATTTATCTAGGATATGGTTTATAAACGGAAGAGGGTACGCATCTTTAATAGAAATGTCATTGATTTTCGGAAATCAATGCAAAATCTCGGTTTTCCGTCTCTTTTCTTAACTAATACCACGGAGACGAATATGCGCTATCTGACGGTTCAACTATACCTTCTGCTAGCATACGATCTAATTCAGCGTTCATTAAACTTTGCATTTTGGGTTTAATGGTCGGTATCTTTGTTTTATCGGTGTATAATCCGTGAGGCGGATTTCATGTTTAATTAAATTTGTGGTGCCTTGTATTGTTTGGAATTCGGCTAATTCCGTTTCTAGAAATGAATTCAATTTTGTAAGTTCGGTTTTAGTTAAACAGCTTAAGGCTGAACACTGAATGAAAGAAGCTGGTGTGGTCTCACGCTCCACTCGAGGTACAATTTTATTTTCTAAAACAAATTTCCTGATTTCATATTAAAGTGCAAATTAAATTTGGATAAAATATCCATTCCTAATAATACTTCATATCCCAAAGTTGGAACATGGTGAGCTAGGTGACGAACTTTGGTATTTAAAATTTTAAATTCGGTATAAAAGCTTGTCTAATTTCTACTGTTTGGCTATTTATTCCGGTAGCCTTTACAAATTTAGGTAATTGTGCACCTTGAGATAACATATTAGCTACTGTATCACTTATAAATGTGATTGTGGAACCGGTGTCTACTAACGCAATAAATTTTTTATTTTCCACTTCAATATTTATGAACGGACGGAGATCAAAGGGAGTTTGTTGTTTAGTTTTCAAATTTGTTTTTGATTTAATTTTTGAAGTTTCACCCCTTTTTATTGAAACTTCGGAAAGCGGTTTTTTGAATTTAAACATTGACAGTTTCGGGACATAATACCTAATTTTCCACAGCGAGAACAAAATAATACCGGTTTATTACGGCATTGTGAACGGAGATGACCAAATTTATTACATCTCCAACACTTTATTTCATTACTTTGAATTAATTTATTTTGAGGTAAATAATTAGTGTTATAATTTTGGGGACGGTTTTCCTTTTTATTGTATGACGGTGAAGAATTTGAAATTTTATTATTAGTGTTGCTATTTCCTGGACGGTTATAATTGTTTATTGCTGTTTGTTTATTTAAATTTTGTGTTTGCTTGAAATTATTTTGCGGTTGCACATAATTCTGATTTTTGGATAAACCTTGTTTGACGGCACTACTGTAATTTTTGGTTTCAGGCGGGTTATAATTGTAATTTTCACGTACTGGATTATTAAAATTTATTCTGTTACCATTGTATTGGAAATTTTCCTTGCATTACGATTTCTATAATTAAAATGTTGCGGTTGGTTATTTCCATTAAAATTTTGATTATTATTACTACGGTTTATTTTAAATTTCCATAATACCGGTTTTGAGTTTTATAATTATTATTATTTGGAACACTATTGTAATTTTTAAACGGATTAGTACGGAGATCAATATTATTAAATGATTTGTAATTTTCATTGTATTTTACATTATTACCATTGGACGGGTTATTGGCTTTATAACTATTTTTATTAAAATTTTCATTTATGTAACCAAAATTATTTGTTTGCGGTATCTTATTCGTAAAATTTGCCTTACTCTGCCTATTATTATACATCGGTGTATTAGAAAATTAATATTTGCGTTAAAATTTTGTGTTTGTCAAAATTTATATCAGGATCACAGAACCTATTCGGTATATTATTTAAGTAATTTGGACTTATATATGGGCATGCTTTAAAAGGATTAGTTTTACACAACTGCCTATACGGATTTCGGTCATTTATCATTTCAAAAGTGTTATCATTTATCGGCCTATTAAAATTTCCTAAGTTTAAATCTGATAATTCTTGTTGTAACGCTTCAAAATCTTTACATAATTTTAAAAGTTCATTTACAGAACAAGCTTCGGTTTTCTTAATTGACAATTTATACGACGGTAATAAATTTTATAGAGCCAAAATAATTGCCTTTCACGGCTATAGTCTCCTGCTCTACGCATGAGTGTTTGCAATCGGGTAAAATAGTCAGTGGCACTCTCGGAAGTTACTTGTTTGCAGTCATTTATTAAGAAATGAATATTTATGTCATAATCAACCGGAAAATAAAATTCTTGGAAATCGGTAACAAAGTCTTCATAATGTTCCCAATTGGATTTATTGTTTCTAAACCATAAAAGTGCGTTATCGGTCAGTATTTCCGGAAGTGCCATTAACATGCTATCTAATGATACCTTAAAACTAGCACTCACCTCAGTTATCCTTTCTAAAAAAGCTATCGGATCCTCTCGTCCACTAAATGAAATATTCCAGTCCTTTACTCTGATCATTGGCTGCGGATTATAGTTAAAATTAGACGGAGTTGTGGTAGTTACTGTCGGATTAGTATTAGCTGTAGAATAAAACATAGTATTATTTAAATTAGTAGTAAACTGTTTAACAGTGGTCACGTTTAGATAGGGGTCGGAAAGTACTCGCGCCATTCTGGTACTGTAATGCATTTCGGTATTATATGTATTGGTGGAGATTTCTGCAGGCTGGTTTACCATCGGCGGTAGAGGGGAACGTTTGCCCTCTCTAATATAAGTAGCGATTTTTCTGCGCAGGTCATTTACGGTTCCGGTCGGAAGTAATCCAAATTTTATGGCCTCCTGTTGCAGATCTTCCTTATTTAGGCGGTATATCCATCCAACTCTTCGGTCTTCTGTTTCCCCATCGGTTTCGGTCAACAAATTGTCTACAATCCCTTCTTCTATATCGGACATCTTCAGAAAAAATTATAATCTACGGCAAAATATGATTAGCTGCTCGGGCGCCAATTTTTGTAACGGGTTTTCGGTGGTGGCAAGTGAAGCTTGCCCTCAACGAAATCCAGCACAAAATTAAGACTCGTTTGGAAATATTTTTATTAATTGTACTTATAAGTTACGGTAGTTTATATTATTTCAAAGTCAACTCCTGGGCGGTAAACGGATAACGGGTTCTTCGTCACAGGGGTTGAAGCGGATTAAACGGATTCGGGCGCCACCCAAAGATTATCTACTGTTCAGGCGGTCTTTGGGTCCACTCCTGAACTTGGCGGTTTCCAAACGGCTACCTGGGTTACCCAGTGGAGGATAAATTCAGGGTTGAATCCTCACGGTCGAAGATGTACCTAAAACTTAATTAATACGGTAGGAAGGCGGATACGGTGGACAAAGGTCACAGGTCCCCTCGACAAACAAAATTCCTTCACCAATGATTAATGAAAATGAATGGTTTTAATAAATGTTAACTCTGCGAATTTATTTAAATTTAACTAATTACAGGTTAGCCTTTATTAAGTTTAATTTGAGTAACCAATTATGAAACTATTCTTTACCTCATCGATTTACAAGAATACAGCAATTTTCGTACGTAATAAGAAAAATGTAGGAAAAGATGATGATTTTGTGAAAGCACTAACCTATATAGACTACGACATTTAAAAGTGGGGAACGGATGGAAATTCCATAATTTCAACGATGAGGCGACAGCGCAACAATTTGTTTTAATTAATATTAAATCAATCAATGATCTAATATTTATTTTAACGGACTAAAACTATTATTTGTAAAATCATAAGCGATTGATATAAAATTCGGCCAATTTCGATTAATAAAATACTTATTCTATCTAACGGTTTAATTAATAATTAGTAACACTTCTATCAATTCAAAATCATGAAATTCAGAAGCTGATTACTATTTGACACATCTGTCGGTGTTCGCATTATTTAAAATACATAAAATTTTACACAATGGTAAATGATTACATTCCTTTCATTGTAGTTGAAATTTATAGAAAGTATTTGAGGTTTAACTTTACTCATTTATATCAAAACTATTATTTAACAATCCAATTTTACTAAGTTAATTAATTTATGAGGACGGTGTTAATTATTACTTGTTTATTTATTATTAACGGTTGTTTGACAAGTTTTAATTTTGAAAGAAGAAAAATTTCTATTTCCAATTAATGACTATCTTAACATTTTCTTGTTATCATATTCAACGGTTCCTAATTAATTATTTTACGGACTTAATTATTAGTTGATATTAGTGAAGTAAAACGAAAAAAACTAATCTTCACAGCACGAATAACAAAGAACGTTCGTATGCGGCGTGTATTAAATTCGAGCAAGTGCCCGTGATAAGAAACAGGCATCGTATGTTAAACATAATGCAGTGTTTGCATGTGGTTGACATTTAAATTAAGGCTGTGTTTACACTGTGAAGAAATAACAAGTGACAATATGTTCTTGCACGGTGTTTAAAAATTTCCTTAAATAACATCATCAATACATGTTTACCTAAATTTACATTTAAAAACACCAAAAAGTTGAGATGGATCTAGATTAATAGAACAAATGGGCTTAAGCGCCCAATTAAGTGCTGTGACTACAACCAATATAGTGTATATGTGCACTATACTGCAAAACTACATTAAGAAGTGTATCCATTTTACAAAATGTTAATCATTACCACGAAATTATATGTAATACATTTTTGATATTAAAATTCATACCAAATACTTTGAGGTTAACTTAATGAAACTAAACTACTTCACGGTTACCAAATTAAGAATTTTTAATTTTCCTGTTACTGTATGTATGTATGTATGTATATACATATATATATATATATATATATATATATATATATATATATATATATATATTGCGCTGGTTTATGATTTGACAAATATAATTGTTATCAAATTTAATAAGTATCAACTTGGGGATAGGGTTCAATTTCAATTTCGTAGGCAAATAAAAATAAAACATTAAATTTTTTCATTATTATTAAATTGAAATGTTAACGTGAAATCATACAAATTTATTTCACACAAGGAAATATGTGTATAATTTAATAGTTCTTTACAATTATTTGTTTTAACGTGTACCAGACTTCTATGAAATTTGCAACATGTACGCATGCGTTGCGTCCTTGCTAAATTAAATATGTGCAGCTTGTCAAAATTCCAAACAACGATATTTTCTTAGTAAGTACAATTTTACTTTAATTAAAATTAGAATTATTATATTTATGATTACACTTGTTCATTACCTTTCCAGGTATTGATACACGTTGTCGCACAACAATTATACAGAAATTCAAAAAAATACATATATACAGGACATCAAAAGAATAATCAATGCAATCTATTGGGTTATGATATCACATGTATTTTCGAAATTTCCATTACATGGTCACCTTAAGCTCGTTCCATGTTAACATTGGATGTAAACTTCATTCCATCTAACGATGATATTGCCTTCCTGTAGAAAATGGTACTGCTTAATTTCCATAAATTCATCCAGCTTCACTAACCTGTGGTAATCTTCTTTGCGGTAAATACGTTGCACTTGGGTAATATGCTCATTTTCTTTTACAGTTGCACTTTTTATTTGAATATTTAAATATTTATTTCAATGTTTATTAATTTTTCGGATGAATCTTGTGACTTATTCTTTCATTTTAGATGCCGATTTGAAGTTAAAATTGTTTTATAACCTCAATTACTTTTGAGACAAAATAAACATCACATCCAAAATAACAGACGAATTTTATTAAAATAAAAAAAATGCACATCACCCGATGTTGAACAAAATTTCGAAATGAAACAAAACAATAGTATCGAATATTATAACCGGTAACCTTAGTTTTTAAAATTTTGTTATATGTTATAACGATTGTTTCTGAAATCTCACACTCTACGTTGCTTGCGGTTCACTTCCGATAATGTTAACGAAAATTTTAACTTATATGTTTACAAATGCACTATTCGCACTATGCCACAAAAAAAAATAGAAGAGAAGAGAGTGAGAAATCAGGAGCAATCCCTTTTATACTTTCTCATAGCTACCATAACTTTCAATTTTTTTTACATTACATACAAAAGATCCTGGCATTCGATTGGTCTAAACAAAAAAATTAATTTAACTAAAACATAAATTATACCATAACTTTTTCAATTCAATTCGGATTTGCTTTTTAAATACATTTTTGAACTCACAGGACAAAATTCTGCATAAATAGACACCTCACATGCTATAATTCGCTTCAAGAATTTACGTTTTGAAAATTTTATACCTAAATTTACTAATATCTAATAAATTTTGTATTTTACAACTAAACTGATGACATATTCAGCTTCTGCATAAAAAACTGTATAAGAATACACTTATCTCTACCCATTTTACATAATTTTAGCAAAATTTCTACTTTAATACCTTAATTTTTAGTACTTAACCTAACTTTTCTAAATTTATGTTTAAACTACATATTTAAAGTTAATTTCTTTGTACGAATAAGAGAAACCTATTATTATATGCTTTTATAATTTAATATGAACTTAGCTTGCCCAAAATAAGCTATAAATTTGTAAACCTCTTAATTATTGTACTTAATCTAACATAATTTAATTTAAACTTGTGTTTTAAACGTTTATATCACTTGTAATGTTTATCTAATATGTTCCCATATATGTCTCTAACACAATCACTGTTTATCTACACTTTATAGTTTCTAATTTTGTATTTTCACACTTTCATATTGTTATATTTTGTAAGTGTTTGTACACAAATTGTATTTATATGGTTAATAAAACATTGCACATGTAATGTTCAAGTTCTTAGATATTTTTCTAAGGCACTTTAACCTCTTAAGCACTTTTTAAACACTTAGTCTAAGATCTACCAACATAACGTCTTCGTACCACAACCCTTTTATATGCATTGTACCAATTACTATACATGTTCTACACATTAGCATTATTGTACATCATGTAATCAATATCTTTTATGTGTTTAATGACTTAATTATATTGATCTCTATGTGAAATTTCTTGTTTATCTTTAACGAAATTGAACTCACACGCTAATATGTATCGTGTTGACCTTTTTAACATGCTACTGCTATAGCTCAATGTTTTTATGAATACATCATTTGCAAACCCCATAAAGCCTGTTTTGTTGTATAAAAACTTCTTCAACTTTATTTGATCTTGCATACGATATAATATTTGAACTCTATACAACTCTACCCCCTCTATTATACCTATTTATAACCATCGCAATATATATATATATATATATATATATATATATATATATATACAGTGCTTTCATTTCAAAACTAGTCACCCTTAATATTTTTTTAGCAATGGAATCTCGACCTAGAAAAAAAATACGTCAATTTAGATGTCGAGGGGTACATTCACAAATAGTGTTCATGGAATATTACTTTTCACCCTTTAATCTCCACTCCCCTCACTTTAAAATTTCAAATTGCACCCCCTAGCTTGTGATACATCATTTTGAAGGTATTCAAAATACAAATCCAACGGCGTTCAGAAAATTGATTTCCATCGCCCAATTTTAAAATTACAAACGAAAATGTCAATACTATAGGAATAAATTTTGTTCATTGATTTCATTGTTCAAAACAAAAACAATACTTTATTAAATGCTCCAAATGTTCTCTATTCTTAGGCAAACAACAATACAATCTATTCGTGTAACCTCACTTTATTAAGTGCTCAAAATGTTCTTAGCTAGGCAATAAAACAATCTATTAACGAATTCTTCTCTAACATTTTGAAATGTTCCCGCAGTAATTTGCTGGCAAGCTTGATTGATCCTAGCTCTAAGGGCCTGAATATTTTGTGGTTGAGGGTTACGATACACGATTGATTTTAAATAACCCCAAAGGAAAAAATCCATTGGTGTTAAGTCGGGAGATCTGGCAGGCCATTATATTGCGCCTCTTCTGCCAATCCATTTGCCGCGAGACCGTTGATTAAGCCACTCGCGAACACCCAACGCATAGTGTGGGGGTGCACCGTCTTGTTGATACTGCAAATTTATTTCATCTAACAGTGGGTTGCCTTCTTCGTCAGCTTGATTTCCTAAGGACTCAGTTATAAGCGGATCAATGTAGTTTTTCAATAAATTTAAATACAAATCAGCGGTTAAATTTTCTTCGATAAACAATGGACCTATTATTTCATTTCCAAGAATTCCTGCCCAGACATTTATTTTTTTCTGGAAACTGCGTATGACCCTCTAAGAACACGCTAGGATTTTGAAGAATCCCAATATCTACAGTTCTGTTTATTAACAAAGCCATTCAGATAGAACGTCGATTCATCACTGAAGCAAATATTCTTTACCAAATTGCTGTCATTTTGAATCATCGCAGTCATCATTTCACAGAATTGAATCCTCCTATCGTAATCATCTTCAGTGAGTTCATGGAGAATGGTAAATTTGTAAGGAAAGAACTTGTGACGTTTTAAAGTCTTGTGTATGGAGCCAACAGAAATATTCGTTAGTGCAGCGACTTTTGGAATTGAAGTCGTAGGTACAGCGGCAAAATGGCCTAAGACCTCAATTTGTGCAGCTTCGTTGAGAACTCGTGGTGTCTTTCTTACTTTGTTGCATACTGAGCCAGTTTCTTCAAATTTTCTCACCAGAGTTAGCACATATTGATATCCAACATTTTTTTCAGGATGCGTTTCGTTGAGGACTTGGGCTGTGCTACGAGCACAATTATTCTGGGTTCCATACAAATAAATAGTTTCAACTCTTTCTTGAATAGTGTAAACCATGGTTGGTTCTTGGTTTTATTCAAATTCAATGTTTCAAACTGAAGTAATGAATTGTCAAAACTCAACAACTTAACCGAAACAGACTATGTTTCAAACTGAAGTAATGAATTTTCAAAATTCAACAACTTAACCGAAACAGACTTGCTTATAAATCGTTGCAGTCGGCAATAAATTACAAACTGAAATACGGCTTACCGTAACTGAACTCTGAAAGCAAAAATAATCCAAATCGATAAAAACACGATAAAAATATTCGAGAGAGGAGATATCGTTTCCGTATCACTTCGTATTTCAGTACTTGATAAACTAGGGGTATTGTCTTGAACAATAAAATCAATGAACAAAATTTATTCCTATAGTATTGACATTTTCGCTTGTAATTTCAAAATGAGGCGATAGAAATCAATTTTCTGAACGCCGTTGGATTTGTATTTTGAATACCTTCAAAATGATGTATCACAAGCTAGGGGGTGCAATTTGAAATTTTAAAGTGAGGGGAGTGGGGATTAAGGGGTGAAAAGTAAAATTCCATGAACACTGTCTTTGAATGTCCCCCTCGACATCTAAATTGACGTATTTTTTTTCTAGGTCGAGATTCCATTGCCAAAAAATATTATATATATATATATATATATATATATATATATATATATATATATATATATAGGGTGTCCCAAAAATGTTGAGGCACAGAGCTACAACGTGTAGTAGAGGTCAAAATAAGACGATTGGACCTAATTTATTTATATATCAAAATGTACCGTTTGCCCGTGAGAAGAGTTCAAAGTTTACATAAAAAAACACATTTTTGTACGCTGTTCAAAAATAAATGAAACAAATTGAATGAAATTTGACAAAAGTGCATTTTAAAGGATTGCTCTCCTTTCGGTATTCAAAGAAACCCAAAAAAATTGTAGTAGGGTTAAAACCACCCTCATCCCCTTATATATTTTTTAGAACTTTCTTAGTGGTGATAATACGGTTCTCAATTTTTTTTAGCGAGAAGACTGATTAATTGTCTTCATTTTGTATTCCGCATAGTTTCGAAGGAAAAAAATGTTCTATTAAATACCACTAACAGATATTGCTAGTACAAGTTTAATAAAATTGTAATACAAAATTAAGTTCGCAGTGGAAACAAAGGAAAAACGTTTTTTTTTTATTAATAAATGTTCAATATGACGGCCACCTTCATCAATACAAAGGTCAATTCGACGCAAAAAATTGAAATGCGCCTTTCTTAGGACATCGTCGTTTTCTCGTAGTGCGTTTACGGCATTTTGGATTCCGTTCCACAGCTGTTTGGAAGTATTAATTTGAACCTCGTACACTTTTGTTTTTAACGCTCCACAGATAAAGAAGTCGCACGGATTTAAATCTGGAGACCGTGGAGGCCACTGAATAGGTGCTTCTTGTCCCCTACCAATCCATCTACCAGAAAATTGTTCGTTTAGATATTCTCTTACTGCACGTGCAAAATGAGATGGTGTACCTTCGTGCATGAAGAACATGTTTCGATGAAGATTAAGGTGTAAGTCGTGTAATAAATCTTGCAAAATTTCTTGAAGGAAGCTGGCACCATTTAGACGATCTGGCAACCGGATCGGCCCAACCAAAAAATTGCCGTTAAATCCAATCCAAATATTAATTTTAAATTCTCGTTGATCGTGTCTACCTTTAAAATCATGTGGGTTTTCATCATGCCATGACGTGTAAAACAAGACTCATCAGTAAACAAGATGTTAGTATAATCAGTTGTCAAATATTCTGCACTCCCGAACAATTTGTGAAAAATTTAAGCGTGATCTGTGGTCAAGTGGCTGTATGTGAAATAGATGAATTAATTGTTCTCTGCAGATCCGACTTACAGTGCTTTTTGGAATTCCCGTTTGTCGTTGCACATATCTGGTACTGGTCTGAGGATTGTGATTGATTATTTTAAGAACAGCTTGTTCCACATTAGGTCTTCGGACTCGTGGTCTTTCAACGTTAATTCTGACTCGTTCCATCTTCCCTGTTTCTCGAAGAGGTCTCTCGATTCGGGCAAAAGTTTTATGATTCGGAATACTCCGGTTCGGATACCTCTCTTGATATACGCGAGCACTTCTGCGACAGTTACCTTGACAGAATTGAAGAACTAAGATCATGTCGGTCTGCTCATTAAAAGAGAAATCCATACTTAATAGCAGTTAAAGTAACAACAACAATTAAATAATAAGTAATGGTACTCGCGATAATAACAAAATTGAAGAAATTATTGGAACATTTACAGTCAACAACAAACTGGAATGATTATGAACTTGTTTCTTGTCAAAATCACGACTTGTATTGTTTTTGTATCTACTGCCAACTAAATTTCGTATTACAATTTTATTAAGCTTGTACTAGGAATATCTGTTAGCAGTATTTAAGAAAACATTTTTTTCCTTCGAAACTATGCGGAACACGAAACTTTTACAAGAGTAACAAAATGAAGATAATTAATCAGTCTTCTTTAAACTTTGAACTCTTCTTACGGGCAAACGGTACATTGTGGTATATAAATAAATTGGGTCCAATCGACTTGTTTTGACCTCTGCTACACGTGGTAGCTCTGAGTCCCAACAATTTTGGGACACTCCATATATATATATATATATATATATATATATATATATATATATATACAGTGAGTCCCATAAATTATGTCTAAATTAATTTAAAGTTCAGGGGCCTAGTTTTGGAGAAACGCTTGGACTCGTCGATTTTTATATTTGACTGCGGTTTTTCTAGTGGTAAAATTTTGTATATAGGGTGGCCCAAAAAAGTTACGACCACCAACTTGATTTTGTCAAATGGAAACACCTGTTTATTATTGCATTTTCTGAATCTGCTTTGAGTTCTGAGTAAATCTCTAAAGTCAACAGATCTCGAGAAATTTACAATTGACGTATCAACAATTAAGACCGTATCAAGGAAAGCTTCCTTTGTTTTCTGTCATAAGGAACAATTTATTAAAAAAACACAACAAATCAAATCAAATGTTCAAAATGTGCACCATTTGCGGCTTAACAATAGCCAAGGCGATTTGCAGGTTTTTAACCACTTCTGGAGTTATGGCACGCACTTCTCTTCTGATTTTCTCTTTCAATATCTCCAGATTGTTTGGCCTGTTAACATATACTTTTGATTTGAGATATCCCCACGGAAAGAAATCCAACGGGTTTAGGTCGGGTGACCTAGCAGGCCATTTGATAAGTGCTCTCCTGCTTATTCACCTATTAGGAAATGTTTCATCCAAAAATACACCATTTCGGAAAGGACGAAGTTAATAGTGTCCACATCGAGTATTTTAACCAAATTAGAAAAAAAAAACGAAAATGTAGTATAATTAAATTAATGATTTGCACATTTTTAATCCTTGCACATTTACTACGTTTTAAGGAATGTTTACAAATATTGAAAATTCTTACCATCATGGTATCTTGAAAACGATAGACATTTTCATAACTTGATCTAGAACTACTTGTACATCTTCACAATTTTCTTTATTATTACACACAGTCTTGCCATTCTTCATAAATAATTAATACTTAATAGTTCCCTTATGAACAAAATTAAGTATTTAGGGTAATGTTGAACCAAGTATTAATACTCTCAAGTTTTCATCGTATATCCTATTTGCTTTTAATTACAAGAAAGGAGTTATAAAAATACAAAATACGTCATGTGTAATGTTGGTTGCCTATAGCATCTACATTCCCAATGCATTGACACGTTTTTTTTTTAAAGTATACATAGCCTATACGTATACATTTAAGAAATTCCTATATATATATATATATATATATATATATATATATATATATATATATATATATATATATATATACAGGGTGTTTAAAAAAGATGCGGCAATATTAAAGGGAGTGATTGTCCAGGTCATTTTATACAATAAAGTTCCTATAAACATAGGTCCGCAACGCTTCGTTACCGATCTACAGCGTGTTGAAGTTTAATTTAAAAAAACAGTCAAAATAAGATTTTTCCAAACGGCTTGAGATATAATGAAATTTTACGCATGTTAATAGCTGTGGGAGACGCATACTTTGCAATACAACACGATGTTTCAGTCGTACCATTGGCGCGCGTATTGGCACGTCACAGGATATTTTTCAAGAAAAAAGTAGGATGCCGCTGATTTCTCTCAAAATAAAAAATATTTTTTAATTCTTTGTTTAATTGTGAAGAAAAAAGCTCTCTTGACTTTTTATCGTATGACATACCGTTTTTGAGTAAAAAAAAAACATTTTAGTGCATGTCCATTTATCATGCGTACAAAAATATTTTTAAACATTCCTGTATTATTCACTGTCATATCACTGACATATTGAATGAGTCTCGTGATTAATAATGTTGTATGTGTCGAATTTGTTGAAGTTCCTTATCATGAATCGCTATACGAATGCCGAGATGACCGACATGCACTACCTACATTTATGGACTTGCTGATGGGAATGCATTAGAAGCTAGGCGGTTGTATACTTTCGAATGTATTCATCGGCGCCTTTATGAAACAGGCACATTAAGACGTAATGGAGGAGCAGGAAGGCCAAGGACAGCAAGAACGGTAGAGCTGGAAGAGGATGTGCTGGACATGATTGAAGAAGATCGATGTACTTCTACTCGAAAAATTGCTGATGCTTTGGATGTACGTAATGGGACTATTTGGCACATTCTTAAGGAAAATTTGTTGTATCCATTCCATATACAACGCGTTCAAGCACTTCTTCCTGCTGATTTTCCTCCTCGCATTTCATTCTGTCAATGGCTTTTGCACAAAATGGTACAAATCCCTCAACTCCTGATGTTGATTCTGTTCACCGATGAAGCGAGTTTTTCAAGAAATGCAATACGGAATTTCCATAATAACCATGTGAAGAAAATCCAAATGAAATTGTTGAAGATCGTTTTCAACATCAGTTTTCTTTGAACGTTTGGATTGGGATTGTGGGTGACTGCCTAATTGGACCGGTATTTCTACCCGGGAGACCTACCGGAGAGGTGTATCGCAACTTTTTGGAAAACACGCTCCCTGGATTTCTGGAGGACGTACCATTAGCAATTAGAGATGCAATGTGGTATATGCACGATGGCGCACCAGCCCACTTTAGTCAAGTAGCTCGTGATTTCTTAACACAAGCATACAGAAATCGTTGGATTGGCCGGGCCCGGACTTAAATCCCCTTGATTTTTTCCTGTGGGGCCATTTGAAGTCCTTGGTATACGCTACTACATTGGAAAACGTAGAAGGCTTAAGAAATCGAATCATTGCTGGGTGCAACTCAATTAAAACAGATCCTGGTGTTTTTGAGAGAATTCGCCAGTCAATGAGGAGAAGATTGGATTCTTGCATCCGAGCTCGAGGTGGTCACTTTGAACAGTTTTTGTAATTTTTGGTTGGTAAAATTTTTGGTTTGGTGAAATATTTGTTTTTCCCCTTGACTTTTAAAACTTTTTTTCTGTAATAAATGGACATGCACCAAATGTTTTTTTACTCAAAAACGGTACGTCGTACGATAAAAAGTCAAGAGAGATTTTTTCTTCAAAATTGAACAAAGAATTGAAAAGCATTTTTTATTTTCAGAAAAATCAGCGGCATCCTACTTTTTTCTTGAAAAATATCCTGTGACGTGCCAATACTCGCGCCAATGGTAAGACTGAAACATCGTGTTGTATCGCAAAGTATGTGTCTCTCACAGCTATTAACACGCGTAAAATTTCATTATGATATCTCAAGCCGTTTTGGAAAAATCTAATTTTGACTGTTTTTTTAAATTAAACTTCAACACGCTGTAGATCGGTAACGAAGCAACGGGCAATCACCCCCTTTAATATTGCCCATTCTTTTTTAAACACCCTGTATATATGATATATATATATATATATATATATATATATTATATATAACGTAACAGTTAAAGGAAAATTAAAAATTCTTAATTTGGTAACCCTGAAGTAGTTTAGTTTTATTAAGTTCAATGTATTTGGTATGAACTATAATGTCAAAAATTTATTACATATAATTGTATGGTAATGATTAACATTTTTTAAAATGGATACACTTGTTAATGTAGTTTTGAAGTATAGTGCACATACTTGTACACTATATTGGTTGTAGCCACAGCACTTAATTGGAAGCTCAAGTCCATTTGTTCTATTATCTAGATCCACCTAAACTTTTTGATGCTTTAAATGTGAATTTAGGTAAACATGTATTGATAATGGTATTTAAAGAAATTTTTAAACACCGTGTAAGAACATACTGTCACTCCACTAAATTATAATTTTCATTTTAGAGAAGTGAAGGACGTAACAAGATAATATCAGAAATACAGTTTATCGATGGTGCAATAGATTATTTGATAGATTCTACATTTAGTGTCACATTAAAACCTATATATGTATCTAAACCATTTACTTCAGTGTTAAAAACCTTAGTCCCTTATAGTAAACTGAAAAATTTTTCAATAAATCTCAAGCTTTAAATACAAAAATATATCAATACCACCATTAAATTATAGTTTGTAGTACATGTAAGTTTATTGTTACTTTAGAGCAATAACTTTTGTTAATGAAATAAAACTTCATTCCACCGTTAACAATACAAAAAGTGAGGTTGATTTCTTAACTTTCAAGGTAACTAATAAAACCAGTGGCGTCAACTAATTCTATTTATTTCAGTTCAAATTTTTCGAACTCTTAACGTTGTAATTGAAATAAACCATACAATCCTGTAATACATTTATACTATAATTTATTTTTATATGATCGTTGATTACATTAGATACGTGTATAAAACGTTCAAAAGTCATAAGAGTCTTAATGAGTGGTAGTTACGTATTACTCATACTTTACTGTTCTTATACTCTATAGGAGTAGAAAAAGCATAGAACACAACTCGGTAATGGAGAATTTACACATATAGTAAAGAGTTTCATTATTAGTGTGTTACGTATATAGGAGTAGTAGAGTAAAAAAACTCTAGAGATCAGTAGGCCGTCTTTTAAAGAAGAATCGCTTACATCACTATCATATTCAGTTACACCAAGAATTGAGCAATGCAGACTTCGATCATCGAGTAACATTTTGTAACTGGGTCAGAGAAAAAATTACTCAAAACCCAAATTTTTTTATGATATTTTATGGACAGACGAATCAACATTTCATAAGAATGGATTTGTTAATACACATAATTTTCATTATTATTCCTCAGAAAATCCACATTTATTAAGACAAGTTGATAATCAACATAAGTGTCTGGGGTGCCATCGTTGGGGATTATGTTATCGGTCCATTCTTTTTTGATATACACTTGAATGGTGAGAAGTACCTTAACTTTTTACGTAACGATTTACCGGGCTTATTAGAAAATATTACTCTTGATATTGGAGCCACAATGTGGTATCAACATGATGGCGCTCCTGCTCACTATTCTGCAGATGTAAGAGATTATCTCAATAGAGTCTTCCAAAATAAATGGATTGGGCGAAATGGACCAGTGAGGTGGCCAGCTAGGTCCCTTGATCTGACAAGAATAGATTTCTTTTTATGGGGATACATAAAAAGTATTGTCTATAGGGAACCATCAACCACTGCCGAAGATATGCGTAATCGTATAACATAGGCTTTTCATAGCATTACTCCTGAGTTGTTGCGTAGAGTTGAACAATCATTTAAAGATCGACTTCAGGTCTGCATCCGAGAAAACGGACAACATTTTGAACAATTATTATAAATCATTATCGCTAATGATTAGCGTTAAATTATTATTTTTTATTTTATTAGTTTTGTATTTTTAGAAATAATTTTAATAATTATAGTGTATTAGTTTCTGTTGCGTATTTTAATTTGCAATACAATTGTTTTCCACTGTTTTTTTCTATTTATACGAGGCCATGGATTTAAAAAAATGTTCCAATAATCTTGTGCATTTTGAAAAATTGAAAATAATTCGGAAACGGCTATATTTAGGGATAGGGAATTGTATATCGAATTGATAAGGATTAATATGTAGAAACCAAAAACGGAATAATATACAGGGTGTTCTATTTGAAAAAGTAAACTTTTACTAGTTGGAATAATGTCGGATTGGCAAGTCAATTGTATACACCCTGTAAGTAATTATGACATTTTCTTTGCATTATAAGAAAGTTCTATCTGTGTACTTGTTCTGATATAAATTACATAACTTTTGTTTTTCAACGGTTAAGGAGGTACATTTTCAAAGCTATCTCTGTAATTTCAATTTTTTTTATAAAAATCGACGTAACTAAAAAACGGCTATATTTAGGGATAGGGAAATATATTGCGAATTTGTTAGGAACAATGTGTAGAATTCCAAAAAGTAATAATGTACAGGGTATTCCATTTAAATTTTTGTTATTATAGTTTGGTCATCTTTAAATAAACAACCTGTATACACACGAAATAATTTTAAAATATTCAAACAACTAAACTATAACCCTATCCCAAATTTTATTAATCTAGCTTATATAAAACGGAAGATATAGAAGAAGGCGCTCTTGTTGCCGGACCCTGTATATATATATATATATATATATATATATATATATATTCGTGAAAATATTAATTTTAGTGAAATTGTTGATATTAAAAAGTTATCGGTTGATCAGGCTTTTGATGTATGTGCAGTCGAGGAGCTTGCAAGTCAATCTCATGCAATCACACTTGTTTGCATTTACAGAAGTAATTGCCCTTTAGTAATTATAGCAGGGACAGTTTTAATAAATTTTTGAACTTGTTCGTTGAAGTATTATCACTGTTGCATAATCAAACAAAAATTATTTACATGCAGCGACTTTAATGTTAAGTTCCAAAATGAAGAAAATTCTTACTCTAAAGATAATTGATCAATATTAAGTTCATACAAATTGAGAAAGTTGATTTTGGTGTCCACTGGAATAACATGACAAAGTACTCTGGACAACGTAATTAGTAATATCCAAAGCGATAAGATGCATAGTTCAGTCATTAATTCAGGTATGTCAGATGATGGGGCAATACTTTCTAAAATATTAATCGAGCTGTACACAATTACAACCGATATTTCCAAACCCCAAAGATCTTTCAGTCAAAATAACACTGTTAAGTTTGCAAATACTTTAGAAAATGCATCCTTTACTTTTATAGATGATACTTATTTAAACGTCGACAAGAAATTTAGTATATTTCATGAAATAATATCCTGTTTATTTAATCAAAGCTTCAAGCCTAAAAGATATTTTAAAAATAAGAGGAAACAATGGCTTACAAAGGGTATAAGGGTATCTTGTCGACATAAGATATTGTTGAATAAATCCTAAGTCAATACCTACTAAAGACACATTATAATCATTACTGCTCCATACTTAAAACAGTTATATGTACATATATCTTGTTAAAAGGAATTGTATAGAACGTAATATTTTAAAGTCCGATAATATATTAAAGCTGTGTGGACTGAAATTAGACGGCAATCTGGTAGAAATAAAGCTGTCGTAAGTAACATAACACAGAATACTAACGGTAATCCAATATCAGATCCTAAAGAAGTGGCAAATATATTTGTTGATAACTTTATTATGAAGAATAATAGCAACACATTAACTACCTATACAAACTTCCTGACAGCACTACGTTTTCTAAATCTTTTTTGTTTCTGGCTACAGCTTCTCACGAAATACTTCAAATTATCAATAGTATTAAAAATAGTAATAGTACAGGATTTTATGAAATCCCTGTATGGATAGTAAAAAAACTACAAATTTTTTATCTCCTCGTTTGAGCATTCTTTTTAATTGTTCACTATCACAAGGATTAGTTCCAACTGGTCTGAAAATTTCAAAAGTAATACCAGTATTTAAGAATGGTAGTGAAGTATAAATTTGTTAAATGACATCAACATGATTTTTGTACTACCTAGTAAGTCAACAACCACAGCTATGTACGAATTTTTTAGTTATGTTTATTCTTGTATTAATAATAAAATCTCATGTGCTGTCCTTTTTTGTGATCTATCAAAGGTCTTTGACTCAGTGAATATTATTCTTTTATACAGGTTGGAACTGTACGGAATCAGATGTGTCCGCTTGCTTGGTTTCATTCATATCTAATTCTACGTAAGCAATTTGTACAAATAAAATATGTAATTGATAATACTATCGAGACTTCTCAATCAATTATAAAAGACGTAAACACAGGCGTGCCGCGGGGTTCCATTTTAGGTCCTTTACTCTTCAACACTTTTATTAATACCTACCTTTGTTCATTACTGATCACATAACCATGTATGCGGATGACACACCATTTGCGTTATCATTCAAGGATCAACAAGAATTTAACTGTAAAACTCGTATGTTGCATAACGTCCAAAACTGGTTCACAGCCAATGGTTTAAAAATCAACACACCTAAAACCAAATCTATTCTGTTCAATAATGACCAGCTTTTATCATTTGACAACTACATTAATATACTTAACCGTAATTCAAACTCAGTTTGTTTTACGCTCCGTTGCCTTGAATATTTAGTTTTTAATGAAGTACTGAAAACTGTCTATTTTTCATAGTTTGAGTCACTTCTTCTATGTGCGATACAATTCTATGGTTCTTCGGCCAAGTGTCATACATTATTTATTACTAAAAAAAACCGGAAATGGGCGCCAGGATATTTTAAATGTCACAATAGGGGATGATATGTCTTATTACGATAGTTCACAGCTCGATCAAATTACCCAAATAACTTGCATACCTATATGTAATCTCCACAGGCGCCTCCAGGAACAGTAGATCTTTCGCCAACCTGAAATACTTCAAAGCCAATATTTGCACGCTTAAATACAATAATAGCGTTCCGCAAAAATCAATCACTTCTTTGGTAAACAATCAAAATCTCTAGTCAAGTTACGTTAATCCAAAATCAATGTGTAAAATACTTTCACCTTGCCAAACAAAAAAAAATATAGTAATATATTGAAAATAGTTTAAAAAACGTTTTAACTGTGTACACAATCGTTTGAAATCGAATTCCTCAAATTACGTTTGATTAAGCTCAATTCATAAACAAAACAAGAAAAAAAAATTCAAAATTCATCAGCCTTTAAATGTATGTTATAGTTAAATCATCCTTTGAAAACCTATTTCAGTCAAAAAACATTTGATATAATTACGTTAATTTAATGAGCAAATTAAACAATAAATACGAAATTTGTTTGTCCTTCGACGCTGTGTAATCATAGGTTCACAAAACAAAAATAACAATAACCTAAATAAATACAATGTATATAAGAATAAATAATAATAATACAGCAACAAAGAAATCGGAGACAATATAATTGTAAACACATACGATATCAAATAACTTACTTAAATTTGGTTGATACTCTAGCTAGAGTATATGGCTTCTAATAGATCTATCTGCTACAATTTTAATATAAACGTTAGTCAATTTTGTAAAACATTAAGGAAATACACTTCAAATAAATTTGGCTAATTCTCGCCATGAAAACACTGGCGTTGCAAATTTAAAATCATCAAGAGTGACCCAATAAAAGAAAGCCGTGTGTTCATGCATTTATTTTATCCCTAAATAACATCATAATCGTAAAGAAGAAACATTCAAAATTATGTTTAAATTTCGTCAATCACCACGTTCAAGAGAAACACAAAATTTATGTTATGTGCAGAGGCCCTTGGCTACACAGAGTCTGAACGAACTATCACCTCGACCGTACGGTTGTTGCTGGGGGTGTTTGCAATATCAAGCACCCTTCGACCGTTGCCGTTTGCTCCGAGCGATGCTTGGTTCGATTTTCAATTGATCGTGTACGTTACTGTCTACATTGACCCGTAATTCGTTCACTTAACTTTATTTGCTTTAACTAAACTCCTCAAGCAAAACTATTTACTGTATGTTACTTATTCACTTTATATCAATAGTGTACAAGCTCGAGTTAGTTTTTGTTAAATTACAAAAAAAAGTTTTATTTACTTAGCAGCAGGCTATTTGTTTACAAGCGCACTGTGAACTAAATGGTTGTAACCTTGAAACGAACGTACTTTACACTCAGCGCTATTCTGGATCTCGATACATATAATCCTAAGGACTAACTGAACGTCACAATAGGTTGGCATCGTGCAGGATGAACCACTATATGATCGCTTATTGGAATTTTGGAAGATGAAGAACACATTTTTCGAAAGTTCGGTCTACACGAGCCTTGACCAACGTCGTTTCGCGAAATTTACAGCACCCTAAACTATACGCTTCTACGCTCACATAAAAATTTTGCTTTCGTCCACATTGGTTTTTTAACCCCTTCCACTCTAATTTTCCCAAAAAAACTGAAATATACCACTCCGCACATACACGAAGTCTAACTCGAAAAACACCGGAAGGATTGTCTTATCAGCAAGCCTGTTTCTACTCGAAATCTTATCTTAGGTAATTCGATATTTAACGCATTGGAATTTTCATACAAAATCGTCAAATCTTTGGTTTTCGGAACATGTTTTTTATCAATCGGAATGGTATCTATCTGGCGGCCAACTAGAACTTTTGTACAAGATGTACCTTACAAAGTAATATTTGAATACGTTCTTTAATTTAATTCTATCTTATATGACGCAATCCCAACTTGATGTAAATACGAAATTTATTTCTACAAAACTATCCCTATTTACAAATACACTAACGAATTAATTAATTAATTAATTACATATTTACCTTTGAGCTTATTCGTTCATAACAAAAACTTATAATAATTTAACACTAACGAATGTTTCCATTTCAAACTTAAGCAAGTGGGCTTCCCTAAATATCGATGCGAAAATATAAATCACATTTTCCTTTTTTTTTAATTTCTATTTTACTGCGAAAATACAAAAAAAAATTCGTAAACCTTTAAATTACGTAAACAATAAAAGAAAACGTTACAATAGAAGGCTTCTCCCATCATTAATGTATTATTACATCCCACTACGAGAATCCATACCCTATTCAAAATGTTCGGTACTAACAAATACTTTAGAAATTCGAAATTTATCGGTGTATCTTGATGAAATTATGGATACATGACAGGTATTCTAACCTTGATCAGTTTATACTTATATCATAATTTCACTTACACACACACACACACACACACCACACACACGCACGCACGCACGCACGCACGCACGCACGCACGCACGCACGCACGCACGCACGCACGCACGCACGCACGCACGCACGCACACACACACACACACACACACACACACACACACACACACACACACACACACACACACACACAATATATATATATATATATATATATATATATATATATAACACCGAAATAAATTTTGCAAGTATGCCGACGGGCATGAATATGATACAAGATCTGCCAATAATTTTAAACCATTACAGTCTACCTGCTCAGTATTTATCAACAGTCCATTTTATCGTCCTATTTTTTTTATACAGTATAACATATTGTCCAGTTCAAGAAGTCATTAAAACTAGGTGAAATCTAGTGCATTACCGGACTTTCTTTCAAAATACTAAAAAGTATGTGGGGTATTTTTATATCTTTGAAATATTTACCTGTTTTAGAAATGTTTAATAAAAACCAAAAACTGACCCTAATAAAGCCCCCTCTCCGAGACATTCAGACATCATGGCCGATCTTGACGAAACTTGGCCAAAAGTTGTAAAATGAGATAATAAGTTAATTTAGCGATAGTGAAAAAGGCCGATTGCATAACCTTCTATACCTACATATGTATATGTAGGTTGTAAGTTAAAAATAGATATGTCGCTTATCTTTCAAGATAACTATGGACTGTTTCATATCATTTTAAAGAAAATTTCGCTCCCTTTTAAATAAAGTAAGAATATATGTATGTTATACCAGCAATACGAAGAATGTTTTCAAGTAGTGTTTTTATCAGGATATCATTTCATTAGCGCAAATGGACAAAGTTTATTTCCAAAATCCAAAGTCTGTATCAATATCAATGTTAAATATTTGAAAATTCATATTTCCTATACTAGTAGCTTTAGAATAAGCAGGTTAGTTGCATTCACAAGAGTGGCTGGTTGCCTAGAAAACATAAAAAAACAAAAAAAATGCTTGGAGTGAATTTTGAATAAACCAATTTCGAATAATTGCCTAAGTTTGACCCCTTAAATATAGGCAAATGTATACCATAACTTATTACATAAAGAAATCTCTTTAAAGAACCTTTATTTAACTATGCATATCAATTTCCAATTCTTTTATATCTTGAACGGTATCGGAAATATAAATTTCTACAAAAAAATGTATATGTGTAGAACGGGGGCACCATGGCCGCCATCTTGGATTTTCTGGGGAAAACCGACCTTTCACTTTTTTATACGCCCACGTGGGGATCGTATTTTTCACCCCCATGGTTTCTTTTCGGAGGCCTTTTTCAACCCTTGATGGAATCTTCATCCCTAATTACGGCCTTTTTGTTTTTACTCCCCCACGTGTGAGACCGTCTTTTTTCTATCCCTATGGTTTCTTTTCGGAGGCCTTTTTCAACCCTTGATGGAATTTTCATCCCTAATTAGAGTCTTTTTGACAACAATTTTTGTACTTGCTCACGTGAATGACATATGCAGGTCTTGGGTTTGGTATTGGACTTGGGGGTTGGTCTTGGACCTGGAGTTGGTCTTAGGGTTATTTTTTATGGACAGCTTTAATCCTAATTAAGGTCCTTTTGGTTGTATTAAGAGCAGTAACCCTGGAGGTTAGGCAAACGCACACGCATACAATGTTGGAAATTGCATAATTATCCTAAGATATTATTATTAAAATTATCGATCCTATTGTTTTAAAATGGTCATATGCTATCGGGTACATTCGGACGAATTTTTACCTATACGAGAAATTTATTTATACGTTGTATTTCTAATAAGAAGGCCTAATGCTAGCTTGTAAGGCACGTGTAGGGCTTCGCAACATGTTCTCGGGCCTTCGCCCCTGACTGGAGGTGGTATGGTGACCCTAACCTTATAAGACAAGTGAAGAGCTTCGCCCCTATCGTGGCCCCCTTGGTGCAGTTGTATGCGGGTTCTAACTTAATCTTACAGCTGTAGGCCTTCGCCCCGTCATACAAAATTGTATTCTAATAAGGAGGCCCTAGCCTTGTAAGACAGGAATTGTATCAGGGTCTGCGCCCTGGCCCCTTTGAGTTAAAATTGATTTTAGCGTCATCTAGTGGCGTATAGGCTAATGAACATTTTCTATAATAAAAGTTGATAATGCACACCTCTCTCTTGCTCTATCTCGTTTCTCTCTCAGCCTCTCACACTTTCGGCTCTTTCTCACACACACACACACAAACAAATCAATTCATTAATCAATCAATCAATCTCAAACAAATCATGCTCGATCAAATCAACCAGATCAATCTCAATCAATCAACCGTAATTATGTCTTACAGTTTGCGGAAACCAGATTACAGTTCAAAACTGAATACATTAAAGTCTAATTAAATATGACGTGAAATAATAAATAATTTCTGCCCTAATGCAATGATGCTTTATATATATATATATATATATATATATATATATATATATATATTTTTTTTGAAAAATTTTGTAAAATTTATTTTTTCGGGTTCGGGGAGTCAAAATAACGCAGTTTATTTTTTTCGATTTTTTTCGGCCGCAATACGTTCTTGTTTAGCAAGAAAGTAAAAATTATTACTTTTAAATCCTTTGTATTCAGTAGATGAATTTAATGAAATATTATTCAATTTACCTCTATGTTATTAAAATATGTCATAACGAATTACAGTATGGTGTATAAAAAGTGAAAGTAACTCTCTACAACTGCAGTCGCATTTTAGTATCTGTGCTGTTATTTATACGATTTTATCAAAACTGTGCCGTTGATATACTAATTTTTTCCTAATATTTTAAGTGTTTCTTCTTTATATTTATTTACGTGTACAAGTGTATTAATTGTTGTGTTATATGTCTACTTGTACCTATATTCCATACCTGGAAGGTTCTGAATAAACCTGTACACTGGATGACACTAATCATTTGTTTAAACTAAGACAAACCATAATGTCCCTGACAGTGACGTTGGCTTTTGAGGTTTCCGTTCTCCACGCTGCAAATAAATACCGAATCTATACAGGGATTTACACGATGAGCGTGAATTAGACGTTTCTGGCAAACCAGACAACGTATCAACCTGAAAATTTGACAGTATGCATAAATTAATATGATCTGCAGGCTTAAAATATTTTAGATGATGCGGCGTTGCCGCTTCTACTATAAAGTAGCGACTACTTTGATTTTTCAAACGGAACACCCTGTATATAATATCATATTATGATTTCCTATTACTTTGTCAACAACTTCATGCACTATTTCCCTATACCTATCTATTACCGTTTAAGAGATATAAATTAATTTCCATTTTTTTTTTACAAAACATGTACTTCTATAAACGCAGATAATCTTGAACTCTATGGTACTAAGACGATCAAATTCGAAATGGAGTGGAGTGATACCATGATGATCTTCACTTCGTGTCATATTTTTATTTGCCTCATACAGGGTCTTATGCAGATACCTTGTTCACATGAAGAAAGGAGCGGAAGTCAATTTTTTCAAATGGAACACCCTATATATTTACACATTTTTGAGCTCTACATCCAATTTTAGATTGACTTTAATCAGATAATGCTATTTCGATTTCGAACCGTTTTCAAGATAAACTGTGTCAAACAGAAACTGACGTGGTGTCCTGTTATTCATCACTTATTTTTGAAATTTAACAGATTCCGTTCGATGTTCCTTCATCAGTCACAGATAATACAATGAATAAATAATTATTAAAATACTCTTCAACCATCAAATTAAACTTCTCTTCAAACAATAGTTTTATTAACGCTGACACACGAACTGAAAATAATTTCATGAATTAGTAAGTTAATTCAATTATCAGTGTATTTCAGAATATGTTCGAACACATCTCCACCTCTACTTAAACAAACATGTAATCTCTTCAAAAGATTTTCATGTGTAGCGCTTCTGATTAAGTCAGGAATTAAACTATTGAAATCAGTTCTAACTCTCGATTTCATATCTTCCATTGTTGTTACTGGGTTGGAGTAAACCAAATTTTTAATGAAACCCCACACAAAATGATCTATTGGATTGCCATCTGGTATTCTAGGAGGCCAACGAAAAGGTCCATTATTACCAATCCATCTGTCTTCGAAGATTTCAGTTAAAGCTTCGCCTACTGAACGAGAATTATAGGATGGAGCACCATCCATTTGGTACCATACACGTTCTCTTCCTGGCCTATTATTTAAAATCATTTTAATTCCATTTCTCAGTAAATCTTTATATTTTGTTGCATTCAAATTATCATCATAAAACTCGATATAAAAAATTGACTTATTCTTTATGGCACAAAATACATTAAATTGCCATCTTTCTTGAAAACCCCTTTGGCGAACGACATGAGGATTTTCTGGCGCCCAATAATGACTGTTGTGTCTGTTGAAAATTCCATTTTTTGTAAACTTAGCCTCACCTGTCCATATGATATTGTCAAGGAAATGTTTATCCTCTTGGGTATTGACAAGTAACCATTCAAAGAAGTCCACTCTACGAGGCAAATCAGTCTCTTTCAAATGTTGGACGCAGTAGAATGTATAGGGATGCCATTTGTGCTTATTAAGAATGCGATAAATTGTCACGTAGGGTATACCTACCTCCCTTCCAGCCTCGTGTAGAGAAGCATTTGGAAATGCATTAAAAAATCTCAAAATTGTTATGCCATTGTCATCATCATCCACTTCAGGCTTTCTACGAATGATTTTTGGACGAAAGGTTTCATTCAACCTACAGTTTTGTAGTAGTCGATTTATCACATTGTTATTCGACTTCGGAAGTTGTGGATATCTTTCATGAAATACTCGGCATGTTCTACTTGCGATTCTATTGCACTCACCACGAATAATTAATAAATTCAAGAAATCTTCATTACTGTAACCTAATCTTGACATTTTTCTATTATAATTAGTATCACAATCAGTCAAAACCACCAACGCAAGTTTGACGTTTCAAAATTGGATCATTTATTTTTCCAAAGCACACTATTAAAATATATTGATTTGCAATGTTGTACGGTAGAGACACTCAATACCTCAATGCATACAAATTGTAACTTTTTCTAAGGTACATATCAATTTCGAATTGACCGATTTGAGACTGTTGAAAAACTAAATCGAAAAGAAATCGTATTACGTAGTATAAAATAGATGTTAAATCTCAAAAATAAGTGATGAATACAAGGAAACCATGGCAGTTTCTGTTTGAAACAGTTTATCTCGAAAATGGTTCGTAATCGAAATAGCATTATCTGATTAAAGTCAATATAAAATTGTACGTAGAACTCAAAAATGTGTAAATATACAGGGTGTTCCGTTTGAAAAAATTGACTTCCACTCCTTTTTTCATGTGAACAAAGTATCTGCATTTTCTAAAGACCCTGTATGAGGCAAATAAAAATATGACTCGAAGTGAAGATCCTCATGGTATCACTCCACTCAATTTCGAATTCGATCGTCTTAGTCCCAGAGAGTTCAAGATTATCAGCGTTTATAAAAGTACGTTTTGTAAAAAAAAAAATCGAAATTAATTTATATCTCTTAAACGGTAATAGATAGGTATAGGAAAATAGTACATGACGTTGTTGAAAAAGTAATAGGAAATCATAATATGATATTATATACAGGGTGTTCCATTAGAAAAATCAAAGTAGTTGCTACTTTATAGTAGAAGCGGCAACGCCGCATCATCTAAAATATTTTAGGCGTGTAGATCATATTAATTTATGCATACTGCCAAATTTTCAGGTTGATGCGTTGTCTGGTTTGCCAGAAACGTCTAATTAACGCTCATCGTGAAAAGCCCTGTATAGCACAGCTACGTTGAATACTCTGATTTTACTTCGTTGAAATTTTGTATAAAACGCAAGCAGAATCTCCAATTTATTATGGCATAACATTGATCTTGTGCTTCACATAAATGCTTTTAATTGATGTATATTCGCTTTTATAATAATTGTCAGTTTAATTAAATTTATAGCAGTTTTGCTGGTTGTGGCTTATTTACTTATTACGTATATTACTAATTACCTATTTATTTTTATTTATCATTCATAAGTAACCGTGTTTGCTGAGGGTGTGAAAGAAGTGTCCTTTGTCTCATCCTCACACCCATGCCCGTATAAATTAATTTTGAGTTTAGGATCATATACGCAACCAATGGCGTTGAACATAGGAGCATCCTCCACTATAGCTGTCCAGAACAGCACCTGCAGCCAAGGTTAAATTTTTGAATAAATTTCTATGTATTAATGCAGTTTATTACATTTATATATTACAAATTCTTTAAAAGCACTATAAACCTTCTACACGGTATTTCGCAACTTTAACCCTAACCAAAAGCCATCTTTAGCAGTTAACTGAAATTGATTTTTAGCAACTTCAAGGGGCACAGTCGTTTTTTCCGTTACAGTAAAATTAAATTTACTTAAAATATACAAAAATACCAACTTAGTTTCCATAAGCGCAAACCTATTTCCAATGCAAGATCTTGGCCCTACTCCAAAAGGTAGGTATTGATAAGCCGATAATTTTGATTTATTTTCTTCATTGAACCGTTCTGGATCAAATCGGTCGGAATTAGGATATATAATTGAGTCTCGGTGGATTCCATAAATTGGGATCCAAACTAAATCACCTCGATGTAATGTAAGAGAAGGTTCTCCACATTTAACAGGTTCTATTGTAAACGACTTTGAACAAACTCGATCGGCAGCAACCCCAGCTGGCCATTTACGCATGGTTTCTATGAATAGAAAAATAATTTGTATCGTTCAAACAAAATCTTACCTGCTATCACCATATCCATGTATTTCATTTGTGAGAGAATGTCATAAGTTATTTCTCCATTGCACTCATGAAGGGTATAATCAATTTCAGCCTGCAAACGTTCTTGAATGTCTACGTTAACTGCCAACTCATGTGCCATAAAGCACATTAAAGCGGAAACGCTGTCAAAACCAGCGAAAAAGAAAATAAGTGCTTGAGCAGTAATGTCAATATCAGTTAACTGATCTATCTTCCGTTTTTCTTCATCTTTATCTCGAGTTCCTTCAATAACAGTAAATTCTGTTTCTAATTTACTATCATCCATCTTATCAAAATTTGTTTTTCCTTTTCTGGCCTCCATTAGTAAATGTATCATATCAGGACGTATAATTCCATTTTTTTCGCGGGTTTCTATATTTTGTTTAATGAGCTTGATAAAGAAATCAGTGGTTTTTTTAGGAAACAGTTTTAGACCAAATTTCTGTAACCTCAAACATTAAAATGACAAAAACTTGAGTCGACTTACCACCTTTGAAAATTGTGGAAAAATAAAGATGAGCAAAAATTTTATGTTAGCCCAAAACCCTTTAAATGACGACGTTATCGCTTTTCCCATTAAGTAAAATGAATCTTCAGGATCTCTCACAGAATCACAATTATATCCAAATGCTGTGGTTGCGATTATATCATTCGTAAATCTTGTGAAGATATCTTTCATTTCTATTAATTTTAACTCTGTTAAATGCTCTTCTAAGTATTTGAGAAACCCTTTAGCGTATTCGTTAGTTAATGTAAACATAATTTTCATTTTGCTACTTGTAAAAGAAGGGCTCAATGTAGCACGCATATCTTTCCATTTGTCTCCTATAAAAAAGTAAAATTATGTGTGAATTGAATTGCATGATATGAGGATGTTACAATTTGTCTTTTCGTTTAAAATTGTAGATTGGGAATGTATGATTTTATTAAACGTTGGTTGGTTATTTCGTTCGAGATTTCTTATCACCCGGTGCTTTGTTTGATAGTATTTAGCTTTGGGGGAGTATCTGAGAGAGAGAGAGAGAGAGAGAGAGAGAGAGAGAGAGAGAGAGAGAGAGCGTGTTTGTGCGTATGTGTGTGCGCGTATGTGTGTGTGTGTGTGTGTGTGTGTGTGTGTGTGTGTACCTGCGTGTATGTGGCAGGACACGGGTGTGTGCATGTATGCATGTTAATATCCACGATAACTCCAGAACATAAGACTAACGTATTTGGAATTTGTATTTAAGCTTGATTTGATTTGTTCTGGAGATAAAACCTTGTTAAACGTTTTAAAATGTTGGAATAACTCGATTTAGCTATAGTGAAAACAATTTAGATTGCACAACCTTCTATACTTACACATGTTGGAAGGTAATAAGTTATACAAGCTTAATACGTTTCGATAACAATTACAGTTGTCGTCATCAATAAAGAATAGCATTTAAAATAACTAGTTAACCTGTCAAGCGAACTTATAAAACGTGAAAACGCATAGAATAAACCCGTTACAACAATTAGGCATATGCATTAAAATGTTATTAGTTTTAGTATTGATAAATAGCTAGATCTTTAATAGATTAAATATTATTAAACTGCGTTGAACACTCTAATAAAACTTACAATGAAAAATGCCACAATCAAAAGTCAATATCGGTGAGAAGTTGTAAAAAACTATAAATAGCCGAAATTCTTTACCAATTTTCTTCAATTAATTATTCGTTAATTATTCAATTCTAGTGAAATTGCAGAATTTCAAATAATAACTTGTATCCCCTCCGGCGCCGTTCCGAAAATATTAAGAATCTTCTACGTCAGTGTCCCTTTTAGTCCCACTTTTAAACCCCAACCAATCACTAAATGAACGCTACTTCCAGAAACCGTCTCGACCTTCGCTAGATTTCAATTAAAGCGCTAAACGCGTTATTGAGGGTGGGCCGAGCTAGTGGAGTTGTGGTAACACGATCTGCTTAGCGTTCGGGAGTTAATGGGTTCGATCCCCTTACCATTTACCCTATTTGAGGGTTTTCCACGGGGTTTTCCTCATACACATATAGCGGAATGGTCACTGCGTACACGCACACCACGTTCGGCTATTTAGATGAATACTGAAGTAGTATCTTTCTCCTCAGAACCCTATCTCCGTACCGTCCGATACTAGCCTGGCCGTACCTATCCTTAATCCCACCATGCATACATACTTAACGCATGTATCTTGGGAACCCATGATTGTGGCTGAAGGAGCTTGGAAGGCCTAAGCAGCCCGATGACGAAACACGTGGTCTTTTTCTTTTAAGAGCGGATTCTCTTACCGGACTTCTTATCCGAACTTCTCCTGTGTACCCTGGCTTACCGTCGCTCAGATTCGCCGTCACTTGCATGTAAGCTTTATTGCCTACACCAACATCTGTCAGAACGTTACGATGGAAGATTAATTCACGGTGTCGTTTCCTACTTACACAGTCAGACAGGAAGGCTGCCTGTCCCATTTTTGCCGACCCTACAGTGTCGGTTAGAAAGGGCAACGGAGCTGTTCGCCCAGGACTACTAGCCTACGCTAATTACATAATTACACATAAACTCACACCTGCACGCGGCTCCAGGCAGCGGAAGAAAATCGATTAAACAGACCGAGAACCGATAATTATTTCTGTCCTAAAGTCATCGAAATAAGAAAATGAGCGAGTATTAAAATTCGCTCACTTAACGTAATTGCCCGTTTCTTTTAAATGTACTTGTTTTGTCAAGCCCTGAGTCCGTCCTGTATCGCACTGCGCGATAAAACCCAGATTACAGAAACAGCGCGATAAAACCCAGATTAAAGAAATGCTCCGGCATCTAGCATTCTTTGATATTAAATTACACAAACGTTTAGTTTATCCAGCGCGCCAGTATAGAAATATAAATATCCCAGTAAACTAACCAGTCCTGAGGGTTTAGATACCTTACACATCTGTTGTTGTTGATGGATAACATTGCTACCTTATAATTTAAAGGAAAAGGGTAAACCGTCATTACTAAGAGTTACGTTATTGTGGGGTATAGAATAAAAATGTTGATGTTTAAATGCTAGTCAAAGTACATGCATAAACCTTAAAAATTACACTCCGATCGATGTAAAGGTCAATTTGTGCCAATCACGAACTGTCATAAATTTTGTGTGGTAATTTGTCGAGTTACATATATCCGTGGTAAGATGGATTAATTAAATATTATGTGCAGTTCTTTTACAGTTAATGAACGAGTTTAAATCTTAACCTTTATAGTACAACAAAATTATTTATTTTATATTAAGTGTATTTAATAAACAGCATTGAAGATATTTTCAATAATAAACGTTTATAAGTAAATGATTGTAGTGTGGACACTTGAGCTGAAGTATAAGTCAACGATGTAAATCTTACCGTGAGAAGGAGCAGTGATTCGACATCGTTGAGCTATATTAACGGTAGTTATTGCATGCTGAAGCGTGGACAATTTGGTTAATTATTAGTGCTCATAAAACAAAGAAAAGTGCATATATTCATATTACGACCGTACTTCTATTAAGAGCTCTTTTTAAAAACTATTGTGTAAGTAATTAGATCTTCCTTGAGGATGAATCACATACAGGATTCGAAACTTATATATATATATAATTTTTTTTATCGCAGCAACTACTAATTTAAATGTGATTTTTTTCAGAGTAATAAACTTAAATGGTAGTCTGAAAATATTTACAGCTATACTGTTTGTTGTCCTTGATTACGAATGTAGTCGTAAATGAAGGGTTTAAGTTTAATGAGTCAATTTACGCGCATTTGAATGTTGGATCACTCGAGAAATTATTAACCCGAGTTGTTATATTAAATTATGTTTTATTTTGATTGAATTGTTTTCCAGTTTATTTGCTTTAAACAAAAAAATTGTTACGTTTTTTGTGATTAATAATATTGTGACATTTACATATACAGGGTGTATACAAATTGGCGCAAAAGCTCCAAGTAGCTATGTTCCTTTTACAATTTTGCGCCGAAAACCTTAACACACAAATGTTGTACCATGCTTTCCGTGTCCTCAAGAAACATTTGAATGAAACGTAGATTTGACAACAGTGAATCCATCCCACACATTGTATTCGTAATGAAAGTAGGTGACTTATGAGTCAGCACACAGCGTTGGAGTTGTTAAAACTAAATTTTCTAACTAGCAGATGGGTAGGTTAAGGCCTTCAGTTGTAGGTGTCACTAGAGACAAAATATTAAGTTCAAAAATTATTTATTTTAACCAAAATACATATCAGCATTCTCATTAAAACTGAAATCCATTCTTTAACTAAACCAAACAATAATTCTGTATGGTTTTTTTCAATAAAGATTTCTTTTTATTTAAACGTTTTATTAATAAATATAAATACGACGTTTCGTTATTAGATTAATTACTCTGTCAAGTATAATATTAAAATTAATACAAGTAATGTAAGTTTCCTAAATAGTCTTTTTTAATAATTTTTTGATAAACAAAATACGTCAATCTTTGATAATAGGAAAATGTTTGGCACTTCGCTGTACACTGTCCCATTTTGTTTGAAATTGTAGGGTATCTCGTTTGGGAGCAAAGATAGAAAGATGCGGTTTTCGCCACCCTGTTCTACTTTTTCGTGACACGAAAGATGCCACAAACAGAATTATCATAGTCTTGTTAGTATTTGAGATACCGGGTGAAATTCAAAATTTACACATTTTAAGCACCCCTCGTAACTGCTTTGCCTTGTAATTTATAGAAATAGTGAAAAGTACGTTTTATACAAAATTTTTCGTAAAATTTAGTGGCGTGCATAGTTTTCCCCACAAAAAATCAGGTTCTTTGCAATAAACCAAAGCTTTGTTTTTTTTTTGGAACGCTATGTATATTTTTTATTATATAATAGAGCTTACTCTCACCTTTTAATATATATATATATATATATATATATATATATATATATATATATATATATATATATATATATTGTGTGGCAGTTCTTTTGGATTATTAACCTGAAAAATGAATGTTACGTTAATTTAACATTTTGATGATATAGTTGGCCATGAAAAAACAAAGTTAAGGGTTAGGAAGTTTTATGCAAAAACACAAAATTAAAGACTAAATATAATACCTACAACTTTACAAACCTAATATAACTTACTAAAAGAGATGTTCGAACTGTTTTATACATGCTTCATACACTCTTCCAATTCGTTCTATAACATTAAGCACAATAATAGGGTGATATTGTAAATGTACAAAGCTTCTCTAACTGCGTCGTCAAATGTTCAATGTTATCATATTGAGTTTGGTATATTTTATTTTGCAAGTAACCCCATAAAAATAAATCTAAGGCTGACAAGTCTGGAAACCTAGGAGGCCATCTTATCGGCCCATTAGTATAATTTGCACATTGTGTTAGAAATGAATTTGGTTCAAGCGAGGTAAAGGAATGTCATCTAATAATTCAGGTACAACATTTCTAAAATGTCCAAATATCTAGGAGCGGATAAGTTCCCTTCGAAAATGTAAAATTTTGTTTTTGATCATAATATAAAGCAGGAAACGTTTAGTCCAAACCGCCTTTATTGTCTTTGGGGGAATATTTGGTCTTGATTTTCTTGAGACCAGAATCTGCTATTGTGCTTGTTTAAAACACCTGAATTGCTAAAATGTGCCTGGTCTGACCATATGACATTTCTTCCCAAGTTGTTATGTGGGACGCTGTGACTGAAAAGGTTATATAAGACACGATGTTGGAATGTATGAACAATGCAAAGAATGTACATATAACCCACAACTTTCAAAAATCAAGCTACAGTAGTAACTTTTTGTTCTTTCGATAGTGCTACCACACTCCCTAGATTTTCATGGCAATGCAAAGTAAGATGGAAGAGAGTAACTTACAAGGGACGGTTTTTTCAGTAAATTGTGGAACCTTTTGGGCGGAATTTCATTTAAATGAACGTACTTGACCCTGTCGTACATCAAAAATATTAATAAAACGATTTTGTGGTGTTGGTTTTTTATAATTTTTAAAAAGAACTTTGTACTTTGCTTAAAATGGGAGCTAAAAATAAAATTTAAAACCTTACCCCCTTCCCATTTTGGGATTATACAATTTCTAAGAATCCGGCCCTTTCATGCATTTCGTCGTAGTGAGGGGGTTGTTGAACGCTGTGTGCATATTTAAGAAAACGCGCTCTTAAGGCACCATCACTGTATTGCAAGGGGTGCTGAACCCTGTTGTACATCAAATATTTTGATTTTTTTTATGTTTAAAGAGTTCCCTAGCAATAATATGGCCAGCCACAAAATATACATACCTAACGTTTTAAAATTACACAGTATTTAAGAAAATGTGCTCTTAAGGCACCAGCACTGTATTGAAAGGAGTGTTGAACCCTGTTATTTTTTTAATTTTCTATGTTAGAAGGGTTCACTTGCAATCATACAAGAGCGAGTAAAAATGTACATACCTCCCGTTTTGAAATTATTTAATTCTTAAGAAAAGGCATCACCGTTTTGAAAGAAGTGTTGAACCCTGTTGTACATAAAATATTTTAATTTTTTATGTTTAAAGGGTTAGCAGTAATAGGCTTTTTAATTGCATAATTTTTAAGAAAACACATTCTTAATGCACTTACACCGTATTGAAAGGACCGTTGAACCCCGTTGTACATCAAATATTTTTATTTTTTTAATTTGTTATGCTTAAAGGTTCACTAGCAACAAAAATGTACAATCCTCCCGTTTTTAAATTATCTAATTGTTAAGAAAGCGTGGTCAAAAAGAAAAAATCCTTTTTCATGATTAAATCGAGTTTAATGAAATCTGAATCGTTTTGTATACCTCCTTCAAAAACTCCGTAGTGGTAAAAACTGGGAAAATGGCAATAAATGTTTTGGGAAGCGCCGAAGCCAATCCTGGAAGCTGTATGTAATAATGATGGTATTCCGAAATCTACAGTGCAGCGTGTTCTATGAGGCAAGCTTAAATCGTACGGGTTTGATTAATCATTCTTATATAGCTCAAAGAGTCCATACAAGCACAATTCGAGGTTTTGGTTGGAACATAATAAGCGCATAAAATTTCCTCGAGAATGACAAGGAACATTTGGATTCAGTGTGATCTATCCATATTAGATCTTTTATACCAGTCAACACACGAGTTACGCATTGTAACGGAAACCGAATTTATGCATTCACACGCTAGAACATTTCTTCAAATATAATGTAACAAGATCGCATAAAAATTGCGTAATTTCAAAACGGGAGGTATGTGCATATTAGAGAGTATATGATTGCTAGTCAATCCTTTAAACACAAAAAATTAAAAAAATATTGTATGTACAACTGTCCAGTAGCGTGTCAAATTATTTTTGCCCATTCCCCCCCGAAAACTTTTTTAGTAAGCCCCCATGTCATTCTAAAAAAACACCTTAAATTATACCATTATAACATCCGCCCTTTCAATACAGTGATGGTGGTTAAAGAGCGTGTTTTACTAAAAATTGCGCCATTTCGAAACGGGAGGTATTGACATTTTTGTTAGCGAGTATATTATTGTTAGTGAACCCTTTAAACATAACAAATTAAAAAAATATATATATTATGTACAACACGGTTCAACGTCAGTAGCGTGTCAAATTTTTTCGCCCTCCGCCCTGCGAACTTTTTTTAGTAGGCCCCATACCATTCTCAAAAAAACTCCCTTAAATTATACCATTATGATATCTGCCCTTTCAATACGGTAATGGTGGTTAAAGAGCGTGTTTTCCTAAAAATTGCGCCATTTCGAAAAGGGAGATATTGGCAGTTTATTAGCGAGTATATTGTTGCTAGTAAATTCATCAAACGTAAAAATTAAAAAAATAAAAATACTTGATGTACAACAGGGTTCAACGCCCCTTTTATTATGGTTATGCATTTATTGCGCGTGTTCTTAAAAATCCGGTATTTTCAAAACGGGAGATATTTACAT
Source organism: Vesta saturnalis (assembly GCA_036346205.1). Lineage (NCBI taxonomy): Eukaryota > Metazoa > Arthropoda > Insecta > Coleoptera > Lampyridae > Vesta > Vesta saturnalis. The sequence continues at coordinate 6,891,180 of JARFJB010000821.1, forward strand.
TTTTATTGGCTCCTATACGATTGCTAGTGAACCCTTTTAAGGCGGCTAAGGAGAGCTCTGCAATTCATATTGCTAAAATGTCCATGAAATGGTCATTTTGGACGTAATCATCTAATAAAGAAAAAAAACTATGCGTAGGACAAATTCTATCTCGTATAGTGAGCAATTCATGTAAACCTTTTGGTTACAAATTCAATATTTAAGTTACAATCTTGGTCGAAAGTTCCTAAGGAGAGCTACTACTTTTACGAAACTTTCGACCAAGATTGTAATCTAAATATTTAATTTGGAACCAGAAGATTTACATTAATTGATCACTATACTACGTAGAAATTGTCCTACGCATAGTTTTTTTTTCTTTATTAGATGATTACGTCCAAAATGGCATTTTATGGCCATTTTAGCAATATGAATTGCAGAGCTCTCCTTAGCCGCCTAACGAAATAAAAATGTTTAATGTACACCCTGTCCCATTTTGGGTGAGACTGCAGGGTTTCTCGGCTATTAATAAACATAGATCCTTGTGGTTTTCGTGAACCGTTGCTACTTTTTTGTGAAACGTTTAATGCCATCAAAATATTTTTTGGAACTCATTTGAATTATAAGTTACAGGGCGATTTTGAAAATTTGTACTATTTGGGGGCACCCTGTATCTCTACTATTGCAAAAGTTATCAAAAAGATAAGAACGTTAACTGATAGATATTTTTGCGGCCAATTCATTGGCGCACTCAAAGCATTTTTTTAGGGTACCGTTTTCAAGACATAACCCAAACTTATACTTTTTTTAATGGACACCCTGTATATTTATAACCCGTTAAATTTGTTATTTTTTATTTTAAAATGATGTATAACATTATATACTTATATTTATTATTAATCTAGGAAAAGATTAAAAACTGTAAAATATTAATTTTTTATAGGTTGGCTATGATATAAAAAACTAATACTCAATTAATCATAAAACAAAAATAAACAAATTAACAATTTGAAATACTGAATAAAATATGATAAATAAAACTGATCAAAGTGATGACCATTTTCTCTTACACATAAATCGCATACTTTTGGTATTCTTCTTAACGCGTTTGACAGTTTTAGGGGTGATGCATCTAAATCTCGAAACGCCTGCTCTGTTGCTTCACGAAGTTCCTTGATATTATTGTGACGATTTTTGTATATTTGATTTTTTAAACATGACCAAACAAAAAAATCTAAAATTGACAATTCTGGTGAACTTTCAGGCCATCGAATTGGCCCATTTGTTCCAATTCAAAAATTCTTTTACTATTCCAGAATTGTGAGCCGGGGCTCCATCTTGTTGAAAGAATGTTGAATTTCGGTTAGCCAGCCGTACATCATCCAATACTTTTGGTAAAATCTCTTCCAAAATATCTAAATATTTGTTTGAAGTGAGCCCTCCTTCAAAAATATAATAATAAATATGCGTTCCAAATATGAAACACGAAACACTAAAACCAAATCTTCCCTGTTGATGGCGTTCAAAAGTAATGTGATGATTTTCCTGGTACCAATACCTAGTGTTATGCCTATTAAAAACTCCAGCGCTGCTGACATAGGCTTCGTATGACTAAATCACATTTCATGTAAAATTATTATCAATTCGACATTGTTCCAAAAACCAGTTGAAAAAAATGATCCTTCTCCCTGGATCACCGGGATGTAAATGTTGAACTAGATTGACCTTATATGGTGTAAATTTATGTTTACGTAAAATTCTCTGAGATTTTGTTCATGTTACCGCTGTTTCCGTCCCAATTTTTCTCAACGAAGTTTGGGGGACTGCTTGAACATTTGCCAAAACGTTTATTTCCTGTTCCTCGCGATTATCCTTATTGTAATTTTGTGATCGTGGCTTGAAGTATGATCCATAATTTATTAAATTTGATTTTAGTCCATAAATAGTATTTCGGCTTGGTTGGTGTCTTTCTGGATATCTAAAATTAAAATAAGAAACAAATATTATGTAATATGAAAATGTAAACTTTCACGATTATCACAAATAATAAAATACTTATCTTTTTGGGTTTTTTAATGGTGTACTTTAAATTATACAATCTAAACGTTTCGATAACACTTACAGTCATCTTCGTCAATAGTAATATCTATTAAAATTGTTAACAATGTTGTAAACAATTTTGTCAAAGTTGAAAAATTAAAACATAAACATCAGGCTGCTATTAATATTGCAGTTTGAGAAACGTATAAAGCCAACTATAGAATTAAATTTTAGTAAATAATAACTAGGTCATTATAAAGTAAGTATTGTTAAACTGTCGTAAAGATGACAAATCAGAACACCCCCTAACGGCGAAGGCTAACAATGAAAAATGTCAGCAAAAAAAAAACACATTTAACAAAATCTAATCAAGTTATTATGTAAAACTATTAAATGTAAAAACTACTTTTCTCCCTGTTCGAATACATTTATAAAGTTTCGGTGACATTGTCGTTGCACTGATTTAAACATTTTATAACCATCATACTTCTCAGGGTTTGAAAATCTTTCTGTTTCAGCCATAATTTTAAATAATTTAAATATTAAATATTTTCTTTGACAGATTCAAAAATATCTGTGTAGATGTTCATTTGTTTCCTAACCACTTGATAAATGTGTTATTATTATAATGAATTTAAATTAGAATTAGAGCTATTTTAATAAAATAAACTTTTGGATACTTACCACAACAAATGGAAATAGAGAATTAACTACTTTTTTTTTATTTTTAAGGCAAAAATATTAAAGAAAACGACAAATAGAGTGGTCAACCTATACAAAATTAATATTTTACAGTTTGTAATGATTTCGGAGATTAATAATAAATATAAGCATATAATGTTATACATTATTTTAAAGAGAAAAAAAACAACAAATTTTACAGGCTATAAATATACAGGGTGTTCCATTAAAAAAGTATAAGTTTGGGTCATATCTTGAAAACGGTACCCTAAAAAAATTTTTTGAGTACGCCAATGAATTGTTCGAATTGTTCGTTTTGTTTATCATATTTTATTCAGTATTTCAAATTGTAAATTTGTTTATTTTTGTTTTATGATTAATTGAGTATTAGTTTTTTATATCATAGCCAACCTATAAAAAATTAATATTTTACAGTTTTTAATGTTTTCCGAGATTAATAATAAATATAAGTATATAATGTTATACATCATCTTAAAGAGAAAAAAAATAACAAATTTAACGGGCATATACAGGGTGTTCCATTAAAAAAAGTATAAGTTTGGACTATGTCTTGAAAACGGTACCCTAAAAAAATACTTTGAGTACGCCAATGAATTGGCCGCACAAATATCTATCAGTTAACGTTCTTATCTTTTTGATAACTTTTGCAATTGTAGAGATACAGGGTACCCCCAAATAGTACACATTTTTAAAATCGCCCTGTAAATTAGAATGCAAATAAGTTTTAAAAAATATTTTGATTGCATTAAACGTTTCACAAAAAAGTAGCAACGGTTCACGAAAACCGCAAGGATCTATCTTTATTAATAGCCGAAAAACCCTGCAGTCTCACCCAAAATGGGACACAGTGTACAACGGGGTTCAATGCCCTTTTCAATACGATGATGGTGGATAAAAATCACGTTCTCTTAGAAATCGCGTAATTACAAAATGGGAGGTACGCATATTTTTATTAGCAAGTGTATTATTGCTAGTCAACCCTTTAAACTGAAAAAATTAAATAAGTAAAAATATTTCATGTACAACAGGTATTAACACCCCTTTCAGTGCTGTGATTGTGTGCACTTTCAAAACGGTAGGTATGCACATATTTAATTGCTCTTATACGATTGCTATTGAATCCTTTTAATATAAAAAATTAAAGAAATATAAATATTTGATGGACAGGTTGTCCCATTTTCGTATGTTTCACGGGGTATCTCGCTTATTTTTTAGGTTAGAACCATGCGGTTTTCGCGACACCGTGCTATTTTTTAATCAAATTTGCCATAGCCATCTTAGTTTGTGTGCTACAGGGTGATTTTGGAAAAATTGCATTTTCAGTCATCCCCTGTAACTCTGTTATTGTCAGACATATTTAAAAAGTAAAAACTGATATTTGTAGATTTTTTTACGTAGAATCCAGTGGCGTACTCAGATTTTCTTTAGAGGTTTTGAGATATTGACATAACCTACTTTTTTTATGGGACACCCTATATATTTTTTAAAAATCTTTTTTCCCTTGCCAAGAGCTTTTCAAAAATATAGCATGGTCTATATTTATTTTTATAAATAACGTGACAAAATGATTTTTTTCTATAATTTACATTGATAAAAAACAAAAAAATTAATTAACCACAAATATTGGTCAAATTGCAGACCATTATGTCTCCTACAAGTTTCACAAAGTTTACAAATTCTTTTAATTGCATTTTCCAAAATAAATGATTGTCTTCGTAATTCTGCAAAAGCATTTTCCGTTGCAATTTTTAATTGTTGCATGTTGGCATATTGCCTTGAATAAATTTTATTCTTTAAATACCTCCACAAAAAAAATCCAAAACTGAGAGATCCGGTGATCGTGGTGACCATCGAACAGGTCCATTTGTTCCAATCCATCTCTTGGGGAAACGTTCATTTAGCCAGTTTTGTATTATCCTAACATTGTGGGCTGGAGCCCCATCCTGCTGGAAGAATATATCGTTCAGTTGAGCCAGAGGAATATCTTCCAAAATGTTCATAGTTTTTTTTTTGTAGAATTTGTAGGTACCCATTAAAGTTTAGGTTTTCTTCATAAATCTTGTAAACTATTTTTCGGTTAAAAATAAAGCAGGAGACATTAAATCCGAACCTGCCTTGACGCTCTCTAGGAAAAATCACTTGGGTGTTTTCTAGACTCCAAAACCGCGAGTGTCTATTAAGAATTCCCGAACTTGTGAAGTGTGTCTCGTCTGACTAAATTATTTTTTTTTTCAAAATTAGTGTCCTGAGTTTTTATATAAACCAATTGAAGAACTCCAATCTATGTTCAGCATCACCAGGGTGCAGATGATGAACAAGTTTATACTTGTAGGGTTTGAATTTATGTTTTTTTAAAATCCTTTGCACTGTTGTTTTAGACACACCGGTCTATTTTCCTGCACGAGGTTTCAGGAGTGGTTTGAACAACTGCTAAAACGTTAATCTCTGATTCCTCGTTCTCTTTTTTGTAAACTCGGGGTCGAGGTTTGTCAAAACATCCATGTTGGCAAAGATTAAATTTTAATTTTTGAGATATTCTTCTGTCGGGTTGTCTTCTTTCGGGATATCTATATGACAAAATAGGTATATAAAATAAATACAAATTCTAAAGTAAAGATTAACTGACCTGTTCAGATAGAGTTCTAAGGCCTGGTCTGCGTTTTCATTAGATAATATGAAGCGTTTCGAGCCATATTAAAAAATAATTAAACAACAACAACAACAAGAACAAGAATGATAACAATAAACAAAAATAACGAATAACAATAAATATCAGCACTAAATTTGGGAAAATGTAACCAGGAATAATTTGAGAGAAGCAGAAACTTCAAAAATCAAATACCTAAGTAATGGCAGAACGTTAATTATTTTGTTTTTTGCGTTACCATGTTACCCACGGCTATCCGCTACTGTCAATGTGAATTATAGAAAAAAGTCATTTTGTTACGTTATTTATAAAAATAAATATAGACTATGCTATATTTTTGAAAAGCTCTTGGCAAGGGGGAAAAGATTTAAAAAAAATATATAGGGTGTCCCACATAGGTTATGTCAATATCTCAAAAACTGTGACATCTAAAGAAAATCTGAGTACGCCACTGGATTCTACGTAAAAAAATCTACAAATATCAGTTTTTACTTTTTTAATATATCTGACAATAACAGAGTTACAGGGGATGACTGAAAATGCAATTTTTCCAAAATCACCATGTAGCACACAAACTAAGATGGCTATGGCAAATTTGATTAGTGCAACTTTGTTTTCATTAAAAAATAGCACGGTGTCGCGAAAACCGCATGGTTCTAACCTAAAAAATAAGCGAGATACCCCGTAAAACATACGAAAATGGGACAACCTGTACAACAGTGTTCAATAATCCACTCACGTGCATGAAGTGCTCGGATTCTTAAAAATTACTTAATTTCAAAATGGGGTGGGGTACAGTTTTAAATTTTGTTTGTAGCTTCCATTTTATGTAAAGTACACGGTTCTTTTTCAAATTTATAAAAAAAAACAACAGCCCTTAATCGTTCCGAAATTCTGAAATTTGCTGAAATCTATTGCTAACTTGATGCGGGTAAGAGTAAGAGAGTATAGTCAGGATCAGAAAAAATAAAGGAATATTTTGTAAGGGCTTTGGAAGGGACATATCACGGCCTTATGTTTAAATTTTTTAATCGCTTTTTTTTTGCAGCCGTTAGTAATATTGAATTTTTCTAAAAAATTCGTTAAAAATCAGTGTGTTATCATAGTAATATTGAATTTTTCTAAAAAATTCGTTGAAAATCAGTGCGTTATCATCGATTTAGAACAGATTGAAATAAATAGTTGAATTAATCAGTAGAATTTTTTTACATCATAATTTAATAGTATCTTAGTGTCATAGTTTAAAAAATACAATTGCAGTAGCGTTTTGTTACCTTTTAATGCGAATAAATTTTTTTCCCAAATCGGTTCAAGATTATCAGGTAAAAACTGTAGATGGTCTACAAAGTGATCAAAATCCTTAACTGCAATTTGTTTAATTAAATCTGGATCACGTATCAGCAATAATGGTTTATAAAATTGGTAAATGCCACAGTATCTGAAATAACCACAATAAACCAAGTTTTTCTAGTCTAAAATAATTACCTTGAATCCGAAAAGTCATCATATACTCTTTTAATGGACTCCGAAAGTGGTCTATACTGGATAAACCCAAAAATTAGTTCACGTAATACAGTTAAAACATTATACTGTGGAACACCGCGATGTTTCCAATAATTGAATGGTTTTACAAAAATAAAGTATAATACGATAATTAACAAAATACTAAATGAATACCAAAACATTGTACGTGGTGTATCGAAGCAAATGTGTAAATACAATCTCGTATTTGTACAACGTTCTATTCGTGATGTGCAATTTCAATATTAACCTTAATTAACCTTCAGTGGTTGTAAGTGTATATATTTATCAAAGAAAACGCACGGTAATGTAATGAACGTATTAACTATTATTTGTAATATAGTTAATATGGTGTTGTTTAAAAAGATAAATTCATTTATAAACAAGGATTAAATTAACTCGTCGGAATAAACTCAACTTTTTTTATACAATAATGCTGGACGTGTTTCGACATTACACGAATCATTCTCAATCGATTTAAAAAATGATTTAGATGTTTAGTAGTTTAAATCTTGTTAAACTGCTATGAAATCGACTTCCTTAATGTAGCTTTAGACCATACCATCATCAAAATGTCACAACAAAAAACAAATTTCACGTTTTGAAAAACGTACACTTTAGACTTCCCGGGAGGGGGGGGGGGGCTGGACATACCGCCGAATTCCCAAAACGCCGACTCTACATTTTAATGGTCTAGAACACCGAACGTAACCAAAACACTGACTACCATTTCGCGCCTACCTCCATATTGCCGAATGTTACAGTTTGTAACATTCAAAAATTCATTTGTACATAACTCTGTTAATTGCTATACAATTATCTACTTTAGCTTCTTGTCGATATATACTAAACGCACAATTCGTACACTCAGTGTTGTAATTTACATGTCTTCAGTTGTGTAATTTAACAAAAATCTTAATGTTAATAATTTTTACCAAATATAGGTATGACATCTGTCGGCGTCTAGCCAAACTCTTTACTATGCAATGGTTGTAAACACCAATTACTTTAGGTCAGTTTACGAAATTCTCGTAAGAGGGCGATGTTTAATGTATCAAATAGCCAATGGGAAAATCGTTTATTGAATATACATCTAATAGACCACAAATTCGATTTTGATAAAAAAAAATTTCACTTTCTTCGCCGCCACATTGAAGACGCTACGAAAATTCTGTGATTTCTTTTACGTTTTCTCTAATAAACGGAATTGTTTCGGATACTAGTAAAAGATTTCAAAACAATAGGAATTCCTACCAAATTTTCTATTCCTATTGATCGCAAGCTTTGCGGATTTTAAACAAAATTTAATCGTGTCCAATAAAGGGTAAGAATTACAGTTTTTCTCATTTGGTCCTAATTTAAAATCTTCCTTCTTAGGGAACGGAACCCATAGAATCTACAAGTATAAAGCTTAGATTCGAACCTAGCAGGCTCATTTTCACATTTACCGCACGCCTTACAGCTTAGTGGTAAGCTCGTAAACCTCTATTATCTTAGTACTCACCTACCCTTTCTTTTTTTAGCGATTATCAATCGATTTGGGGAGTTAGAAGGAAAAATTTCTCTTCTTACGAACCTACTATTCTTCATGTGTAACATTACGGTAACTAAAATGGGAAGTTGGATTGGCTACTCTAGAACAAACCATTGACATATCATACCGGGAGTGCTGCACCTACTTTGGTTGCTACCCCATCGTTAGAGTAAGAACTTTCGCCATCCAATAAGGTCAGAGAGTTTATCTGTATTATTTTGTTTACTACTTTCTTTACTGTATATGAATTAAGGTATAGAATTCTGTTAGGGTTAACGACCGTATAAATGCTCACCTTAACTAAATGGTATCTACAAATATGATCAATAACCTGTAGTTAACAGCTGTTGCTATGGTTGATTTAATATCGTACTACCTTCTTAAGCCTATACTCTGCAATTAAGGGAGTTTCATTATCTGATTGAGGTGATATTTACAGCCCTACTTATTGATTGGTTTTCGTATTGGGCTTCACACTGCCATTTGTTTTTAATGTAAATGCTAGCTGCTCAACAGACGAGTTTCATTATTTAAGTACGCGCGTCACGAGAATTTAGGAAATGGAAGTGGCTACATGGTATCATTGACGTTAAATTACTTGTGTAGAAATTATTACTTTTACTGTATAAACTTGAATATTTCTTTTCTCATAAAAGATTTTTTTTTAATCAAAATTAGGTTGCGAGGAAGATTTAGTCACTCAATTATTTATTTCTGGCTCCTTTTCTTTCTAAATATTTAGTCACTGAATTTGTTTTCTCAGAAATAAATAACGCGGGCCAACCGAATCGCTCCTCTTTTCTTTATTGTCACCGCTTTACATGGGCGGTTAATTAATTAAGTAATAATGTGTTTTCTGTAAACTTCAATAAGAATTACTATCTATATGATAATTTCAGGGAATAATTATACTATTTGTGTAAGCTGCAGCAAGTGTTTCATTCTTTGTGTTATCTAAAACGCTTGTGGTAGCGAGAATATATGTTTTCTTTCAGTTCACACAATGAAAGGTCTTTCATTAAGCAAAGGAAACGTTTCCAGTTAATTATTTAAAATTTACTCTAGGATTAATTGGTTTTGGGTTGCGTACAGTTACCCAGCAATTTGCTAAAGTACTATAAACATTGGCTTTTATTTATTTGGTATATGGGTCAACTTTGGAGTTATTTTGAATCGTAATAATATTACTTCGGCTCTTAGTAGCATTTATAAAATTGAAATATTAATCTATTTTTTTTTTTTTTGGTTTTGTGAGAATAAGTTCGACAGTTTTGAAAAAGTAATCAAAGATTACTATTAAATTTACATTTACTACACTACTGTAGTTCTTTTGTTTGGTGTTGTTTTCTTCCTCCCTTTTTCCTATAGTTCCTTACTCATCCACTGCACCACCGTGTATTCAGGAGTCGGGATAACGGTGCGGGCTGCCGTTGGGGGGCGATTCCTGGCGTCCAAAATTACTTTAAGCCTTTATTCCCCCTACTCACGATCCGTTCTGAGCAAAACGGTCGTTTAAATAGCTACGGTTGAGTAGTGAACTCTATCTGTCTCGATCCTTTAATAATAGACACACCCACGCATCCAGTGCCTCCGGCGAACTGAGCCCTGGCATTCTTTAATTTGTTGCCTCTGCCTTATTGGCACGTAACAAGTTAGGTCAATACGCCGACAAGGACCAAAACGCTGAATTTGATATAGTATGTTTTATAGAAGTTTAAAATAAATCTACAGAAATTAATACCTTAGAAGTGTATGTATTGCATTAAATTATGTACAGGGTATCCCATTTTCGCTACTTTTGAGGGTATCTTCCTAATTTTTAGAGATAGAGCGTTGCGGGTTTCACAACAGTTTGCTACTTTTTTTTTAAATTAAAGATGGGGCCAGCATAATTTTCTTAGCCCTTTTGGTTTATGAGATATAGGATGGAATTGAAAAGCATCACTTTTGAAACACCCCTCGTATCTCAGTTATCTTTATACTTATTGCAGAACTTAAAACGTAATCCCATAGATTTTTTTTCGTAGAATCGATTGGCATAGTCAGTTTTTTCTGACACCTTCCGTTTTTTAGTTATGAAGCAAACATATGTTTTTTTAAATGAAACACCCTGCATATTATTTTTTATATTTATTAGGCATAATGTGAGCTTTTCAAAAATATAACTTTCTTTTGTGTCCACGGTAGTAGGCTATATCAAATTTATTTGGAACAAAAAAGCAAAATGTCGAAAACATTGCAGTTTTGCCAGTTTTTGATTATTAGTAAAATATTTTTGTTACTTTGGTCTTTCTATTTTACGATATTCTATAATTAATTTATTGTTTTACAATAATGACGGTTTACGAAAATAATGAAGAGTCTGATATGTTGGTTTCTTTTATACAATCTAATGAAAATCCCCAAGAAAGTTCGGAATTATATTTAAAATAACGTATTTTGACCGCTATGGTTAGGAAAATATCTTAGGAGTTATTTTTGTTCATATTAGATATTCTGAGGACGGAAACTTTTCCCAGACATTTTTGCCCACCTTAAATTAAATTTAGTAGAACACGGATCATTTATTAAGCCCCGTCCTAAAGTATACACCAAACAGGATAGAGAGAGAAAAGAGATTAACGTATTGAGCTATGCAGAAGCCACGCTTTCATCTTCTTGCAAGCAAATACAGGAAGGAACTGGTGTATCCAAATCTAATGTTTAAAGAATTTTGCAAAAATACAGTATCACCCCCACACATTCCACATAGTTCAACATTTACACGCCGGCGATGCCGAGCGCCGAATGTTGTTTTGCCAATGGTATTTACAACAAGTACATACTGATGAATCTTTCGGCAGACTCGTTATCTGGTCCGATCAATCTTGTATTTCAAGTGCGGGAATTTTCAGCCGCCATAATACAAAAAGTTGAGAAGTTGAGAGAACACAACAAGGAAGTTTTGGACTCTCGTGTTTCATTTTTGGAAGACACATAATCTACAGAAATTATGAAGGAGGTCTTACAGCGCTTCGGTACCGCGAAATCATTGAGGAAGTTATTCCAGAACTGATGAAAAATATTCGATTGGCCCTTCATAATGGGGTTTATTTTCAACAAGACGGTGATGCAAGCCACAACTGTGCACCTTATAAGGGCATGTTTAGACTATAACTTTCCTGAAAGATGGATTGGTACTTACGGACTTATAAGATAGCCACCTATAGTCTCCGAATGTTTCAATTTTGGATTTTTTCTTATGGGGTTTCATGCAAAAGAAAATCTATAAAGCACAAAATCACTTTGTAGCGGAGCTTCTTGCAGCAATAAATTTAACTTTTCGAAATTTGCAAAGAAGGCCTGTGGTTATTTTTAACGCTATTAAAACAATAACGCATATTTGCCAATCTTGTATAAGGGAAAATGGCCGTCATTTTAAAAACCACCTTTAAAAAACTCTTTGTTTTTTCAAAATTCTGTTGTTGTAAGATAGGTAATTACTGTTTTGTTTTGAGTAAAATTTAATAATTTTATTATAATTAAGTTTAAAAGCTGTAAGAAATAATTATGAGTTGAGACTTACAAAATATCTGTTGAATTAAGTTTGACAGTATAATAAAGTATAATAACTACTTACATGAATTTTGTTTTTAATAAACTTTAACCATAACCTACTACCTACTAATTGGACACAAAAGAAAATGTTAAATGAAAGCCCACATTATGCCTAATAAGTATAAGAAATAATATACAGGGTGTTCCATTAAAAAACATATGTTTGTTTCATAACTAAAAAAAACTGACCACACGAATGGAATCTACGGAACAAATTCTATAGGAATACGTTTTAACTTCTTGAATAAGTTTAAAGATAATTGAGATACGAGGGGTGTATCACAAGTGATACTTTTCAATTCCACCCTGTATCTTATAAACCAAAAGGGCTATGAAAATTCTGCCGGCACCATGTTTAATTTCATGAAGAATTAGCACAGTCGCGAAACCCGCAACCCTCTATCTTTAAAAATAAATGAGATACCCGGCAAAAATAGCGAAAATGGGATACCCTGTACGTATTATTTGGTAAAACATTTTACGTTATTATGTGTTTACCTGCATAATAGTGTTAATTATATATATATATATATATATATATATATATATATATATATATATATATATATATATATATATATATATATATATAATATAATATAACGTATATTGTATAACAAATTACCAATCTTAGACTTATTAAGGACAATAAAAATTTAACGTCCAAATAAGAAGGATATTAACAGCAAAAGCTTACTATTCAATATATGAATACCTAGATGATAGCATAGTATAAGATGACTAATAATATAATCTGTGAACTACTTTGTAGCTACTTGTTTGTTTACATGTGACTTATTTTTTTTCGTTTAGAAATGATCTGTACAGGATAAATAAAGCATTATTATTATTATTATTATTATATATATATATATATATATATATATATATATATATATATATATATATATATATATATATATATATATAGCTCGACATAGAATAAACTACAATGTATAGCACCACGCGATAGAGGACCAAAAAATAATAAGAAAAGTTTCTATGCACTAATGTCCGATCGCTTTTTATTTTCAAGTTACAGACTGTTGAGGTTTTTTCTTTTATAAATTTAAAACGCTTTTATGAAATATTAAATTACACTTAATTTTAATAAACCCCCAAAATGAAAATCAAGGGGATTAAGATCTGGACTACGATCTGGCCATAGTATAGGTCACCCACGACCAATCCACCTATTTCCAAATCTTCTTTTCAAACATTCCCTTGCCCTTTGAGAATAGTGAGCTGGCGCACCGTCATGCATGTAGTACATTCTTCTAATAGTATCTAATGGGACATCTTCTAATAAAGTGTGTAGTTCATTTTTAAAAAAAATTGGATACAGTTCCCCTGTAAATCGGTTGGGCAACAAAAATGGACCATTTAGATAATTGTTAATTATATCTGCTCACACATTAATAGAAAACCCATACTGGTGATTCCGTATTACGGTATGATGAGGGTTTTTATCGCTCAAATAATACATATTATGTATGTTCAAAACACCATCGCGACTAAGTCTAGCTTCATCAGTAAACAAAATTAATGACAAGAAGTTTTGCTTTTTGTTATCAAGTTGCAGGCTGTTGTAGTTTTTTGTTTAATATTTTTTTTATTTTTAACATTCTTTGCGATTGCCAAGAGGCACAATGCACCCCTGAATTATTTGGTGTCTGAATATGAAGTTCATTTTGCATCCAGTGGCTAAGAGGATTTACACCTTTAAACCGAAAAATAACTTTTCACTCTGTAATTTCCTTTATTTTTTATTACTGCCAAGGAAATTTATTTTGATACAAAAACTACAAATTCTTTGGTAACTGTCAATATAATTTGTTTAAAGTTTGCCGTGTTCCTGATTTCTTACGTATTGAGTTTTAAAGTTTCTCGTGTTCCTGATTTTCTACGAATTTAGTTTTAAAGTTAGTCGGGTTGTCTTGCGTACGTCACTGTTTAAAGTTGCTTTCAAAAATGGTTCGCTATACTTCTGCAGGATACAGGAACATGATTATGTCTTACGGCGAACCTCGATCAAATTCTTCCGAAGATCAACGTATCTATCGAGAGGTATCCATTAAGACAAGTTCCTAATGCTAGAACATTTATTAACGTTTGGGAGAAAAAGGCTGCTTTAAAAAAGCAAAGGTTGATGCTGAGGCTCACAGAACTCGTCGCACTGTTGCAAACGAGGAAGCTATATTGTAAATAGTAGAAAATAATCCATAAATAAGCACCAGAAAAATAAGTGAAGCTGTACCGAATGCTCATCGTGAGTTACCTAAGCAAATCCTCAAAGAACAACTTCTTCGCCCATTTCCTTTGCAAAAAACTCATCATCTATTGGAACAGGATTTTTTACCGCGTGTATAATATTGTTGTAGTTGCAAAATCAAGAGCAAATCTTTCTGTCATTAATTTGGTTTACTAATAAAGCTGGATTTAGTCGCGATGTGTTTTGAACAGACATAATATGTATTATTGGAACGATGAAAACCCTCATCATACCTAATACGAAATCACCAGTGTGGGTTTTCTATTAATGTGTGGGCAGGTATAATTGACAATTATCTAATTGGTCCATTTCGATTGCCCAATTGATTTACAGGGGAACTCCGTCTACATTTTTTTTGAAAACGAACTACACACTTTATTAGAAGATGTCCCATTGGATATTATTAGAAAAATGTACTACATGCATGACGGCGTGCCAGCTCACCATTCTTAAAGGGCAAAGGAATTTTTGTAAAGAAGATTTGGAAATAGGTGGATTGGTCGTGGGGGACCTATACCGTGGCCAGCTCGTAGTCCCGATTTTAATCCCCATGATTTTTCATTTTGGGGGTTTATGAAAAATGAAGTGTATGTTGTAGAAATAAATAGTGAAGAGCAATTATGAAACAGAATTTAATTGTGGATCCTGCTGATAGATTTCGTAATAATCTAAAATAATTCAAAGATGCCGACAGTCATTAACACGAGGACTGGAAATGTGTATTCAAGAACAAGGTCACCAATTTGAACACCTGTAGAGTTTTTAAAATATTTTTTTAAATGTTTAATTTAATATTTAATAAAATCCTACTCAATTTGTAAAAAAAAGCTTCAACGGTTAGTAACTTGAAAACAAAAAGCAATGTTGTTTAATTTAATATTTAATAAAAGGCTTTTAAATTTGTAAAAGAAAAAACCTTAACAGCCTGTAACTATTCTAAGTTAACACCTCTAAAATTTCCCATATAGTATTACGAAGACATCCTTAAGGCTCTTACCTTGAATCAAGGTTAGAAAATCATAACAACAAAGAATATTCAAGTTCCCTAAGCCACTTTAGTAGTCTATGGTTTCCATCATTTTCGCTAGTATGTAATATAACGAATTTCCACAAATTGGATTTTATTCTTCGCAAGTAGGGCTGAATTTAAAGTAACTACTAAGGTATTGGTGATGATTAGAAATATAAATAAAATATAAGAAAAGATGAAATCCATCAAACTTTAACCTTATAAAACCGCCATAATACATGGGGCGGTAAACAAAGGAACATAGGAAATGAAGGAAGACATAGTAATGTGCTGCCGATGACAAATTGCGCATGCCTTATCTACATAAATAGGTATTTTCATAATTGCTTTAAATATCACTTTCAATGTCAAATTGCTAGAGCGCTGGTGTTGTAACGGTTGGAGTCGTCTTCCACGCTATTGGTGCGGGTTCGATTCCCAGCTCGTGCCCTTTTTTTTCTCTTAGGTTACAGTAGATTTGTTTATCTAATCTACTTTTATTAGGTTATTGTAGTTTTGTTTATCTTATCTAATTATGTTAGGTTACAGTATTGCTTTTCTTATCTAAAATAGATGACGTCACCCATCGGCACCATGCACATCCTACATCTTATGTTCCTTTGTTTACCGTCTCCTTATAATACAGTGTGAAAACACAATTGATTAACTCATAAATTAAGGCATTCTTCTAGATTCGAAAAATTTCCATGGATTCAGTAATAATAAAGATTTCTATAGGATAAAATGTTCTACCATTTTGCTAACAGCACGTCTCAAATCGACCTTATGGCCCAGTTTCCGACTTAAACCAAAAAACGTCAAACATTGGCGGGAATTCAACTTCAAACAATGACGGTCAACAATTTTTAAAGAAGCCAAAAAAATTATTTTAATAAATCAAATACAATTTTAAAGACTATTTTCTATGGGAAATCTAAGGGAGAAACTGTAATACTTTCTTTATGATAGAAACTTTAAGTATAACTGGAACATGATTTTTATGAATGTAACAATGCAAGATTTAAGTTTCTAATAAGTTAACGTTTTTTTATTTTGATTTTTGTTTTTTGAATTTTGTATATTAAATTTTTTTATTTTCTTTTGTATAAATACAAACCTTTCGATAACAATTACAGTTATCGCCCTCAGTAAATGCTAAAAGCTTAAAGAATTAATTGATAAATTTAATCAGATTAATAATTAGTGTTTCTTTGTGTTAATAGTCAACTGCCGCCTGCCATAGATCACCTATTGTGGATATCAGGGGGGTCCTCAGTGGCGTAGAATTTCGGCGCCTTTTTACGAAAATAAAAAAGTTCAGACAATTTATTTTAATAATGAAGGTGTTAATATAAGAACCTAAGTATATTTTTTAAAAACTAAATTATGATTTTTGGCTTCCGCAAATACGTTTATAAGATGGTCTAAATTTAAATCTCAAGCTTTATGGTTTCTATGCTTAAGAGTGGTAAGTTGCTTAGCCTTACTTGAGATATGAAACTACGCAGTAATTTTTAATCAATTTGAGCTTAGAAAATGACCTTTCTGCTGATGGGGTAGTTACTGGAATGGTTAAAAATAACAAGAATGCCGTATGTAATTTTTGAAGCTGGATGTTGCCGTATTATGTTCACAAATTAAAGATTTCGCGACGTCTTTCACTGATAAACAAGTAGCAACTTTGTTTTTAAACATACATCCGAAGCTTAACAACTCATGCACAAATTCAGGTGTAAAGTTCATGGTCGTGGTCACTAACTCCAATTAAAATTTTTTGAAGTTATACATTGAACTTTGGAATAAACAGTATGAAAGCCCGTCATTCTATTTTTTAACTGAATAATTATAATATCGAAAGCAGAGTTAAAGATTGAAATTTTAGATTTTTCTTCCGGATCACCAAACCTATGGTCATTTAATAATTCGTCTAAGTGCTTTTTTACGATTTTTGCTCGGTTCTTGGTAAAAGCACTTTGAATGTCCCATGATTGGACTACATATACAGGGCTTTTCAGTATGCATAAATTAATATGATCTACACGCCTAAAATATTTTAGATGATGCGGCGTTGCCGCTTCTACTATAAAGTATCGACTACTTTTATTTTTTCGAATGGAACACCCTGTATATAATATCATATTATGATTTCCTATTACTTTGTCAACAACTTCATGTACTATTTCCCTATACCTATCTATTACCGTTTAAGAGATATAAATTAATTTCGATTTTTTTTTTACAAAACATGTACTTTTATAAACGCTGATAATCTTGAACTCTCTGGTACTAAGACGATCAAATTCGAAATGGAGTGGAGTAATACCTTGAGGATCTTCACTTCGAGTCATATTTTTATTTGCCTCATACAGGGTCTTTAAAAAATGCAGATATTTTGTTCACATGAAAAAAGGAGTGGAAGTCAATTTTTTCGAATGGAACACCCTGTATATTTACACATTTTTGAGCTCTACATCTAATTTTAGATTGAGTTTAATCGAATAATGCTATTTCGATTTCGAATCGTTTTCGAGATAAACTATTTCAAACAGAAACTGACGTGGTTTCTTGTTTAGCAAGAAAGTAAAAAAAGAAGCTTCTCTTACCTCATTAAAAATTTCACTTTCCAATTGTGTTGCTACTAAAGATATCAGCTCATTTTGCACAGTAGGCTTAAAAATTTAACTGATTCGTTTGGTTTTTCTAAGTTGTTGCAAAACAATGTAGCAGGCGACCAAATTAATGACGGACAAGAAGTTTCCACCTAATACGTTGTCTGTATCCCATTTTGCACGATGTTCTCTAAATGGGAGATTTCGCATGGCCAACATTAATGTAACATCAGTTAGTCGTCGCAAAACTTGCCTCCAATAACTTGATTCCTTTCGAATGAATGCATATTAAAATTCTGTTTTGATCTATAACCAAACAACCCGCAAGGTTCACAATGACAGACGTTCAGTTTCTTAGAATAACACAGCCACTGTCTAGATACCTTCAAACCACTTACAGATGCAGTCGTATAATAAAAAGATGAAGAACATCTTCGTGTTTCGTCGCGGGCAAAAGGACCTTCTGGCTTACAGGGCCCATAATTAATAATAAACTTTTTAATCAGCATGTGCTATGTCATCCGAATAAAATCCAATGTCTGTAGGGTATTCCTCGCCCAAAACGGTCGCCAAAAGTCCTAAAACACTTTTCTAGTTCCTGTCCGATTTATTTGAAATACCTTGAAAATTTAGTTGCGCTTTATTTTTTCATGCCGTGTTATGAAAGAAAAAATAACGGTGTCGTACGCCTCTCTCGATTCATATTATGGAGAGCTTCTTGTGATAGCGGTTCTAGTTCTTGATTTTGAGCAATCAACATATTACAAGTGTCTATATCTTCGATCCTTTTTTTTCATTTCCACGTCGGTTACAGTATCATGTGACGTTTCGGGTTCGGTCGAAAGTAAAGAGGTTGTATTTGCAGTGATTATTGAAGGCGTTACGTCAAAAAAGGTACTAATTTTTGGAAGTTTAGTTTTCTTCGATTGTTGTTCCAATCGGCGCTTGTGAAAATCCCAACCGCTACGTTTTCTTTTGTTCATTACCTAGGGCATTTAGTAAATAAATATTTTGTATTAAAATACTTGAAAATTTACTTACGATTTAACGGAAACCACCAATGAATTAAAATTAGAAACACAAGTAGAAAATTGAAGAACAACTCTAATAATGAGGTACACACTGTCACTCACAAAGAAACCAAAATAATCTGGATATCGATGAATGCTAATAAGGGCCTTCAGAATGTTCAGAATAATGAGAAAGCGCGTTAACTTAAGACATTCGTTTGAAGAGGGGCCCTAACTTAGCATTAAATTTAAGCAAATATTATTTTTCCTACGACCACATGTGAAAATGACATATAGCGCACAGATTACCTACTGCGAAAGTCACAAATATCACTATAGTGTGATATGTATGTCAACTAAATACCGGGATATCAATGAATGACCGAAAAAAAACTGCTTTTTACAGAATTTTTATCAAAAGTTTATTCCAAGTTACTAGTGAAATTAGGTACAAATATTTATTTCATCTTCGATTTACATTTCATAAACGTACATAGATTTTTCCTTTTTCAATTATTCCTTTATCTACATTTGTATTACAATAAAATAGTTTTTTTCAAAACTCATTAATAAATTAACCAGCACTTTCAAGGTAAATTTATTCGTGTATTTTATCCCTTTTTCGTAAATAAATTTTTTTAGGTTATAATGCCTTTTACTGTGGAACAAGACAAGTTTATTTTGGAAGCTTATTTCCGAAACGGCGAAAAAGATGTAGATGGAAACTGGAAGTATTCAGTACGATTATGTGTTGAAGAATATCAACATCACTTCCAGAACATCGAATTAGATGATGATGTTTTATGCCGACACATTCGAAGAATTGTTAGTCGTTTTCATGAGCATGGTAGTGTTTGCAAGGGAAAATCTACGGGTCGCACAACTGTACTTACAGAGGAAGTAGTGGAAAATATACGCACACATTTGGAAAGAAGTCCGACCTCATTTACATGCACGTTTGAGATCTAAAAAACAATGCATTATTAATTCATTATTTGCTGTGCTTTAGATCAATATATACAGATTTGAGTTATCTTAAAAAACAATAGGTACATCATAAAGTAGACATGGTGACCAGTTCCATATGAAAAGGACTAAATCAGTGATATAGAACCTGAAATAAGTTTTCGTTCATAAATTAGAATGCAATGCAAATGTGATATCTAGCTTTAAGTTAAATAAGTTCTTTTTTTCCATTATAATGTATTTGTGATGTTCACCAGTGTACATTCAAAGGTGGTCAGCAAAAATGGTGTACCTCACTTGTGCTGAATATGTTGAATGTATGCATTTATAATAAACTAACCAGTCATACATGTAATTTGTTTTCACTAATATTATTTAACAAATATATCATACATTGATTTCTGATTAATGACAAATTCATTTTAAAAATTCATTTAAATGTTTTAATGTCATTATAAAGGTAATATCATCCAATATCACTACTTTTTTTAAATATTCACTCTCCACACACTTTCTTCGAGTTCTCAGCTGTAATTTTTTTCAATTCTTCATTCCCAGTTGCTTAACACCTTCCATTTGAAATGTCACATTCCTCACTGCTATCCGATTTTTCAATGGGATATAATTCAGAGTGGTACAAAGGGAGACGAAGGACCGCATGACCATAGCTTGTCTGAAACGGTTTCTTCAGCAACACATTCTTGTAATTGGGATTGTCATCGTTCCTTCTTTTTCTTTTTTCATAAATTGGTACACATTGTAGATAATTTGCCGCCCTTTCGATTATTCATTTTCAACCTGACAACAAAATTCATACATTATTGCCTATTTCAAAGCACTCATGTCAATATAAACAAAAATATCATTAAACGCTCATCTAAACAGTTTTAACTCTCTAAACTGTACATTATTCTGGTAACCAAACTGAGGTTAAAAAGCAAAATTTGTTTTAAACATTACTTTTAGTATATAAAAGCACTTACAAAACTTGAATTTGACGAGTAAATACCATGTATTGGTTTAATATACCAGAAATACGCCTTGGAAATCCAGAAAATCTGTAATACCAATTAAAAATAATAAATGATAATTTTTAACCAAATTTTTACATACCTTATAACTAGAGAGCGGATTTTATGCACTATAAAGTGCCGAAATATGTGCATATATATGCACATAAAAACCTTAAAATATGCATCAAAAATGCATTATTAATTCAAAATATACATAAATATTGAATCTTCTATTTACCTGTGTTAATTCTCAATTATAACATTAATATATAAAAAAAGTATATATGCTTGTAATTTTTTAATAGGAAAAAGATAAATTGCATACAAACTTATTATTTTAACATTCAAAATTATGTGTTATTTAAAAACTACATATTTACTTATACACTATACATTTATAAAAACTGCACCCTGTCATTACTACTTACAAAGCAATTATTATTTTAACATTATTTTAAAATTATGTGTTATTTAAAAATTACATATTTACTTATACGCTATAGATTTACAAACATTACACCCTCTCATTACTATTTGCAAAACAGTTTATAACTAAATATTTTTCCAAGTTTTCGGGCAGAAAATTTTGGCGTCTGTCCGATAGTATGTTTTTGTACAAAGAAAAACTTCTTTCTACATCCACAGAAGTTATGGGTGCATATTTTAATGCGGCTAATATGGCCAAATCTAAATTTATAACAAGATCATCGGAATTTTCCTCAAGTTTCAGAACTTTATTATTAACTTTTAGTAACAACTGATATCCACTGTTTTTTTGTAAAATTTCATTTAATTTATTAGAAATAGTTTTACCAATATTTTACTTTTATTAGGTGGTAGGCATGTATACTCCATGCCAGCCGGGGAGGTACCACCACCCTTACCATGGGCTCCTTAATATTGGGTCTCCGATTTTCTGAGCTCGGTAAGGGCTGATGGTTACCTTTTCCATCATCCTCAATCTATTCTCATCCTTATTCTTCCTTCTCGCCCTCACTGTCTTCCTATCGGATTAAAAGTCCCAAATTAAAAAATAAGATGGCTGTGGTTTCTAGGGTTATAAATTCCGGACGTAAAATCCTGCCCCATTCGGATGTCCGGGAGGGCAGGGCCCAAGCGACCTCGGTCATCGAAAGTATCAACTTTCTGATTCACTACTGCAACATCCGCGGTATCAGGTCTAATCTTAATGCTATTCACCAACATCTTGAACAATTACAACCTGATATATTGTTTCTATCTGAAACACAAGTCTCCTCGAAAGCTCCGAGTCACCCGACTTGCAATTTCCTCAATACCATCTTCACTCTAACTTTCGATATAAAGGAGGCGTATGTGCCTACATCAAGGACAGAATTGCTTGCAAGAGGGTTTCTTCCTTAGAAAATAAAAATTTTGACGTGATTTGGTTTAAACATTCTGGTCCTAATTTTGTGAAATTCTACTGTTGCATTTATAGGTCTCCTAATGACAGCAACTTTCAAGACTTCTTCGATTACCTTAGTACGAAAGTTGACTATCTCCTGTCTCAGTTTCCATCTTGCGATATCTCATTTGTAGGCGATTTCAATGTTCATAACTCTAATTGGCTTCGGTTTTCATCTATAATTCAAATCCTGCTGGTCATAGTGCAGAAACATTTGCTATTTCATGTGATCTCACACAAATGATTTCTGAACCCACAAGAATCCCTGATAACCCTAACCATACCCACATCTTCTAGATCTCTTTCTTACATCAAACCCTCTTGTTTATAAAACTTCCGTTCTTTCGCCTTTAGGTCTTTCCGACCATTGTCTAATAAAAATCATTTCTACTGTACCTAATTCCACTGTTGTTCGCAAAACCGATAGAACCTTGTGGTGTTTTAAGTCAGCTCGATGGAGTGATTTACGGGATTTCTTTGCAACCTTTCCATGGCGTGAATATTGTTTTAAGTCGTCCTCTTCTTCGGACATCGCTCTTTCAGTATCTGAAGTCATCCTCATGGGAATGGAGTTACACATTCCGAAAAAACAGTACCGTGTAGGTCATTCACGTTCCCAACCCTGGTTCAATAAGGCTTGTTCTGATGCAATATCTTTAAAAAATAAATGTTACATTAAATGGAAATCTAATAAATCGGTTGACAGTCATGTAGAATACGTTGGTGCTAGAAATATCTGCAAAAGTGTCATCACTAAAACTAAAAAGTTGTTCGAACAACGAAAGTGCAATGAACTAGCTACATCTCCTTTAGGCAGTCGTAAATTTTGGTCTTTAGCAAAGCCATTAGTAAAACTTTCGAACATCTTCATTTCCCCTGACATCTATTGACGGATCGGTAGTTGCTGATTCTGTAGACAAAGCCAACGTTTTTGTGGATTTGTTTGCATCAAACTCGTGTCTCAATGATTCTGGAAAAGATGTGCCCCTAGTCAACTCTTCTTCATACGTTATGAAACCAATTCATTTTCGGTACAAGCTCTTGGAATCGATCATCAGTAGGCTTGATCTCAATAAGGCGACTGGCCCAGACGGTATCCCAGCTATTGTCTTAAAGAAATGTTCCCCCGAACTAGTACCAGTCCTATCTAAGCTCTGTACGATCTCTATATCTTCTGGGGAATTCCCTTCATCATGGAAGTTAGCAAATGTTCAACCTATTCCCAAAAAAGGTGATAAGACCGATCCCTCAAATTACAGACCAATTACCATCACTTCCATTTTGTCTAAAATCATGGAAAAAGCCATCAATCAGCAACTGCTCACGTTTCTTGAAACTAACAAACTCCTTAGTGACCATCAATATGGGTTTAGGCAAAGTCGTTCAACAGGCGATCTTCTTTCATATGTGACCCAAATTTGGAACAATACAGTAGAGCAGTCCGGTGAAACAGTTGTAGTCGCTTTAGATATCTCAAAGGCATTTGACCAAGTTTGGCATAAGTGTTTACTTGCCAAACTCACCTCGTTTGGGTTAAATGATACGCTCATCAACTGGGTTTCTAGTTTCCTTGATAAAAGACGAATACGTGTCGTAGTTGATGGCTTTTGGTCAAAAGAAGTTAGCATTAACGCGGGCGTACCACAGGGATCCGTTATAGCGCCTACACTTTTTCTGCTGTACATAAACGACCTTATTTCTTCAACAACTAACCCCATCCATTGGTTTGCTGACGATAGCACTCTTCACTGTAGTTCATCTCAGTCTACTCATAGTGATAATCCACCTTCTATGTCAAATCAAGAAATTAAAGCTGAAATGGCAAATTCAATCAACAAAGACATTCAACGTATTCTAGAATGGGGAAGCAATAATCTAGTTAAATTTAATGCCAACAAAACTCAGTGTTGCCTTGTGTCTGCCAAACAAGATCGATCATTTCCTGTTGTAAGTATGAATGGCTCAATTCTTAAGTTTTCAGACTCTATTACTCTGTTGGGTATGACTGTATCTTCAAATCTCTCATGGGTTGACCATCTTCTGTCAGCTACCAAAACAGCTGCTCGTAAAATAGGCTTTTGTACAGATCTAAGCAGTACTTTACCTCTCGACAACTCCTTTTGCTGTATAAGGCCCAAATTCGGCCTCATCTGGAATATAATTCTCACCTTTGGGTTAGTGCTCCCCAATACGCTCTCGATATCGTTGATCGTATTCAAAAGAGAGCGATTAGGCTTATAAATGACCCGTCTTTAACTTCTCACATACAGTCCCTTGAGCATAGAAGGATGGTTTCAGTTCTTTCTTTGTATTATCGTTATTACAACGGCTATTGTGCTGGTGAATTACATTCTTTGATACCATCTCCGGCTATCTTTGCGAGAAACACTCGGTTCGCTCAATCACATCATCAGTATGCAGTACAAATCTCCACTTGTCGTACCAAACGGGCGCAATCCACATTTTTCTACACGGCTTCTAAACTCTGGAATGATCTCCCTAGTTCCTGTTTTCCTCTCACTTATGATATGAGAAAATTTAAGGTAGCTGTTCATAGGCATCTATTGGCAATTCATTATCCCTCTATCCATCCTCCTAAGTGTTCCTGAGTGCTTTAGCACGATAGGCCTTATTTAGCCTGTTCAGGTCCACAATCATAAAAAAAAAAAAAATTCCTGAAACAGCAGAAATCAGCTGTTGAAATTTATTAATTATTTGCATAGATTCATTTAATGACAATGCTTCCGTTTCTAATTTAGCAATGGTTGAACTTACAAAATAGTAATTTGCTTTTATAAATGCCAGCTCATTGCGCAATTGTGTTTTCTTTAAAATAGATTGAGCTTTTTGAACGTAAGTACTTGAATTATCAGAAATTTCTAAAACTAACTCCTTTATTTTTTCCAAATGATCTGCATAAGAAAGAGCTGCATTTAACCAAGTACCCCAACGCGTAATCACAGGCTCTGGTGGTAGAGGAATATTAGGTAACTATTCTTTGTACAATTGAATTCCTAACGGAGCTTTTGAAAACACTTTCTTTATACTACTTATTAAACTATTTACTAATGGAAATTGATTACGAATTGTTTCTGCTACTCTATTAATACCATGTGCGAGACATGTTACATGTATTAAATTTTCATAAAATAATTTTAATTGCTGTCCAGCTTTTACCATATACGGTGCTGCATCAGACAGCATTAAAACTATTTTATCTGTTGCAACAATATCATTAATAAAAAATTGCATGAAAGCTTCGTTTATAAAGCGAACTATTGTTGCATGATTGGTTTTCTCAAGAACTTTGGAAGCGATTAAATATGATATACTAGACTGCGCCTCACTTAAATAACCAATCATTAACATATCGCCCGCAACAATCTGTAGTCTCATCTACTATAAAATAAAGATATTTATTTTTTGTAATTTTCTTTATATGCCCCATAGTTTCAAGATATAAATCATTAATATACCTTTTTCGAAGCGTGCTTTCATCTGGCACTTGCTTTCTACTAATTTTTTCTAAAAATGACCTAAAACTAGGATTTTGCAATTTCTTTAATGGAATATTGGCTTTAACAAGTGCACTACACAATTCGAAATTAAATTCCTCTTGTGCATTTCTTTTGGCCGTTTCTTGAAACAACGACTGGCGCAAAGGTGTCTGACAAACTTTTGTTTTCTTAAATGTTTCTAACTCTCTTTATGAAGAGAGGTTTCAATGTGCTGTGTAACTTGAGATATCCTTTCGCACATGATCTAAGGAAAATTAATTTTAAAAATAAGTATCTAATTGCGTTTAAAACTGATAAAACGGTGAATTCAATAACCTACATCAATTAATAAGGGTTTAATTTCCGAAATCAATTAAAATATGTAATGGTACTTACTATTTTTCCACAGGCTATGCAAAACACTTTTCATCATCCAGACGTAGCTCGGATATATTTTTATCCATACTTGAACTAAACTATTTTTAACTTTCGGCATCTTGAAGTTCACTTAACAAAGCCGTACCATTCAGTTACGTCTTCGCCCAAAGAATGTTTAAAATTTTGCATTTTGTCCGTTACTCTCAAATTATTTTCAAGAAGGATTAACTAATTAAACACTTACCTTGAAAAGTCCAAATAACTTTAACCCTTGATTGCGGGAATTCCCTCAATCAATGCTTTAACTATCTACTTAGGTACCATTGGAATTTTCAAATACTAGGAAATAGCGGCATTGAAACTTCATAATCCGGAAGTGTTAACGTTGCACTTAACTGCAGGTAATAATCTTTCTTTAAACCTGTCTTATTCATATAAAAATACATTTCTTAGTTAGACACAATAACAAAATTTAAAATAAGTTAGAATAATCCATTTTAAAGCAAATTTGGAAGATATAGAAAAAATGCGAAATATATGTTAATTATGAATGAAAAGGCAAAATATGCATAAAATTGCAATGTATGCAGTATTTGGCAAAATATGCAAAAATTAATTAGTCAAATGATTGCATTTAGTGCAATTCGTCTAAAAACAAAACGATATTCTTCAACTATAAAAAATAAGCGATATGCATTTTGCATAAAATCCTCACTCTACTTATAACAATTTCCCTTTAGTCTTAAGAAAAACTAAATTACAATTATTGAAGTTTTTGTACGTCTACATAATACGCAATTCGTCATTCACCAAAGTTTTTGTAATTTATGGTAGTATTTATTTTAATATCTGCATTTACGTCACTGGGTATAGCACAATTTTCATTTTAAGGATGCGGAACAGTAGTACTGTTCTAGGAGCGGCACGGTCAAACAATGATGATCGCACTGTATGTTGACCTTAATCTCAGAGTATTCCGCTTTTTACCTGGCACTATCTAACTATTGTGCTGCATAATGTCATAAAACACAAAGAAAGTCACACTTTAAACTTAATTAATTTTAATGTTTATAAACATCTATGTATTATTGACATTTTTAATAATAATTGTCCGCTTTTTTGAATACTGACATTTTTAAAGTGTGCAGTACTTCGAAAGCCTTTACCCCACCTTCTCCAAAAACTGATATCGAGGATGATACTGTACAAGATGCACAAATAACGGAGACAACAAATATCTATAAATCTTTATTGTGAACTACATTACAATTAACGAATTTCAATAATAATGATAATATTACTTTCAATTTCTACCATTCTAAGTAGTTCTTATTTTAAGTTTTTGTTATTCAATCGTTATTTTTCTGTATATTCAATCAACAATAAAATTCTCAAATTAGAGTAATCAAAAAATATATTTACTTTTATTTTTGGAGATTGTGCATTATTTGTAGTCGTCGGAAAAATAGTGTACATTACTAGTATGGAAATGGGTCACTTTCCATACTAGTAATGAAATATACTATTAAAACGATTACACGGATTTGTTTTTGTATATTATGTTATTTGAAAATTGCATTTTATTTATCTTATCGCAAGTAATAATTTCACATCTTTTGTGGACAGCAGAACCTTTTTTTATTTTATTTTACACGTTACAGATTAAGTAATTCGACGCCTCACTGTCCGCTGACATTGAACTCGGCAGGCGCTTTTTGCTAAAAAGTGTTTTCGTACTTTTATAGATGATGTAGCACTGAACAAAAAAGTGCTAGATATTGTATTATGACTTTTTAAATAGTTTTTTTTTTGTTTTTACGATGCATTTTCGTTTCCGCTGTATTTTAACGACATGTGCGATGTCACGCCACGATGTGACCTAATATGACCAGCGGCTAGCTCGGCGCATGGCGCCGTGTTGCGCTTCTGCCCCGGTTGCTACGCCTCTGGGTCCTTCCTACCACAGATAGTCACAACAGTCTGTGTTTTGTGCATATATTTTGAACTATAATTTTGTTTCGTTTTTTGAGTTTTAAAGAAATTGTGCACAAAGTAGAAAATATAAGTATCAAACCCTTTTTTGTGTATTGTGCAAATCGGGATGGATAATATTTTAAACGAACGACCACTAACTAGGAATTGAGCTTAAGCTGTGGTAAAACATAAAATAAAGTACAAACTAAACTAACGTGGCTTGACCTTTTTCTTCTTCTTTTTCGCAGTATTTTTTCCAAGTTGCAGGAACACTTAGGAGAATGGATGCAAATTTAAAAATGATATTTATATTTTACACTACTCCTTCACCACATAAACTGCTTGATATAATTATTTTAGTTTAATATTGTTTAATAATTTTACGCAGGATCTCACTATAATCAGATAATTATAACCAATTTTTTTGAATGTAACCGTCTTTTTATAACCTGCGAGCGTCATTATGATTCATTGGACTATAATGAAACGTCAAAGATTGAAAACAAAAAAAGGCAAAAAAAATGAAAAAAATTTACAATGCAATTATTACAATTAGTCATACTATACACACTAGATGGTACAATTCCTCAATTTCATTCTTCTTATTTCTGGAAATATCTCCGTTATTGCGTTTAAAACTAACTAAACCAAAACGTCAAATGAAACGGTCCTCTGGTGCATTCCTAGCCCTCGCGCTAGGGCGCTCTGGCTCGAAATAGCGCCTCGAACCATAAAAACCTCGTCATATACTTAATACGTAATAACTATTACATAAAGGTGCTAGACCATGACAGGCATTTTCAGAACAGTCCTGTCAAGCTATCTAAAAATCAGGAAGGTTCCTGAATGTGGATCAAAGATAAAACTGTTAATAGCTGCATTAAAAGTAAATGTATTTTCATTATTTATTAGTTAAGTAGGATGTTAAACCTTATACTTATACGAAGCTATCACTGTTAAGAAATAAAAAAAATTATTTTATGGTCAGGAATCTGATTGATTTAAAGTGAAGTTAGGTGAATCTTTAACTTCCATTATGGCTAATAATCCAAAGAGTACATCGGATCAATTAAAAGTAGTCTCATCATGCCCACTATCTATGAATGATATAAACGAAATGGTTCAAAGTGATACATGTGATTTTTGATACCACTATCGATGTGTGAACGTGACTGATTCAGTTACCAATTCTGATTGGAATTGTGATATATATATATATATATATATATATATATATATATATATTGGTGTGGAGTAAATTGTATATTATCTACTTTGGTTTATTTAATAGAGTCGGATAATTGGATTTGTGAACTTCATTTGCGGTCTTTCTCCTAGCAGTGAAAATTAATTAAAAGGATGTTGGAGTTTTAAAATTCAAGTAAAAGATAAATTAAATCAAGGTTAATTTTATTTATTAAATGTCATTTGTTATGAAAGTGACCTGATGGCAAATTCCTGATTTGACTTACTTATTTACATTCAGTTTTTTATATATCGATCAGTCATTTAAGATAACCAATTTACAATATTTTTAGGAGCGTATTGAATTCTGTGTTTATTTATCTTTTGAGTAAAATTGACGATAAAACTTTGGTAAATGATTGTTTTTTTTATATCTTATTTTATTATAATTAGTATTTGTTTTGTGTACCTTATTTTATTTGCTTTGGGGAATTTAGAGTAACGTAAAAATAGGATAAAGAAGGTCGCTGATCTCAACAGCTGATTTGCTGATACGCTTCAGTATTATTTGAAGGTGTATGATTGTTTTGAAAATTTGTTTTATAGCTAGAGTTCCCGGATCACTACTTACGTGCACCAGGAAAGATCGCGTCCAGAAAAGTGCGTATTTGTCTGTTTGGCTGATTTACCTACGTGTGCTCAGGTTAATCCCGAATTTATTTTAATAACAGTCTGGCGCGCTTTACACGGTTTTACTAATATTGCGACTCACTCTTATTAGCGACTTTTGACAATACCATAAGCTACCCTTAATGTTTAAATCCAGAAGCACGCTTTCCCATCCAAGCTAGCCGGAAACCAGTTAATTCACTGTTATATTCCGTGTTAATACCGTTTTCGCCTGAAACAGTATGCGCTTATCTGACTTTAAATTTGTGCCCTTAGCTGCTACCGGAAACTTCGAAGGAAACCCTTTTAGGCTTGGGTTCTACACGATTCGTGCTTTCTGGCCACTCGAGACATAACGGTTGAATATCACCTGAAAGAACTAATTTGTCTGCTGTTCCTTCTTCCATCAATGTTTTAGATGAACCACCATCTGCCAATGCATAAGAGTTACAGACACTATATGGAAAATAACACTTTTTTCGTTCTAATGGTGAGTAAGGCATTTTCACATGTAGAAGTAGAAATTTTACAAACAGGTTTTAATCTAGTATCGATAGTATTATTTTTAGTTTCACTATTGGAGGAAAGGGGAACAAGTACGGTTTTTCTTTGTGAGTTACTGTTATAGACTGAAGTTACTGTGCCATCAATAGCCGCATTTCCAAAAGATGTTAACCACGTACTAAAAAATTTACATCAGAAATAGATTGCTTATACAACGCTCAACACAACCTTATAGGCGGCGGTGATTTGTCCGTAAATTCTTGTAGCAGGGATAGATTTGATAAATGTGGTACAAGATTTCACACAACCATAACCACAACTGATAGTGCAAATTCAATCAGTGATTCAAGTTTATCAACCATTGGACTTGGTTCGCTAGCGGATAAGATTGTGGTCATTGCTAAAACCACGAGTTTTTGTTGGACCTTCAAAACAACTGATAAATAGTGGCCATTCTTCTGGTTTTGCAGAAGAGTTTGGTAGCTCTTTAGATAACACAGGCCTAGCTCCAATTTGATTCTTGCTTAATTCAGAATCATTATACAATTCATGTATTTCACATTAGTATTGATGGGATTGGTTAATTGAAGCCTCTTTATTTTGGTTTAATGTATGTTTGACGTGCATAAGTTGACCATGGGCTACTAACAGTTGCCAGGGTTTGAGTACAAATGTCCCGCTTTACTTAAATTTCCGCTTTTTAAATTTATGCTTTTTGGTATTCCCAAAAGCATATCTTGTGAGGGGCCAGTACAGGTTGCCCTTAATAACTCATTTACTCATTTGTTGTTAACTTATGTCTTCTAGCAACTTTGTTGCTTTCATTGTCATTTGATTATTAGTGGTGCTCTCAAGCAAAATTTTTAATCTCCTGGCTGAACACTGGTTCGTAATGCGTGGGCCTCTTCTATTTAGTCTACATCGCATTTAACCATTGTTCTTCAATCAGTTGTAGTTCAAGAGTTTGACGCTGTCCTGCAGTAGTTCTTAGAGAGCTTGTTGAATCTGCTACATTTGGTACAGCATTACTTACAATTATTACAGATTCCACTTTCTCGCATGATGTGACTACCTTATTTAATGAACTGTTAACCTTCTGTAAAGTTAATGAAGATACTTGTACTGTTTGAGTTCTAGTATTATATATATATATATATATATATATATATATATTCGTAATGCGTGGGCCTCTTCTATTTAGTCTACATCGGATTTAACCACTGTTCTTCAATCACTTGTAGTTAAAGAGTTTGACGGTGTCTTGAAGTAGTTTTTAGAGAGGTTGTTAAACCTGCTACATTTGGTACAGCATTACTGACAATTATTACAGATTCCACTTTCTCACATGATGTGACTACCTTATTTAATGAACTGTTAACTTACTGTAAAGTTAATGAAGATACTTGTACTGATTGAGTTCTATATTATTATATATATATATATATATATATATATATATATATATATATATATAGTCATGAAAATATTAATATTCTTTTAAACCTTAAACGCTTAACCGTGAAACAAAAATAATAATATTGCAAGGTTACTTTTATATATATATATATATATATATATATATATATATATATATATATATATATATATATATATATATATATATATATATATATATATATATATATATTATACTGATAATAATCAAAGTTAATACTAACTGTTAATAATAGGCTTAACAATCGGATGTAAAGACTCATCAAAGGGGATAGGGTTCAAAATTTAGAAGACACTTTAAAATTATATGATAAAGTAAATTATTAGTTTGTTGAATTATATTATGATTTTGAATATTTATAATTATAAGTAATGTAATTAATTCACATTGAGTTGTCGCCCATTTATATTTTATACTAACCAATTTGTTTAAAGAAATAGAATTATAATTTTTAAATTGCATCGATATATGTGCAACTCCCTGTACATAAAAAAAATCTTCAAATGTATATCTGAGCATGCGCTATGAATACGCATTCATATGACCTTTCATTAAAAGCAAAAAGAAAATACGCCATATACATGTAAGTATAAATATGTTTGAATTTAGTAAATATTATAATAACCATTTAATTTTAGCTCAATTAATGTTCCCTTTGGACATGCATACAAGTTGTCGCACATCATGTTTATTACAAAGTATGGAAATCATTAACACACCAATGAAAATATCAATGTCAACAATAACATGCATAAAGTTATTACACTCACATGAAAATGGTCTCTTTATCTTCTTCACGCTGATGTAGTTGACCGTAGAAAACAGTTCCTTCGAAATCCAAATCTGCTTCTTTGACATCCAAATTTGCTTCTCTCTTAATGGTTATTCGTTTAAGTAGGTTTCACTAATATTTCTTCATATTGATAATTCTTTATTTTCAGGATCATCACACTTTATTAGTTTTATTTCAAAATAATTTTTGAAATGCATCAATAGTTTGAAGGTTATTTAAATTAAACACACTTCCAATAATTAAAGTATATAATGATAGAAACACGGAGAAAACACAATTAACAAAATCCATATCCAACGTAAACAAAAATTAAAAAAAAAACAATGTCGAATCTCCGGAAAATATTTTCACTCGCAGCTGATAACCGAATTTTATTTAAAGGTAAACTAACCTTAATTTAATAATTACCGACAAATGAATATCACTTGTTTTTAAAACACTGCCGATACTAAAACCGCACTTTACTTTTATTGAAAGTGACGTTATTGTGTTTAAAATATTTTCGAGAAAAAATTTGGCAACATCTTGTTTTAGCAAGCTGTTGGAACAGAAAAAAACTGAGAGAGCTACTAATCCTTCAGCACTTCTATTTATATGCAAATCGTTAGAAACCAATTCATCGATTGTTATCAACAACTATTTTAAGTTTTTCCTCAGTTCTGATTGGCTAATGCTTTTCTTAAATTACAATTTAATTTCAAAAGCTCATAATTTTTGAACCCCTAAATCTATCTTAAAATTAACAACATTTTTAGAATCTACATAATTTTTCCTATAAAATAAATCCAAACACGAACTAATTCCTCCAATTATTAAACATGTTGATTTTTACATTGATTTATTGATTTTACACTAATTTTATGCACTTTTCAGGCCTGTAATTGATTTCCACATGAATATGGGATGCTACTACATATAAATACACATCCTTTAAATGCCTACCGCCAATTTGAAAGGAAAATTATCTGAAATTTTCATACACCCTTAAAAACTAAATTTGGTAAAATAGTCACTAATACAGTGAATTGTGACTTGAAATTGAGGCTACTTTACTATTTTTACCTGTTATAATTTATTTTGTCCAAATTGTCCCAATCTATAACAATTTTTACATAATTTTTGTGCGAAGAA
Source organism: Vesta saturnalis (assembly GCA_036346205.1). NCBI lineage: Eukaryota > Metazoa > Arthropoda > Insecta > Coleoptera > Lampyridae > Vesta > Vesta saturnalis. The sequence continues at coordinate 6,925,092 of JARFJB010000821.1, forward strand.
TTAACATAACCTCAAATCAATACAATAATTTTTAAATGTATAATTTTACACTCTTGAGCACTTAAAAATGTTTGTGAAAGTGTATATCTTTAATGTTTATGTCTTAATTTAATTTATTCTCACACTTTTGGAAGTTTATAAGTTCTTCTAAGACTTGTATATAATTGTTGAATATCACTAATTTAATGTCTGTAAATGTTAATTAATCACAATTATTCCAGAACTGCTGGCTCATTTATGTTTTATTGTTAATAACCAATGTGTTTATTCTGTTTTCATTTAATTTTAGCACTTACATTTCGTTTCTCGCACTAATACGAACGTTTTCATAAATCTTGGCTGCGTACAATGAAATTGTGACATTGATATATGCCTAATACTAGTTTTAACATCACGTTTGTTATCTATAGCCTGTGCCTCATGTCTTTAGGGAATATTATGCTTAAATAAACCTACTAACTAATAATGAAATTGATTTAATGCATTACGATAACTAACATACCTTATACTATGTGTAATATGTTGTCGATTATGAATAATATTAACATTTTATTATGAATTATTTAAATTTATATCCATCTCAATGTTAATCAATCGTCCCTACCTATATATATATATATATATATATATATATATATATATATATATATATATATATATATATATATATATATATATATATATCGAAATGTACCATTTGTACAAATTAATGATATTTCTTGCTATGTGAATTACATAGCTATACTAATGAAATTTATAATCATCTCAATATATATATTATATATATATATATATATATATATATATATATATATATATTTATAGTCATGAAAATATCAATATTCTTTTAAACCTTAAACGCTTAACCGTGAAACAAAAATAATAATCTTGCAAGGTTACTTTCAATTATAATTATATATATATATATATATATATATATATATATATATATTCGTAATGCGTGGGCCTCTTCTATTTTAGTTTACATCGCATTTAACCATTGTTCTTCAATCAGTTGTAGTTCAAGAGTTTGACGCTGTCCTGAAGTAGTTTTTAGAGAGCTTGTTGAACCTGCTACATTTGGAGCAATGACAATTATTACAGATTTCACTTTCTCACATGATGTGACTACCTTATTTAATGAACTGTTAACCTACCGTAAAGTTAATGAAGATACTTATAGTCATGAAAATATCAATATTCTTTTAAACCTTAAACGCTTAACCGTGAAAGAAAAATAATAATCTTGCAAGGTTACTTTCTATTATAATTATAAAACCTCCAATATATAATTACTTATTAAATTTCAAACAATTGCGAAATCAATGCTGGCCATTCAAAAGTTACAATCTACAACACGAAATTTTATGTAACGGAATCTAAACTACTTCCAAATCAACAACTTTAAACGTAAAATGCGCAGAGGAAAGCAGTTGATAGAATTAAATGAAATAACGTCAATGGACTAGTACATTCATAACCAAATAACTGCGTTCGCCTGCTTATCTTTAGATAATTCGGTAAAACAATATCAATTATAAAACAAAAACAAGCATAATAAATATACAACGGTAGGTTACCTTTTGGAAATGGACCTGGATGTGACGCCTCCTCGGTGGAAACTCTCTTAATCGGTAACAATAACGGCAATTCCAAAGTGAAAATTCACAGTCGTTATATTTTTAAGTAGTTGACTAACGAAGTTACCCAATTTATATACACGACCTGGTGACATTAACTATTGCACCGGGTATACTATTTATACGTACCACTATAATTCGGTATACTTATTTACACGTAATCTTCTTATTGAAAATATATCATTTACAAAAGTTACTATGTACATTGAGACTTGATTTATTAAAGGCTGATAGCAAAAGCATGGATATAGGGATTGGCACACACAGTACTTTACCATAACATAAATCTAATCCGGAAAAGCGATCTAAAACTCCGGAAGCACTTGACGAAAACACTATCCCAATTTCGGAAACGATAAGGTCTTGTTAACCACGATAAAACCGCATAAACTTCCCCGTCCTAGGGAACACTTCACAAAAACCGTACAGAGGCGAACGGGGCGCTGCCCATGATACGTCGTCGGTAAATTCTGTGCACACTCAAAAAATCCTTCAGTTTCGCCATCTTCAGTTTTAACATCAGCAACCAATCGTATTGCTCATTACATTCAATTATCAACTGCGTTAAAAATGGAGACACCTCGGTAGAAGAAACTGAAAATTACGTCCTACTTTTCCCCGCGCTTTCACATAGAGACTGCAATTGACAGTTTTTCGCGTAACTAATAAGCTTATCAGATGTACTTAATAGTACTTAGGACAAATTGTAAGTTCAGATGAATGTTGCTCTCTCCCAAAATTATAATTCTTAACCAAGCACGAATTGGTATACTTTATAGCGAAAGCTTCCTGGCACCATTTCTCAAATGTGTCTCAATGGACGTTAACAGAAACTTGATACAATACAATTTAGAATTTATATCTTTTGTCCCTTCAAACTGTATAGTAATTACACCCAATAACAAATTGCGTTTTAAATTCAAACCTTGGGAAAATTTATACGATATTTACAATTTCAATTAAATTAATTCTAATAAAAAAATCCATTTTAAATTCAATACGAAAAATTCTAATCCGAAATACAATATAAAGCTTTATAACATCAATAGCAAAAGATACGTGAATGTAATTTTAAAAGACATAATTTCCCCCTTCCACGAACGAAAATTTCTAAAACTGAAAATAACGAGAATAACAACTATCTATACAAAACTATCCTAACTTTACTTTGATTGTAACGCAAGTACCACTTGTGAATGAAACGTAATTAAATTTTGAATTAACATTATTATTGGCAAGAAACAACAAAAAATCCTATACGTCCTTTTACAGAATTGGAATTCTAAACTTTAACTTGTAATTAAAAAACTTTAACATCCCCAAATAGCAACAAAAAACAATGTTGTATCTATATCTTATATGTCCCAAATTAAGTTTAATTTAATCGACATGAAAAGACTATACAAGACTATATTGTAAATCTCTTAACCATTAAAAAAAACTTTTAAACAATTTCAATACTCAATACATTAACCCTTGGCAACAAAAATTTTTAAATCTTTTGACTTTTAAAACCAAAATTTTGAAAAACGAGAAGAAAAAAAGTTAATTTACTTAAAATTTTTACACCCGGTGACAATACCGTAAAATCGTTCGACTTACCAACGTAGTCGATTAATGCAAAAGAATTAATAGAAAGATACACTCATTTTAAAGATACTAAAACAATCGTATAGTCAGGCAAAACGTAGCCTATTAATTGGGATATATAATTGGAAGCTTGGGATACCATGTACGTGTAGGGGAAGAAAAGATACAGAACCAGCTGCAACGAAAACTAGGTTAGGCTAGATTGTATTGGGTTGTTTGTCTTGACAAATCTGACCGAACAATACATTACAACGATCATATTTGTAACGGTTTCAAAAGAAAACCTGCAAACTCCTAATACTCTATAATCAACTACCGTATTTAAGAATGGTTACTACGAATGCGGTTTACTGTGGAAATGCGATAGAATCGAAGTGCCTAATAGCTAACACACGGCAAAAAGGCGCTTCGAACGCCTAGAACGGAGATTTGTCCGTGATTTTGAACTCGCCAATATAATGAAAGATAAGGTGAATAAAATGTGAGAAAGAATTATGCTCGTTAATTCACAAACACCGAACTGATGGCTAGCTATCTATCAATCTTTCTGGTATATAATCCTAGCAAACCAGCTAAAGTTAGGAATGTGTGGGATGCCGCAGCTAAGGTAAACAGTCACTCGACAGGACGGGACCAGTTTTCTTCTCGGGTATTTTACTGCTACGATTTAGAGAAAAGGAATATGCAATCTGCGCCGACATTCGTGAAATGTTTCATCAAATTTGTTTTAAAACTGAAAACTTAAATTCACAACGTGTTTATTGGCACGATAATCCTTCGAATGAGTCTTAAGTATATGTATTGAGCGTGATGAGTTTTAATGCAACTCGTTTCTCAAATATAGCACAATTTGCAATAAATACACGCAACCAAATTTGTTAGATTGTGCAAATACAGAAGACCAAGCGGTGAAACTGGCAAAGAGAGTAAGATTTATTCATGCACAGGGTTTGAACTACGAAATTGGATGCGTGACTCGCAAACTGTTGTAAAAACCATTGACGAATACCCATCACAAAGCAGAAAGAACTAAGTTACGAGTTAACTACTGAGAAGGTTCTGGGAATTTGATGGTGCATAACTGAAGATGTCTTTACATATTTTTTATGAAACAGCAAATACACCATGACAGTTTTATACGACAATATTCGTCCAACAAAACGTGTAGTATTACGCATTCTAATGACCATTTTTAACCCTATGGGTTTTATTGCCAACTTTATGACCAATTTAAAACTCTTATTGCAATAGATCTGGCGTTCCAAAATTGGCTAGGATGATTAGGTAACCGATAAGCAACATGAATAATGGCAAACGTGGTTGAAACTATTGCCGCTAATTGCGGAACTAAAAATTCCTAAATGGTATGGAATTACACCGTACAACAATCAAGATGTACAGCAGCATGTCTTCGTAGATGCAAGTGCTGAGTCGTATGCAGCTGTAGCGTATTTTACAATCAAATGCGAAAGTTTTGTAAAACTCTCCTTAATTGCAGAGCAAAAACTCGAGTAGCGCCATTTAACATTGTTTTTACTCTACGTCTTGAGTTAGAAGCTGCGCTACTAGGTACACGTTTTGCAAATAGCATTATTGAAGTACATTCTGTTAAAATAGCTAGTTGTCATTTTTAGACCGATTCAAAATCTGTTATATCCTGGCTAAAATCTGATCATAGGCGTTTCTCTAGGTGAAGTTTTGGAAAAAATGCAAGAGAATCAATGGGAATGGATATCGACTACATTCTATGCTGGTGATGAGGCCACAAAATGGAAAAAATGTTCCCAACTAGATATGTCTTGTCGTTGGTTTAAATTAAATTAAATTAAATGAAGAGCGATGACTCAAAAAGAACCACGTTCACTTCAGTAAGTGGAATTTTGTAAAACTGAAAACTTTTAGTACAGATTAGCGCAGAAAAAATCTTATCCGGACGAAGTGGAAATTCTACAAAGGGCAAAAGAAGGGGTGTATGAAGCTAGATATTTAAACAAGCATAATGGAGTAATGCGAGCTTATGATCGTATTGATGCTACAGTTAGCATATCACATGATATTAAACATCCTGTATTACCGCCAAAGAAATACTGGTAAGCTTAGAGATAGTGAGCCTATTCACAAATGGGCCCACTGGTAAGGCACTATAATAAGAGAGAGATTGGAAAAGTATGAGACTTTAGACAAACGCACGCAACTCTCGGTAAGCACAATAATGGAATTTCTGACTATATGCATTGCAACAACATACTTCCAAGTAGAAGACAAATTCTACCAAGAAGAGTTTGGAACGGCTATTGCCCATAATGACCAATATATACATGGAAGACTTCGAAGACCAATCGATATCCGAATTCACGAAAAAACCAAGGATGTGGACAATACCTTCGTAGTTTGGCAACACGGCAAACATAAGCTGTATGAACTCCTAGATCATCTAAATAGTCGCGCGTCATACATAAAATTCACAATGGAATTGGAGTCGGAATCAAAACTGCCATTCCTGGATGTACACAGGAACGACAGCACTGTCATGACAAGTGTATACAGGAAACCCTCTCACACGGGGAGGTATCTACACCAAAAAAGCGTGAAGTTAAGCGTGGCAAGCTACTTGTACGATAGAGCTGAAACAATATGCTCAAAACAAGAGGATCTGAAAAAAGAAAGAAAATATCCCTAAAACACTTAAAAGAAAATGGTTACCCCGATCTAACACCTAACCTAAACAAGAAAGAGTAATCAAAAAAGAAAAACTTAAATACGATAATACCATACATAGCAGGTAACTCGGACAAAATAGGAAGGACAGGTAGCAAATACAAGATAAGCACTGCCTTCAAGAACGCTCAAGGGAATACTAATCAAAACCAAACCGCACAATGAAGACCAGAACTCCAAGAATTGTGTATACATGCGAATGTGGCAGACCATGCATAGGAGAGAGCAGTAAACCACTTAAAGTGAGAAATAATGAACACATCTTACCAACAAGAAACCCATGATATGAATTTTGAGGAACTTGTTAATGGAAGTACAGAGTATTATAAACTCTCTTCCTCTAACTTATCTGCCGATCAACGATACTACTCAAGAAGCATCTTCCAAATATTTTTTTTTCAACAAGGCGGTGTCCCAGCCCATAATTCTTTGGCAGTGAGGAATTACTTAGAAAACCGTTTCCAAATTGTTGGATTGCCACATTTGGCTCGGTGTTATGGCTGCCACGATCTCCAGACGTCAATACTGGATTTCTTCCTATGGGGTTTTCTGAAAAACATAATTTATCAAAACTCTTATAATACTGACCCGAATGTTGCAATCCAACGATTTGGGAAACGGTTTTCTAAGTAATTCTTCACCGCCAAAGTATGTGAACTGGGGCACCGTCTTGTTGAAAAAAAAATATTTGGAAGATGTTTTTCAGGAATGTCTATATTCGTATTTTTGAAAAGCTAAGAAAGAACTGCAGCTGATGGTTGCCAAGCCAATATTATTCCCATTTAAAAAATGTGTTTATATTATTACACGAAAGCCGCATCCCCTAAAAAAATTCTAAGCGCACCACTGAATTCGGCACTTCGTAATATATAAGTGCCTGTGACGAAATATATTAGTATAATAGTATTAAGCGAGGCATAAGAGCCTGAAAAAAGGTGTAGAATTATCGACGTTTGGCTATAAGTCGAAAACAAAAGATGATACTAATTTTTCGATTTTTTCATGAAATCTAGGTCAACAAAGTAGTACCTGTATGTAAAAACTGCAAGCTTCTATCTTTGATAATAACAAAGACATCTTTAAAAAAACAACGAAATTGGGACACACTGTACAAACCTACAAACAAGAGTTTTGAGTTTTCAAGAATATTATAAAATCTGAAGCTATCACTGTTAACAATTAGGTATACTTGAATGTACCTTCTCAAAATTATGAATCGTTGACACAGTTACGTTAGTGAAGTGCGGATTGTTTGGCAAAGAAAAATGGTTAAAAAATGTAACATTTATTTATAGGATTCATATCAGAGTTAAGTTCACATTTAAAATCCCCCGCAAACAAATTATTGTGACGGACAATTTCATTATCTGTAAAATAATTAGTATTTGAGAATTCTGTTTCGTCGTAGCATTTATCAGAAAACGTCCATATCCAAAACAATTGTTCCGGAGTGTAATCAACCCCTACTAAAGGAAGATCTTCCTTATTATATTGAATCCATTTCTTGTATGCTAGGTACGCCCATGCGACTCCATTGATTTCAGCCATTTTAAAATGTTTAGTAACGTGGAGATATGACTGAAATAAAATTTTCAAAAATAACCTTAGCAATTAAAACTATAGTTAAACACACCGAATTGTCGCGGTAATATTCGCCAATTGGTTCTAAATTGTGAGTGATGCAACTTGTTATATTATTGAAAATTCGAGAAAGTTCAGGGCTAAACTTTGTTTTTTGGTCATTTAGATGTAATTGTGCAGTTAGTTCAAAGCTGAGTGTAGTAGCAATCGCTTTTCCCACACCACCAAAATTTAAATACATCGGCCAATGTTTATTGAAGTACATTCCAGCTAAATAACCCCTTGGTATCACTAAAACAAGTGTTTTATAAATCTCATTTAAAAATCATAAAACTTACTAATCTTTTTTCGTCTGCCTACGTACGTAACGCGGGTTGATGGTATTATATAATACATAAATTCGTCTCTATCCCATAAAGTACTTATGGTTTTTGGGTTCTTTAAAGCTTCTAGAAAAGTTTGTAAAAAGGTTTGTTCACCTGAAAAAGTTCATACAAAAATGATTTTTATAAAAAACTGTACACATATCTAGGTCAAAATAATAAAGTCCTGTTACGTGATATTTACTGGGAATGAAATTAAAGCCAGTGTACAGGCTGTCCCAAATTCTAGGGCAAGCATGGAGATCTCGCTTATTATAAGAGATAGGATATAGGTTTAAATTCGGCACTTTTGCAAAATTCGATGCCGAGTAATAATCTGGAAAGAAATTTGAGCTAACTCGAATGGATTTGGTTTTATGCTCAAAAAACAAAAAATTTCGATTTTCGTTTTTCACGTTTGGCTACCTTATTATTAGGAATTTTCAAAATTCGATTAAACATTATTAAGGCACCTTTTTACGCACAATACTAATACGGTATTAAAAATATTATGTGAGGTTTCGTTTATTCTGAACCATCATCAGGTTTATTTTTTCTTATGGGGGTTAAGATATATGTTTATGTCGTTGGATGGAGAATGTTATGCTGATTTTAGCAATATATAACACTTTATGGTTTGATCGACTGCGAACTAAAATAATGAGAAAAATACGAAGAACAAGATTCCGCCTTCTTGGATCTAGCAAAGAATCATTATAGTAGTTCTACTTATTTAATATGTTAAACTCGTTAGAACATCCAAAAAAATATAAAAACATTTAAACAATTAAAAAAAAACATTAACAAACAACTCAAACAGGTATGTCTATGTAACACGGTCATAATATCGATAGGTAACAACAAAATAATTACACAGACAAACAAACAAAAATTATTATAATAAATGTTCGAACAAGTTTCCTTCTTCTTGAATACAGTAACGAATTCTTCTTCTACAATTGTTTACGCTTCTTTGAATGGTTCGCCTGGGAATTTGACGAAGTTCATTAACAACCCTATTCTGGAGTTCTTCTATATTTTGCGGAGGCGTCTTATAAATCATATTTTTTAAATACCCCCAGAGGAAGTAATCTAAAGGGGTTAAATCTGGACTTCTTGCTGGCCACGTAAGTGGTCCCCTATTTCCCATCCATTTATCAGGAAATTCGCCGTTAAGATATTCACTTATTATCGCAGCATTATGAGGAGGAGCTCCGTCCATTTGCCACCAGAGAGTCCATCTTTCGTTTAGCGGAACATCATCCAAAAGATCTGATATTTCGTTTGTTAGAAATGCGAGGTAGCGTTGAGACGTTAGGATACCTTCGTAAATAATTGGCCCAAGGAGCCTATCCTTCCAGATTCCAACCCACACATTAAAGGACCGGTGGCCTTGTCCTCGCATTTGCCTGTTAATTCGTGGATTTTCAACGGACCAGTAGTGCACGTTATTACGATTAAACATTCCATTAGTGGAAAAATTGCACTCATCCGTCCAAATTATTTGATTGAGAAAGTTGTGATTTTCCAGCATTTTGGTATTAAGTTGGTTACAAAAATCCAACCGTCTCATATCGTCCCCAGGCCGAAAGGTTTGACTAACGTGTAACTTAAATGGTTTATAACGGTGTTGCTTTAACACTCGCCAAACTGTCGTTTTTGGCATTTCAATAGTTTGCTCTATTTCTCTGGTAGATGAAGGATTTTCTTGAACCTAAGATGGATAACATAAAGTCATAACTCTCCAAAAAAAATGTCTGCTGAAATTAGCAGTGAAGTGAGTGGAAATTCTTATAATTAGTATAATACTAACAAATAGTACCTGATGTAATATTTCTTCTTCGGCATCTCTGTCTAGTCTGCTACCATATGCATTTCGAGGTTTCTGAAAACATCCAAATTCTCGCAAATTTTGGTCTAATTTTAAAAAATATCTCTGGTTTGGTTGCTGCCTCTCCGGATATTCCTCTAAATATCTTTGTTCTGCTCTGACACTATTTCTATTGCAGCTATAAAATATCCTTATCATGTCTCGTTTTTCTGAATTTGAAAACATTCTAAGGAAACTTGCAAATTTTAAAGCACTAACACGAAGGATCTTGCAGTTATTACCCTTTTGACAGTTACAAAATGACATGACAAAAGCCAACTCCTGAGTTTTGTTTAATTCATGGGTATCGTGATAATGTAATATTTAGTTCTTAATTTAAGAGTATTTTAGTTCGCAGTCGATCAAACCATGAAGTGTTATATATTGCTAAAATCAGCATAACATTCTCCATCCAACGCCATAAAAATATGTCTTAACCCTGATAAGAAAAAATAAACCTGATGATGGTTCAGAATAAACAAAACGTCGCATAATATTTTTAATACCGTATTAGTATTGTGCGTAAAAAGTTGCCTTAATAATGTTTAATCGAATTTTGAAAATGACTAATAATAAGGTAGCCAAACGCGAAAAACAAAAATCGAAATTTTTAGTTTTTGAGCATAAAACCAAATCCATTCGAGTTAGCTCAAATTTCTTTTCAGATTATTACTCGGCATCGAATTTAGCAAAAGTGCCGAATTTAAACCTATATCCTATCTCTTATAATAAGCGAGATCCCCATGCTTGCCCTCGAATTTGGGACAGCCTGTACATAAATCAAAAAGGTACGGACAGTCAAACCAAATTTTGGGGCTAATTCTCAAAGCGCATGCGCAAGTCTGACGTATATAGTTTCGTTTCGTAACAGCACCATCTACGCATTTAATTGTCAAAATTTATCACTGAAGTATAAATGTACATTCATATTATTTCAAGCTTAACCATCGACTTGAGTTATTATGTGTAGTAATAATTAAGTATTTTATTATTGTTTGTTATTAACTACAAGCCAGTTCAGTTAGAAAAAAAATAAAATTGAAATAAGTGTGTGTAGGATTCTAGGACGTTTCGTCGGACGGTTCATCCAGCTGACGGTTCGTCCAGCGAAAAGTATTTTTTTAGTAAAAAGTATTTTATTAAAATACTGAACTAGTACTTATACACATTTTGAAATATACCTAACCTAACCTACCGGCGAGTAGAAGCCGGCTATGGAAATGCCGAAATATTAGTTTATCTAAGGAAAATTGCACATTTATCGCATAGATCGTAAAGTTGAAATATTTTTATATCGAATTTGTTTTTTATTCAAACATTTTGTTAGAAATGATCATAATTTTTTTTTAGTTGGAGGAACCGTCTGGGGACGAACAGTCCTGGGCGAATTTTCCGTGGACGAAACGTTCGGATACCGTGTGTAGATAGGTTTGACTGTTGAAAGGCATTCGTCCCTTACTTAGAGATTCATCGATTTTTTATTGTTAGTGCTTTTAAATAAATAATTAATATGGCGAAATCATTTTTCCGCTTATAACTCAAAAAGTTTTAAATTTAAGCAATTGCGGTCTGAACAGAAGTTGTACGAAAAAAGCTACAAAATAAGAAATGAAAAATTAATAGTTATGTAACGAACAAGTGTATTATGAAAGCGAATAATGAACGAGATATTATTAAACGCAAATTAATATACGCGTTCGTTACAATATTTTTTCGTCGATCGTACTTGCACTAAACTTTAGAAAATTAATTTTAAACTTGTATCACAGAAGCTTTAATTCGACCTTTTATTTATTTTACGTTAACAGCTTGTAGTGCCTAATTACTAATTAGCATTGCTTGTAATTAATATTATTGTAACATTATTTATAGATTTGATCGTAGAAGGGTAGCTCTAGAGTTAAATTAATTGCATATATTAAATATTTCGTAAGTAGGTTAGTTTAATGAGCATCTTTCAAAATGAGGCAATGAAGCAAACTAGTTTTATATCTATAAATACGGGTAGAGTAGTTTTATCAATTATTATAAAGATTATATTATGGTATTATAATTAACACAATGATTATTAGTATTATGTTATTAGTAAGAGAGTACTATTAGATTAAATTGTACTAAATGAATCGAATGTATTAATAAATTAATTGTAAGTACGATGTACTAAATACTAATTACAGTGTCAATATGAAATATGTTGTGCCGCGGGGTGAAAGGTACATCATACCGAATAACGCACGGACCCTCCAATGGCCACTCAAGAGGCCCTATTTGTAACGATATAAACGGGTGGTAGAACGGGATTACAGATAAAATTGGCCTTTTTGCCCCGACTAGCCAGCGTATGGGTGTGGGTATGATGTTGATAAATTTTGCACATCCAGAATAGTAAATCGTACGTAAGTCAAAATAGGGGATGAAGACGTAATCGGTTCGGTTAAGGGCGCCAGAATGTTTGGTAGTCAAAATAAGGGACGTCGTGCCAAAATTACGAGTACATAGCGTGTCTAAACATACAAAAAACATACGCTTACCTATCCGCAATCAATCCCAGGTGTCCTCGACAACAGCTCAGGAAACCACCTGAAATAGGGCTTCGAAATAGCTCTACACGCCTGACAAACAAAAGCGTGATAAACACTTAATAAAGTTACGTTACTACACCTCAGTGTAAATAATTAGGCATTAAATAATAATCAAAACAAAACAAAAAATCACCTTTGTTGAATGCACTCTAGATGAATTAATACTCAACTAAAAATCAAATAAAACGCTAAATATCATTAACGCTATAACTCAATAAAAACTTCGTTACGTTAAAATCTACGCTTCTAAATTACCGTTAAACTTGCAATTTGCAAAAAAAACTTTTATGTAACACAAAAGAGTTTTCACAGAATTAAAACAATTTATAAAACCTAAACAAAGCTATAATAAAATAAAAAAATAATATAAATGTAAACATACGATAATGCGTATAAACAAAACATACAAATGCTTAAAGGGCGACAGAATGTCTGGCCAGGATCCTGCGTAACGCCGTTCTAAATGGCTTAATCTATAGATATATATATATATATATATATATATATATATATATATATATATATATATCGTGGATTATTTACCCACATTACTATAGGGTCAAGTGCCCTTAATACTAAAATAAAAAAAGTGTGAAGGCGGAGTGTCAGAGTTATGATTCTTTACAACAACTAAACCAAAACAACAACTTAATTTAAAAGGTACACGACTCCGCTTTCAAACCTTCGTTACCAAAAAAAAAAACAATTCGAGGTACACACAAGAAATCTTGAAAATATTCAATAAAAAAAACACAATATTATACTACCTTACTGCCTAGATTAACACCTCTCCTGTGTTACAACAATTGAAAACGAACCAGGTGATCGATTACTGCTACCACGGATATGGAATCTCCCTGCTCTGACAAAATGATGAATGCAAATGTTGACTAATAATTCTTTTGTACGCAAACAATTCCTTGATTGAATCTCGGTAAAATGTTACTGCATTAATTAAAAACTTCTTTTAAAATAATAATTTGTGCGCTCAACTTGCTTGTTAACTTTTATCTTTCAAATAGTTTTATTTACACTACAATCCAAAAGGTTATTAACTTTATTTAAATAACTATAATTTTAATATACTGCGAAAGTTTCTTTATATTTCAATACGCTATACACGGCAATTAAGTGGCACTTCAAGAACGTTAATTTTATAAATCCGCAGAAGTGAGATAAACCAATGAGTTTACAGAAGCACTAAAATAACACGACGATGATCTCTAGGTAACTTGATTACGTAAAATCTAAATCGGCACTAGGTCTAATCCTTTGGTGATTGAACAATTTTAATTAAAATCCTTCACAGGTTTTCTTCCAAAAAGTAGATAACTACCCTTACAACACAAAAGTTCGTTCGTTAAACACCAAAAGGTCCAATATATCAACGTTCTAAGCGTAACAACAAACGTCACCGTACTACTACTCGGAAGCGCTGTTAGTTTCAGAATCATGCAAATTATATCCAAAAATCCATCTTGGATTTTGAATCCCACCACTCACAAAAAATCTCATTTAATTTAGTTCCACCAATTAAAAAAAACAAAGGAGAAGATTTGATACCCCTACACACAAACTTCGTTTTCATCCGTAAGGACTCGAGCATTTTCAAAAGTGTAAACGTCAGCAGAATCAACGTGAAAAATATCTCTGTATTTTCATTAAAGTATAAGCAGTTAGTCCCACATTCTACCTCTACGATTCAAAACCAACATACTCAATATTAAACTGAACCACTATAATTACTCGACTTCCTGTCGCCAGACCGATATCAAACACATATAAATCTACATTCTTTCTTTAAGTTACCTAATTTTAAGGAAATCAAACGAAATAAACATTAATTAAACTTATATACAACTATTTACAAATTCGTTACTCAACATTCAGTAAACGGGGAATAATAAGGAAAACAATCTAAATTACGGAATAGCAATTCACAAACAAAACAAACTTAAGCTCGCAACACACCTTCCTTAAAGGTCGCAACACACGTTAAACAAATTTATCCATAAAACTCAACCTGACAACAAAAATTTGACGGTAAATCGCTAGAAAATCGTGATCCTATCACATATTTAACATTACAAACGGTCAAATATTGATAAAAGTTCTAATTCTAGTGAAGAGATTCATGTTATTTTATTAAATTACATGACATATTACAAAGTTAAAGAAACTAAGTACAAATCACATATTATTATAATATATTAATAATTAAAAACGTTATAGCAAAAAATACAGCTAAACCGTTTTTCAGAATTGTTTATAACTTAATAATTATTAATGTTAATTAAATAATACTAGTCAAAATATATGTGTTAATGTTCTTTAAAAGTGTGCAAAGTATGTGCTCAATCGGACAAATAGTTTTTACAAAAACTGTCTGTTTATTCCGTTTTCGCAAAAAAAGCACAGCTTTGCGGCGTAGTCAACCGATTTAGCAAATACGATCTTCTCAATCTTGAACCCATTCTTTTCATCAAGACAAAAATCTGGAATGTCTCTACTCAACATTCCTGCATACGATAAAAGTACTAGCGAATGTATATACTTACATAATAACACTTTGCATTCAATATAAAAATGAAACTGAAATATTTGTTTTATGTTTTACATGTCCTCAACACTTTGATTCTATTCGAAAACAAAAATTACAATATGTTCCTTAAAGATGTTTACTTTTTGTTTAATAGATACATATTTTAATACGCCAATCTGGTAATGTTTTGCTTTTTAATTACGATCACCCGTTATAGAGTTATTCAACTCTTTAGGAAAAATATGAAGTATGCAAATACAACGAATAAAATCTGCAGTAGCCACATTATAACAGATTAATCAAAAATATTTGTCCAACGTTTGTCAAGAGCATCTACTGTCATCCAAAAAATTAAAAGTTAAATTCCATTGTACAGGGTGTTTGCTACGGTGGTGCAATAACTTATATTTTGATTGACCATAACTCACATTTTAAATTATTGTAGTTTGAAGAATAACAGGGCGGCGTTAAGCGAGTTTTAATTTTAGAAGGCTATGTTAAATATTCCGAGAGCGACATTTCTGCATATTGCAAGTTTATCATAAAAAAAAACAAGTTGATTAAATCATCACCACACAGCAACGACTTATTTTATTACAATATTTTAACACCTACTTAATGCGATTAATAGAAGAAATACCAGAACAATTTACAATAAGTGTTCAAATCTTTGACAAGGAAAGAGAGGGGACTAGTAACATGCATTTCAGACCTGCGTAAAAAATTGAGACCAAATATTAATCGGTTGCCATTGGTTTGGTGCCAGACAAAACTTTAGCGTCGTTCGTGCATTTTAATATGACATACAGAGAGGATACATTCCTCTCTTCTTTCGACATTTTGGTGCCGAATAGTCAAATTGGTACCCGGAATTACGCGTCGTCTCTTTTTCCTTGTCAAATGTTCAAACACACCGCCATTTTGTTGCAGCGACCAGGGAATCTAATATTTAAAAAATTCAAACATTCAGCGTCGAATGTGGAGGTATAACATCATGTTGGTACCACAATCTAGGGACAAAATTTTCAGGCACATGTAGCAGTAAATCGTTCAATTCATGTTCAAGAAAGTGGAGATAAATTTGACCATTAATATTGTTCTCAAAAAAACGTGGACCAACAATTCTACCCCACACGCTTATTGACCACTGATGATCAACTGCTCTCAGGAATTCGGGCTTATGGGTAGCATAATGATGGAAACTTCGCCTGATTAGGGAGTACTAAAAGTCGCCTCATCGGTAAAATGGGCGCAGTTTAGAAAACCTGCTTCGACATTCAATTTATTAATGATCTACTCATGAAATCGCCTCCGGCTTTCTAGATCTTGCGGAAAAAGTTTCCGGTTGTTGATAAATTTTTCGAGTGGACTGTGAGAGTTTTCAACCACTGCAGCAACAACCATTACTACGTTTTCCTCATTGGTTAGATGTCTTGCACTCATACGTTTTGTATAATTAATGCTGTCTATTGTTTTAAACCATCCTTTGAGTGTTTCGAAGCTAACTTCAGGTGGGCGTTTTTTGTCAGGATACTTCTTAGCATAGCTTCGGGATACAAGAAGACAGTTTCGAACACGTTCTCCTATTATATAGACCATATCAACACACTCTTCCCTAGATCATTCTGATGCACTAAAACAGTGAACATATGCAGCACAACACACAAATGCTAATTTACAGCGAATTAATATGACAGATAAGTGTTTTTGTTTTTTGCAGTTGCTTCCACAGTCCTCTAAAAAATTACAATTCGCACAACACTGTCCTTCTAAGGAGTATTTATTTCTCTATCTGAATCACTTTGTACCACCGTAGCAAACACCCTGTGCAACAGAACTTAACTTTTAATTTTTCGGATGACAGTAGATGATCTTGACAAACTTTTAACAAAATGTTTTTGATTAATGTCACAATGTGGCGGCTGCAGATTTTATTCGTTGTTTGCATACATCATATTTTTCCTACAAAGTTGAATAATTCTGTAACGGCTGATCCTAATTAAAAAAACAAAGCATTACCAGATAGGCAATTGAGAGAATAATAATATTTACCAATATACAGGGTGTTCAACTTGAAATATTTAAGTAGGATATTGGTATCCAAAAATGCAACACCCTGTAGAATTGTAGATATTTTTAGGTTACGGAAAAGAAGTCAATACACAACTTTTATATTTAAAGATTTTCTTTATCTAAAACAACATAAGAATTACGCACTAATTTTACACCCGGTATATATATATATATATATATATATATATATATATATATATATATACAGTTTGCGGCATTAGTGTGTCGGAGTACGATATATCCGTTATTAAAAGAGATACAGATTATAAAATTATTTTCGTATTTACAGGGTGTTATATATTACCAGGGTGAACCAAACATACTTTTTTTAAATAGGACACCCTATATATTATTTCAAATTTAGATTAAGTTCATCTCCCCCAACAACCTAACAGTTATTCTTTTCAGGCATAACTTTTTGACATTGGTACTGTGTTACGAGAAATATTGCACCAATTGCAGGGAGCCAAAACTCGAACACATGATGTCAATTTTTTCAAACCCTATATTTTATTTTATAAAGTGAAAATACACCTTATGTTCTTTCATTTTTATTAAGCACTCCCTATAGCTAAAATCGTTAGTTTCTGAGATATTTTCGCGGATAATATAACTAGTGTTATGATTATCGTCAGTGATAGCACGAGTTAAAACCGCACTCGTTCAATTTTCTACAGGTTTTAACGAGTGGTATAATCGATTATGAATGATAACAGGTATTATATTTGGTAAGAGAATATAATGAACGTTAATAGAAAATATATTTTTTAAAGTTCACAATTTTAGGCGATCTGTCACTTTGATGGTAAACATCACAGTTGCAAGATAATCAATACAATTATTTATTTCTTTGGAACTTTTTCTGCGATTTTGTTTTTGTATTTTAACCAATGAAAGTTATCAAAAATGTACCATGTGACATGTGAGTTATATTCTCAGTTTAATAACAGAAAGTGATTTTTTTAACAATTTCTATTATAACAACTTAGCCGTGAACAAATGACAGATAGATATTATTCAGTAATAATTAGTAGCTTGTCATTTAACAAACTTCTTTGAGATTGTATAGTGTTTATTAATTTGTAAACACTTAAATACTGTTTGAAATGAACTTTCCTGTTGAGGGATTAACAGACATGATATTGGTACTGGGAGAATGTATGAAAAATTGTTTATTAGCAGAAACAATTTACAAAGAGAGATATCCCGCACAAAGACTACCCGAGAAAATAACGCTGGAAAGGTTAGTAGATCGTTTTAATCGTACGGGTTCAGTAGTTTAGGAAAAAAAAGGAAAGGACAAAACCTGTACTTAACGAGCAAAATGAATTTAACGTGGATGCTTGAAGTTACACAAAATCCATATGATGGTACACGTGAAATCTCGCGTCAGCGTGATATTAGTGACAGGTCCGTCCGAAGAATACTGCGTAAAAATAAAATGCAGCCATACTATATCCAGTTGCATCAAGAGTTACTCGAAGGTGATTATCCCAGAATGGTTGCTTTTTGTGAATGGGCTCAACTACAAATCCACAATCAGGCGGATTTCTTTGATTTTGTCCTCTTTGGAGACGAAGCCACGTTTCATAAAAATGAAACTGTGAATAGACACACTTTCCATTATTATTCGACAAGTAATCCCCATCTTATAGCAACTCATAGTCAAACTAGGTGGTCTTTGAATGTTTGGGGTGGTATAGTTGGAGATCACGTAATTAGACCACATTTTTTGGATGGAACAGTGAATGGTCAGGTTTATTTGAACTTTTTAGAAAATCATTTACCATTACTATTGGCAAACGTTCCTCTTAACATTCGTCAAAGAATATGATTGTTACACGATGGAGCTCCGGTACATTACACTAGATTAATTCATAATCATCTTAATACTCATTTTCCAGGAAAATGGGTGGGAAGAGGAGGACCCATTGCATGGCCAACTCGTTCACCAGAGTTAAGTAAAATTGACTTCTTCAAGTGGGGTTATGTGAAAAACCGTGTGTATCAAATACCTCCAACCACACAAGATGATATGCAGAATAGAATATGAGAAGCATTCCAGAGTATTAATGTAGAAATGTTAGTAGAAAATCTGAAGATCGACTGCAATGTATTGGTGCTTTCGGTGGACATTTTGAACATTTATTATACAATTAATTAATTTTATAAAAATTTTGTCTTAATAACCGACGTTTTTTGAATTTTTTATAATAATTTGTCACTCTTTTATTTGTTCACGGCTAACTTGTTATAATAGAAATTTAAAAAAAATCTCTTTCTGTTATTAAATTAAAAATATCTTAAAAATTAACGATTTTAGCTATAGGGAGTGCTTAATAAAAATGAAAGAACAAAGCATATTTCACTTTTTAAAATAAAATACAGGGTGAATCATTTGAAAAAATTGACAAAGTCCTGTGTTCGAGTTTTGGCTCGCTCTATATTCAATTGGTGCAATAATAAAGAAATATCACTTTCTCGTAACACTGTACTAATACCAAAAAGTTATATCTGGAAAAAATTATTGTTAGGTTGTTCTGTCTAGGGTATACAGAAAGTTGAAATGAGAATGATTTTTGTGTACAATTGACCATAACTTTTGAAATGCCCTGTATAACGCAATGAAACCCTATATTGGAAATATGGGGAGAAGAGCTTAATCTAAATTTGAAATAATATATAAGGTGTCCCATTTAAACAAAAAGTATGTTTGGTTTACCCTGATAATATGTAACACCCTGTAAATACGCAAATAATTTTAAATGTAAAGTTTGAAGTTGCCTATAATTTTTGTAAATAACTTTTTTGATATCTCCTTTAATATATATATATATATATATATATATATATATATATATATATACAGGGTGATTGGTCGAAACCATTCATTAGAAGTATTAGGAGTTCCAGCCACGGCTGATTTCTGAAAGTTTGTATCTGGACTAAGTGATTCATATTCTATTTAAGGAAAATATTTTCATTATGACTACACTTCCGGTTATACCGGAAGTAGCCATCAACCTTGTTAATTTAAATGGAATCGTACCATTTTTATGGCATATTCGAATTGTACTCGCCATTTAAGTGGAAATTTTATCAATGTTCCCTATACTTAAATTTAATAGTTTTTGAGATTTAAATTTTTTTTCGAAAATTATTGGTTGAACACTATGACATTTGACAATGCCTACTGGCGCCATTTTTAGTACGAAGCAAGTAATATTGACGTTATAGGGGTATCCTTAAGCTTTACGCTGATGCTTCCGGTACTGCCGAATTATCTACAGGGTGTTCAAAATGTGACTTCCATCTTTTGAAAATAAAAACCATCAAAACTTAACTTTTTCAAATACAATGCCCCATACTTTCTTCCTTTAACGGATGCAGAATAAAATTCTGCATTGATTTGTATTAGCATTCCCTATACCTGTGTTCGATAGTTTTTCTCATATTGAGGTATTTGTTCATTTCTTCTGAAACTCAAAACGATTTACCTAATTTTTCCATGGATAGCCATGGAAACCACAGATAAGTTTGTTGTTAGTAACTGTCAATACATTTTGTTGTGTTTCTGTGTTCGGTTTATCAAAATGGAAAATAGGAAGTATTCAAACAGGGATATTTTGAACTTATTTTATATTAATGGAGAATGTGATAAGATTTAGCAGAACTTGCCGTTTGTTTAATGAGCGATATCCTCATTTAACACCAATGAACGAGCACAAATTTAAGCGAATAGAGTCAAACTTTTTAGGGTATGGAACAGAGAAAGCTGCCAGAACACGATCAAAGCCTATTACTGGCGAAGAAGCTAATGAAGTTAATGTCCTAGCATATTTTAATAACTATCCCCACGGCTCGATACGATCTGCTGCAGAAGATTTGGGCCTGTCTTACTATTCCATACAATACATCTTAAAGAAGCCAAAAATGCATGATTATTCGTTTACCTTGGTCCAAGCACTTCATCCAGGCGATAATTTCAAGCGAGAATTCAGGAAGACCCGCTGTTTTTACGAAAAATAATTTGGACGGACGAAGCAAAATCTACCAGAGAAGGAATTGTTAATCGACGTAATTGGTACTATTGGGCGTCGGAAAACCCACATTTCAAGCGAGAATCAAATTTTCAAAACAAATTTAGTTTTAACGTGTTTTGTCTTGTAATGAATGGTCGTGTCTCTTTTCAAATTTATGATGAAAATTTGATAAGTATAAAATATTTGGAGATTCTGAGAACGGATGTCTCTGCATTTTTACAAAATCTGCCTCTTAATATTTTACAATACTGCTGGTATCAAATGGACGGAGCTGCTGCACATTCATCGCGTGACGTTGATCAAGAGCTCACCACTATGTTTGGTAATCAGTGGATCGGTCGAAACGGACCATGGCGGTGGCCTCCCCGATCTCCCGATCTAACTCCATTCGACTTCTACGTGTGGGGCGAAGTCAAGAATCAAGTATACGCCACTCCAGTCCACACAAGAGAAGACCTAGGCTTAAGAGTAACGACGGCATTTCGCCAGTTAAATCGTCATCACGTCAAAAAAGCTTGCACGAAAGAAGTTCAGTCAAGACTTTTAGGTTGTCTTCAACAAAATACAGGCCACATAGAACATTTATAAAATTTTGAATTGTTTTTCTTACTTTCAATAATATTAATAGTTATTATTTGCATATTACTTTTATTACCATCTTATTTGTTGACGAAATTTAACAGTTCTGTTTGCTTTGACAAACTACATGAATGTAATTGGTTTCTGCATCTGTAGTAGGCTTCGGCCCTGGAGAAATCAAATTAATTTTTCTAAATTCCAGACGAGATTTTAGAAATACCTGAATAACTGAAAAACTGTTGAAGATAGGTATAGGGAATGCTAATACAAATCAATGCAGAATTTTATTCTGCATCCTTTAAAGGAAGAAAATATTGGGCATTGTATTTGAAAAAGTTAAGTTTTGATGGTTTTTATTTTCAAAAGATGGAAATCACATTTTGAACACCCTGTAGATAATTCGGCAGTACCGGAAGCATCAGCGTAAAGCTTAAGGATACCCCTATGCATAACGTCAATATTACTTGCTTCGTACTAAAAATGGCGCCAGTAGACATTGTCAAATGTCATAGTGTTCAACCAATAATTTTCGAAAAAAAATTTAAATCTCAATAACTATTAAAATTAAGTATAGGGAACATTGATAAAATTTCTACTTAAATGGCGAGTACAATTCGAATATGCCATAAAAATGGTACGATTCCATTTAAAATAACAAAGTTGATGGCTACTTCCGGTATAACCGGAAGTGTAGTCATCATGAAAATATTTTCCTTAAATAGAATATGAATCACTTAGTCCAGATACAAACTTTCAGAAATCAGCCATGGCTGAAACTCCTAATACTTCTAATGAATGGTTTCGACCAATCACCCTGTATATATAAGTAAGTGGGTAATCTTGACTGATAATGAATATAAGATAAGTTTATTGGGGAATGCAGTCAATTATGAAGGCCAAAAGTAAAAAAACCCTTTGTTAAGGTGCCAAGTTTTCGGAATGCTTTATTCCTTTATCAAGACAAGCTATAAATACAATCAAATTATTTATAAATTAAATAATAATACGAAACATACCTAACGTGAGTTAAATAATAAAGTTAGAAACAAAACTAATAGGAAATTGCAAGAAACTAAAATTAATTGACAGTGTGTCGATAGTAAAACTAAATCAAATGTGACATAATATAAATGGTTAATTACGTATTAAAAACGTTAACAACGGTAAGTATTATGTTATCAAAAAGGAAAAAGAAAATTAACAAAAATTACTAGAAGAATGGACAATATTAACTAAATTATTATAAGTTTTTGTTATGAACGAATAAGTTCAAAGATAAATATGTAATTAAAAATTATTATTAATTTTATTAAATACATAAATAAAAAGTTTACCTCGAGTAGGATTCGAACCTACGACCTGTACTTTGCAAAAACTAACAAAAACTTATAATAACTTAATATTAGTCAAGTTGCTTTGGTATGTGTGAATCCTTGCGATATTGCAGGCTCACATTCCATTAATATAAGTAATTTGACTGTAATCTCATTATATTTAGAATTTACATCAGTTCTACATACATAAAGACAAAATTTGTATCGATTGGGGCTTGAACCTTGGTGGCGCAGTTGGTAGCGCGGTACTCTAGCAAAGTACAGGTCGTAGGTTCGAATCCTACTCGAGGTAAACTTTTTATTTATGTATTTAATAAAATTAATAATAATTTTTAATATTAACTAAAAGTTTACCACATTTTAGACAAAAATTTTTTTTTCTTTTTTTTTATTATTTTTTTTTTTATTTTATTTTATTTATTTTTTTTTATATATTAACTATTAGTAGAAATTTGATTAAAACTATGTTCATAACATAAGATGTAGTTATAAATAATGCTAAGTTTACTAATTTCTGATTTTTTATTAAGAGTGTTGCTGTTTTCATTAATGTAGACCATTTCACGAAAAAGACGTTTAGTTAAATTATTTTCTTTGGATAATATAGTAACTTCATTAAAATTCATGTCATGGTTTTGTTGAATGACATGCTCAGCTAAGCTACATGAAGCAATTTTCCTTCTACAATCACTTTTGTGAGATGTTATTCTCCCTAATAAATTTCTAGATGTTTGCCCTATGTTATATTATGTCACATTTGATTTAGTTTTACTATTGACACACTGTCAATTAATTTTAGTTTCTTGCAATTTCCTATTGTTAGATTTGTTTCTAACTTTATTATTTAACTCACGTTAGGTATGTTTCGTATTATTATTTAATTTATAAATAATTTGATTGTATTTATAGCTTGTCTCGATAAAGGAAATAAAGCATTCCGAAAGGGTTTTTTACTTTTGGCCTTCATAATTGACTGCATTCCCCAATAAACTTATCTTATATATATATATATATATATATATATATATATATATATATATATATAAAATGTTATAAAGTAAGGTTCAAATTTCTCAAAAAGGTTTAGTTTGATTAGTGCTGGGTATAAATGAGAACAATTGTTACATTAAGCGAAAATACGCTCACTTCCTAAATTCTTCCATATTGAATAGATCACGTGACAGGTCCTTCTTATTTTGTGACTACTAACGTCCATCTTGGTGTAATTGCCAAAAACTTTCCTTACATCCTGTTCGGGTATTGCAACTACTACTTTAAGTTTTTCTAACCAATCACTCATGGCTTTGTAACTTTTTGAATCAATCCAAAACGTATCCTTAAGAAGGTTTTTAATAGTTAGCACGATTTCATCAAATATACGTATTATTTGATGATGTTTATTTTCGGAAACGTATTTGCTGGCAAATATGACTTTCGATGGTCTTGGCCTAAAACTGTTTTGCTTATTAAAAAGTTATTTATGTATCTTTACTATGCTATACATATGGCTTAGTGCTTCATCACATGCATTCTCGAGATCAATAAACGGGTACTTCTTATAGCAATTAATCTCATTTTCAATATGTAAATAATGATGTGTTACGTATTTCAAGATGTTAGACATTGCATACCATAACATGTAATTTGATATTGTTCTAAAAAAAATGAATAATTATTTACTAATATGCATAATGGTTAGTAAAAAATGTAAGCAACACTGGTGTAAGAAAATCGACAAGTACTAATTCATAAATTTGGTATCAGTCTTAATAATTTCATTGTAAGTTTTCCAAATGATGTGTATCAACTCAAACTTCTCAAAAATACAACGCGGTGTTATTTCAAAAGCGATTTTGACAACATTAAGCGATCTTTCATAAATTCTTTTAAATGTCAAACGTGTTTCCATGGGACAAAATGGCAACATGGGACATTTGGCTATGTTGCAAACAATTGACATTGCCATTGCAATCAATCTGGCTAATCAAACGGTTTGTGTATTCGATTAGTTCTTAGAAAAGATAACTTCACATACTTAGACGTTATGTTTTATACATTCCCAAATATATTCATTGTATCAAGTGCCGCTTGAATGATTATTGTTCATATACATCCATTAAATTATATTACTATAAAGTATTAAAATCCTTTACATGGGTAACTTAAATTATTTATATACAAATTAGCATTTGTTTTAATTATCAGAGACCAGAATTAACAAATAATCAATTTTATCGTCTCTATCGCAATAAAAAACCGTTGAAAGATTTTCTACGATATAGCTCTCTATCGTTAAACCCCCGTCCACGATAAACCAATCAACATTGTTGACGTCGCGAACAGAATCTGTACCCGGCAATCCCCAAAAATTGTATAAAATAGCGATTTATGCTTACTGACGGAAAGTTCGTTGAAATACTTCTTCTATCGCCGGACAGACAGTAAGTAAGCCTCGTCTACCGATGAACCCCAAAAAAACACCAGCAGTTAAGGCGTAATAAACGGGACCGCGGTCCAAAATCCGATATTTAATTGCTGTAATAAACCCCGGAAGTAAAATTAAGTTACAAAAGTAAATATCCCATCTATTTACTGAACATAGTTTTCGGCTTATACTTACATTTTCTATCATCTTAATTGATTGACAGTTTAAATTAACCGATACCCCAGAAGCTAATCTAGAAGTTCTACTTAAAGGAATGTTTCTATTTCAAATATCCGCAGCTTTAAATGACCAACCAGTCCAGTTAGAATTTAACTACGAAAATAAATTCTCCCATTCTGTGTATAAGGGCCAGCTACCTAGCCATTAGGAGCATCCTTCTGAATAAAAATCGTTTTTTTGAAAAAATAATAATTCTATATACTTATAAAAAAATCCACGTTGTTTTCCCAAAATTATTATTTTTGTTAAATTAATCCGTTAATTAACCTTATACTATTACCTTAAATAACACGCTCCGTATTAAAATATGTATCCTTGCATATTACGTTAAGAAAGCTTCCAAGAAACATCATACACTAAAAATAATAACGAATTTCATTTCTAAATAAAACTAACCTAGTGCTAGTTATGTAGAAAAGATAAAATTTCGAATACAAGTTGATAAGATTGAAAGAAATATTTTTTTCAGCAACCCTCCTGAATATAAAACGTTTCTTCAAAAGATAATGTTCCGTTGACCCTGACTATATTAAAAAAAAACCTCCACCCAAAACCATCAATTTCGAGTGGTTTTCTTATCTATCCATAACCAAAATCCACAACGTTTTCCCATTCTTATTTTTGTTAAATTAATTCCTTAATACATCTTATATAATTAGCGTAAATAAATTATAACGCGTTCCGATTAAAGTACTTATCCTTGCATAATTAACGCAATCAAAATACGTTAAGAAAGCTTCCAAAACACATCGTAAACTATAATAATAACATTATCTATTTTTATTTCTGACCTAGTGTAAGCTATATAAAAAAGATAACATTTTGTATACGAGTTGATAACATTGAAGGAAATATTCATTTTAAATATTTAAACAGAGAAAAATTAAACCATCTTAATCTACACGTTGTAGAAATGTTTTCGAACTCCGTAATAAATGAAAAATATTTACACTTTTCCTATAGTCGATAACATTGATAATGTTAAAAAGGTTGGCATAAGAAGCATAGAAGCAAAAAATCCAGGTATAGGAAAATTAAACTTACTCGCTATCTTATTTAATCCAAACTAAGCTTCATAATATCACGTTAACTATCCATGCATCCGCCTTAATGTCTTAACTTTAATTTATTTTGTATTTTTAGAAAGTTGTCTTTAAATTCAAGTACTTGTGTTATAATTTTTCAACTTCACAAAACTTAAGTAACGAAAGAATCTCATTTAATTTCTCTTTCTTTAATAATAATAATAATAATAATAATAATAATAATAATAATAATAATAATAATAATAATAATAATAATGATAATGTTGATTTACGGGTAAACCCCAAAAACAAAAGATACAACAATTATGAAAGTGTACAAAGGTAGTCAAATTTAAATATAATATGGAGTACTATTAACATTTTAATTAAATAATATAATCGAATTAAGTAACAATTTAACAATTAAATTAGATGTTGAAACAAGCTGTAGAAATTGACAACTAAAACAAACTCACCAAAGGACTTTGCTAACAGTATCATTTTCAAAAAACAAGTCTCATAATTAATTTAAAATAGTCTTAATAAGCTTTAAGCATTCAGATAGATAGGGCAATCTGATCATCCGCATTTGATCCGCTTTAATACTAGTGTTTGGATGCAATCAAAACTGAAAGTTGATTTAATTAAGACAGACTTTATTCCATACTGTAAATTACGTATAGAGAAATGGCCATGGAATGTAATAGTTATACACCGAAAAATGTAATTGGATGTCTTTATACATTTAAAAGGTAATTTTAAAAAACTATTTATTAAATGTGGTTAATTACTTGGTTATTATTAAAGCATTAAGGTGTATTAGATATCTACCAAATAATACGCATACCGTTAAATTATTCAAATCAAAATTCATATCTTAATGGATAAATAAAAATGTAATTAGATTTCCTGAGTTGTGGAAGGGCGAAACTAACTTAATGGATAATTATTGAAAATCTAGTTAGGTACATCATAACGATATCGATTTTTATCAAATACTTCCCAGCCTTGCGTCTTATTTAACATCCTTAGATTTTCTTGTATATCTGATTCCATAATTAAAACGGATATTTAAAACTAACAAATAAAATAAATAAAACGCTTGATTACTGGGTGAGGATTTCACAGGAATATTAAAAAATTGACTTTCAAGCGCCGCATAACTCGACATATCTCACATATCGTTAAAAGCAAATTCGGTATCAGTGAACGCAATCTTATTTTAATAAAAAGAATGAAGTCTTCACTTAAACAGTTAACCACCGCTATTTTTTGCGGTAGTAGACAAACCATTCTAAATCCATGTGGCGCAACTGAGCATTTAGTACTTACACTTTGGTTGTGGAAATTTTAGACATGGTTTATAATTAAATACTTGGTTAGATCGCCCCATTTCTAACATGTGATTTCATCATAGAAGAAGAAAGCAGACTCTAGGATGTGAACCTTGAATTTTTATACGTCTAAGACCCTTTTACAGTAGCTGATTTCAAGCTGAATTCAATATCTTGAAATAAACTCCTTTTGTGAGCTCTATTGCGGCATTCTGTATCTGTGTTTTTTTGTGACAGAGTGCATAATCTGATTTAAGTAAGATTGTTGACCTGTGATACAGGTTTGCAACATCTAAGAATGTCCATCTCTCTCTCTCACACACTACCTCTTAAAGGATGTGTCTCTTAGATTATAAGTAAATGTCAAGTCCACGATTCTTATCAGTGAATGTGATCTTATTTTAATAAAAAAAATTTCAGCCAGGTGTGAAATCAGATCGTACATTCATTTTTGGTGTAATTACTTAATTATTGGGTTTATGTAAAACTCATTAAGGATTTCTTTCTACTCTCATACTTTAATTACAGTATTAGACATGCACAACTTAATGATATTCATTATAATACAGATTTTTCATTAAGATAGTAGTTTGCAATCAATATAAATCCAGCATCGACACAATATTGGCGGAATAACAAAGTGACAAATGTAAAATTACAAATTCCAAACTGTCTATGTGCCGCATTAAATTCCAATTGTTTATTTGTTGTTAATAGGATTGTAGGATGATTACTATAAATAATTGTGATATTGAATTTAATAAGCAGCATTGAGTAAGATACCGCTGGTTCAATTACTCAAATAAACCGACATTAAGCAATAACATTATGTGGCAAGCATTTGTGGATCTAAGCTTTACAGTTATTGATTTACATATAATAAACGATTAAAACCCTTTACCTTTTTATTTCTGATACATCAATTTCGGAAATGAGGCCCGTGCAGTGGCGATGTGACTCGTAGACGAGTTTCGGAAGTCTAATAGTGTCTTATGAGATGGTATGGGGGCCCTAGTATTAGAATGGTATTTCAAATTTGAAGTTTTCCCTCCATAACAATTACATTTACTTTTAAAATATATCACTAGATGGAGCTATGCGGAATGTTGTTTCAAATTTGAAGTTTTCCCGCCTTCCAGTACTTTTAAAATAAACCGCTAGATGGAACCACTATCAGACCCTGTTACAGAAATCTACAATTTGCTTTTTCAAGACTACACAATTCATGGAGGCCTATACAAACAATGGGCCTGGCAGTAAGGTGAAGATTCCGTGACAAGCTTAAGTGTTCTAGCGGAGTCCTATGAGATAGTATGATGCCCCCATTATTAGAATTCTATTCCAAATTTTAAGTTTTACCTCCATAACAAGCAAGGGGTCCCGAAAAGGAGCTAAAACCGGAGAAGAAGTTGCGGAGTCCTAGCGCTGCTATATGAGATAGATGGGGCCCCCTTATTAGCATACTATTTCAAATTTTAAGTTTTCCTGTTATAGAAACAAGGTGGCCCCGGTAAGGGGCTAAGATCCGAGAGCAAGTTCTGGAACCCTAAGGTGTCCTATGAGATGGTATGATTAGAATACTATTTCAAATTTAAAATTTTCCCTACAACTCAATTACAGAAATATACATCTACTTTTAAAATATATCACCAGGTGGGAGCCATGACCAACATCTATTACAGAAAACATCCATTAGGTTTATACACAAATTTAAAGATAATATGGAGTACTATTAACATTTTAATTAAATAATATAATTGAATTAGGTAACAGTTTAACAATAACATTGAGCCTTTACATAAGAAGTAGAAAATAATACAAAATCTGAGTATTGAATTTAACTACATAACGCTTAACCATAATATTGAGTATAAAGACCCTTTATCATTGGAAATCAAATATTTTGCTTTAAGTTTAAATGCATTGAAAGTGCAAATAAATCGAGGGTTGGATATGAGTTTTCAAAGCGCATAAACCTTTCAGAAGACATGTTGTTATGGTAGTTCGTTTTGTAATGCTTTACACAAAAAAGATGAGTATGTCTCTCCTTTTTCCAGGTATATTAAGGTAATTAATTGAAGAAGGAAGGAACAATCTAATTGCCCATTTAGTAGTTTATACTGAATGGTATTTTTTTATAGCGGTAAGAGCACTTATATAAGAAAAATTACTTGCTTGAGGACCAAATTTGTACCAATAAAATTGTAGAAACTTGTACTGAACTTTTTCAATTTTTGCAATGCGTGTAAAGTGATGAAGTGACCATACTTGAGAGCATTATTCTAAGGTGGAACGAATGAATGAAAAGTATACAGTTTTTTTAATTAAATGATTTCGAAATTGTTTTGTGCAGCGAAATAGAAATTCCAGTTGTTTCAGTGCTTTATTACATATCCAACGTATATGCTCACTGAAAGAAAGGTCGAACGAACAAATAACTGCCAAGCCAGTAACTGTATTCCTAGTTTTAACAAGAACGTGGTTTATGGTACAATTAAGTCGAATTGGTTGTTTAATATGACAGAATGTAATAGTAAAACATTTAGATAGATTTATTTCCAGTCCATTCATTGAACACCAAGAGCACAATGCATTTATATCGGTTTGAAGTTCGACACAATCCTGTTCCGATTTTATGGGTTTAAATATTTTAATATCGTTGGCAAACAATAGAAACTTTGAATGCTTAAATGTAAGCTTAACATCATTGATATATAATAGAAAAAGTAATGGTCCTAAGTGCGCACCTTGAGGAACTCCTGATGTTACAGAAATAGAGACAGAAAAAAAATTATGATATGTCACTATTTGAGTACGACCAGTAACAATGATAACAATGGATCACACAGACCTATTTGACCTAATCTTATGATGAGCATTTTAGGATTTACCAAATCAAAGGCTTTTTTAAATTCTGAATAAATTGAGTCTAGTTGTGTGTTATCTTCAAAGCATCGAGCAATATGATTCTGAAGCTTATCGATTATAAAATATCGAACAGAACGAAACAGTTCGTTTGTGATAATACTCTCAAACAGCTTAGGAATTACAGACATGTTAGAAATTGCGAGATAGCTTGTTATATCGGACATATCTTTAGCCTTCAAAATTGGAGTGGTACATCTAAGTTTCCAAAGTTCAGGAAAGATTCCCTGATTAAGAGATTTTGTGAACAGAATATGAAGAGGATCAGGTCCTAAAGTTAAACTATCCTTAAGGTTATTTATTTTGGATAAAATTGAATGCAGTGTAATGCCTACATTGCTAATATTTATATAACTGTTCGAAAAATCTATGCTACTTACACAACTAAAGATATCGTTTGAATAGACAGTCCTAAAGTGCTGTGCAAATATATTTACAATGTCTTGCCCATTAAATCGAGTGTTCTATTCATAACGTTTTTCACTAAATTAATGTGAGCGCAATTGAATAGGTTAAGGATTTCAACAAGTGACTTAACACGATTAATATTATTACCAGTTACAGTTAGAAGATTACCACTAGATACTCGCCAACTTACATGAGGAAGATTCCAATCTCCAACAATTAGAAAATCTGCTAGTGAATATTTTATACCAATTTCTTCTAGCGTTTTGCTGTTTTGCGGTAGTTATTCTTAGCAATAATTATTTGTTGATTATGTATTGTACATGAGACAAACAAATGTTCCGCTTCTGAGTATGGTACGGAACGCGTTCAGTCCCATATTTATTATTAATAGCCTCCGCCTCCTCTAGTACTTACTTCTGCTGGTCTATCTATACTAAAAATGTTGAAGTACATATTAAGGAGACCCAACTTCGAATCCATAATATTATGGTTAAGCCATGTTTCAGTAAGTAACATAAAATTAATAATAACGCAAACTCGCACGCACAATAAGTAACTCCATTAATTAAGATCACTGTATTAATTTTCAAGTCTGTCAAAGATAAACTTTTTATATAGAAAGTGTTAATTACTGATTTATTCATTTATTCCATTAAAATCAAACGTCAATTGACTACCATTCTTCCCAAACTTTAATTTATAGTTAGTAAGTCATGTGATCGAAAATTGTTCGAAACTTCCCTCAAAATTTGTAAAGATATCCAGTAGAAAATCCCAATTGATGTGACGTCAGGTCGACACTTCGCTCCATCAAGAATGAAACTATTCTGTTCACCTAACAACAAATTTTATTACATTCTTAAATGACGTCATGAAAGAGGATTTCGTTATAATTAAGAATATGATACTATCAATTAAATGCTTTAAAAACATGAGATCGTAATACGTTGTAAAATCCTATAGTTACCACATTGCCTGCTAAAGGAAAACTAAGAAATCTATAACAACAATAAAGGGCGCCAATGTATAACATTATAACTGGGCCAAATTATAACATTAAAACAAAAGCGATGATGTAATAAATAAAACGCCACTGCCGTTGGCTCAATCGGTAAATTAAGATAAGGGAGAGTTCTAATATACTGAGTTTAATTAACATACCTGGAATGCTCCATGTTTCCCAACTGCTTAATTATTTTCACTTCACTTAATTAATAAAAAATATGTAATGTAAATAAAAACAATAAAATGATTCCTCGAGCGCCAAGCTATTTTTAGACATACGTTATTGGAACAGCTAAACCAAGTTTGTTAATAATAATAAAACATTAATCAAAATGAAAATAAAATTACAAGACACTAAAGTTTATTTAATAATCAATTGTAATGAAAAAGGTCTTAAATCTATTCGTTAATTACTAAAAAATCATACCTTTGAACAGTTCTGTATATATTTTATCACCGCTGGTGACATGAAACGGAACGGTCAACTAGATGAAATCATTATAGCATCATTGTGGTGCAATCTCCAGATCTAAGGTTACCAGCCACACCCCACTGGAATTATCTTGATAATTTATTCTAAATAATTTGAATCCATAATAATGAATGCATTACTTTGAAGTTTTTAGTATGTAAAAAATTTGCGATTTATGATGTAAACCAAGTAAAATAAGGTAGTTAATAGAAGTGGTACTTTAAAAGTAAAAATTAAAAATTTTATTCCATTACAATTAAAAATATATGCATTATTAAAGTATGCAAAAGGTGTAAACGTATAAAATATAAAAGTGTAATAGTAAGTAAGTGAGTAAAAAGTAAAAAAGTGCCTAAAAAAAGCAAAGGCTTTAGTTTTAACTATAATGAGAAAAAAAATAACTTACCATCTACCGATGGCACTTTACACTAAAATTTAGGGAAAATTCCCCACAACTACATGCTTCATGCTATTACATTTAGCAGCAAGTGAATTGAAAAAGAAAAAAGGCTAGTTATTACGCATTGCGCGGCTTTTAAATGATCAGAATACCATTCCTAAGGAAAGGGAAATATAAATCTTTATGAAATGTATTCACTTAAAACATATGTACTATTAAGATATGCAATTTAAGTTGCCTACCTCATACAAAACTTAAAAATTTTTCTTACATTTACTACTAAATGAATAAAAGATCTAAAATTAAAGTATTATTTAATACAACACAAAAAAAAGGTTGTTACACACCCCCTCCTAAAATTTGGACTCGGAGATCACCAAAGCGGAGATTCCAAACACTAAACTAATAAATGAAATTATAACATTTAAGAAAACAAAAAATGTTAAGCTAATTAAAATCTAAGCAAAATGCAAAAAAATAAAAGGAAATGTACGAATAAGTACGGAAAATGTGGTGATGTCGGTCAGGAAAGACCCCTCGCAACACCATATAAGCTAATGACGCGCTACCACCCGCACACGCCACTAGTCGAGAATCAAGGACCCGAAACCTTAAATAAAGTAAAAAACTTTAACTGGTGGGGTTAGTGAAGCAAACCACCTTTGACAGTTACAGGAATTTGCTTATAGCGTATTATTAAACTAGTTTATACCTTTTTGGCGTTCTGTCCAGCAAACCCAATAATTGGTCCATGTAATTAGAATGTGGAAATTTAACATATTCTTGCATTGTAATATTATGAAAAAGTAACATGGTAGAAAAATACTTTATCCAATTAACGCTTGTGTAACGTTCTTGAAACTCCGATATTGAAATATTGCCTTTTTCACTACTATTGGAGCTATCACCAAAATTACCAAGCTGAAAATGTAACTTAGAATCAAAGCTCAAAATTATGATACACACCCTGGAAGAGTTAAATTTATTCATATAATTGGAATTAATATTTTACTGAATTGAGGACGAGTAAAAAACGAAAAGGAAAAGGTAGATAAAGTCAAGAGAAGAAGGGAATGAATAAAAGGGAAAGGCAAACAAAGAGTATTTGGAAAAGGGAAGAAGATAATAAGATCGCCAGACGTAAAAAAGGCAGATCAGGAAAGAAGTAGTAACAGCGCAATAGTGAAAAGTGAAAAGAGGAAGGAAGATAAAGAAATGGAGGAAATAAAGGAAATGCAAGAAGCCGCAGAAAGAGTTGCAAGGGATGATGGAAGAGAAGCTAAATGTAAGAGCAGAAGTTGGAAAAGTGTTGGTGATAAACAAGGAAAAGGAAAATGAGATGGTGGTGGTGGAAATGGAAAGCTGGGAGGAGAAACAGAAGATTATGGCAGAGAAGAGAAAACTGAAGGAGACAGGAATTTACATAGACCACGATCTAACAAGGGAAGAAAGAAGTGTACAGAAAGAAAGAAGAAACAGAGCGGCGGAAAGTAGAGCGGTGGGAAGAAAAGTATAGGTAGGATATAGAAAAATGGAGATAGGTGGGGAAAGACACGCATGGAATGAGAGAGCAAAGGAGCTAAGTGGAGAAATGGGAGATAGAAGGGACATACAAAGACCAAAAAGCTAAAAGATGGGGGAGGGAGAGGATGACGAAACGGCAGCGAAATGGACAAAGGAGTAAAGGAAAGGGAAAAGAACAACAAAGGGAACAAAGGAGAAGTAAGGGAAAACTACAGGAAGGGATGGAGGAACTAAAGATGCTGTTCTGGAATGTGGCGGTATACAGTAAAAAGGTAAAAGAGACTAGGAAAAATTTAGAGGAGCTAATAGAAGAGAGGGGGGAAGGCATGACTATAATAGGAGGGGATTTTAACGCGAGAATAGGGGGAAGGGAGGGGATGACAAGAAAAGAGAGGGGCGGGAAAAAACAGACAAAGGACAAAGTGTTGAATATGGAAGGAAAAGAACAGTTAGAAATGTGTAACGAGAGGGGGTGGAAAATAATGAATGGGAATAGAAAAGAAAGAGAGAGGGAGGAGTACACGTATATAGGAGCAAGGGGAGAATCAATAATAGATTATGTAATTGCGAATGCAGAGGCTGAGGAAAAGGTGAAGATATTAAGACAGGGGAGAGGGACCACCAACCCCTGGAAATGATAATGGAAGGGTCAGAAAGAGAAGAGTTGAAAGAAGAAGAGGAATATATAAGCAGGAAGATCTAGGCGGAAAGGAGTATAAAGAGGTACAAAGAAAAAATGGGAAAAATAAGTTGGGAATGTAATGGAGTGCAAGAAAGTATGCAAGAAATGAGAGAGAGAATGGAGGAAGCAACGGAAAAGGTCAAGTGTAGAAGATAAAATGGGGAGAAAATGGGGTGGAAAAGATGGAGGGATAGAAAATGTAAAGAAGCCAAGGGGAACGCAAGAAGAACATTAAAAAAGTGGAGAACGGAGAAAACGGAAAAAGAAGAATATAAAGAAGAAGTAAAGACATACAGGAAAACATGCGTAAAAGAAAGAAATAGGAAGGGCAGATTAAGGAGATAAATACAGAAGACGTATGGGAATTGTTAAAGAAAAAAAGCGGAGGACACAAACAGGAATACAAATAAAAGAATGGGTGAGGTATTTCAGAGACGCTCTGGTGGGAGAGCAAATACAGGAAGGAGAAGGAAGACAAAGTGAGAAAAGACACGAGACATGGGAATATGAAGAAAGAATAAAAAAAGAGGAAGTTAGAGAGGCAATAAAGAAGGCAAAAAGGGAAAGCGGCAGGAGAAGGTGAGGAGTGGATGTATGGAAGAGAAAAGGCGTCAAAAAGGATGACGGAAATAATAAACAAAGTATGGAGAGGAGAAGGATTCCCCCAGAGGTGGAGGGAACGGCATATTTGCCCAGTGTACAAAAAAGGAGACATGAATCGGTTGACAAATCACAGGAGAGTTACATTGCTAAACACGGCGTACAAAATATACAGGAACGTTCTGGAAGAAGGTTAAAGGAGGAGGTGGAAGAAAAGAAGCTGTTACCAATTGGACAGGCAGGATTCAGGAAATGAAGAAGAACGACGGATAACGTATACATATTGAAGCACTTGACAAACAAGGAATTAGGAAAGAAAAGAGGCAAAATGGTAGCGGTATTCATAGACATAACAGCGGCATTCGATGGGGGAACAAGTAAAAGTTATGAGAGAACATGAGGAAAACAAAAGATAAACGAAAGGCTAATAGAAGGGATAGAAGAAGTATACGAAGAAACGAGGAACAGGGTGAGAGCAAATGGGGAACTGAGTGAAGTATTTGTAACGAGGAAGGATTGAAACAAGGATTCCCACTGAGCCTGTTCGCTATATATACTGGAGACCTGGAGGAGACATTAAGGGGACAACAAGAGGGAGGCCTGGTGGTGGGGAACATGAAAGTGTGGACGCTGGTCTACGCGGATGATATAGTGTTAAAAACGTTGAACAGATATTTGAAAAGGAAAGATCTGGAAGTCAATGGGAGTAAAACAAAGGTAATGGTATGGAGAAAAGGGGGTGGAAAAGGAGGAATGGAAATGGAGGGATGGGGAGATACAGCAAGTAAAGGAATTCGCATACCTGAGATACACAATGAGAGAAGACAATAAAGATGGAGAACATATAAAAGAGCGAGTGAAAAAGGGATTAAGCTAATGGGGCAAGTGTGGAGTGTAGAGAAAGACTGTTTGGAATGGACATAAGGAAAAGAATCAAGAATGCTGGGAGTTAAAGTAGGAGGAGAGTACGGTGGAAGAGATATTAGAAGAAGGAGGAAGGGGAGTGGAGTGGATGCAAGAAACATGGAACAGAAGAAGACAGTTAATGGGAGAAGAGAAAAGAGAAAAAAAGTGAGTGTAACTGAAGTAAAGAAAGGAGAGACTGTAAATAGTATAAATAAAGAATGTAAATAGTAAAACGCAATCACTTTGCAAGATTTTGTAAAATTAAGCAAATAAAGTATATTAGTAGTGATACACAACCTTCTCTAATTCCCAAATAAATTCAATTACTTGTCCCATTTCCTGGTCTGCTTTAGTTTCGTTAGCTCCGAATATAATCGCAATATCCTTTAAATAACTTTTATATACATATTTTATCTCAAATTGCAGTATGTATGGAGGACTAATCTGAAACTGAAGTATTAAAACCTAGTTACCGTTTACTATTTACCTACCTCAATTGTGTTTGTTGACGAATCGTAGTAAATCTGAAGTAATGAAGCGTAATTCAGTCCAGCATCCTTTAGTTTGTTGTCCATTTCAGGCCAGTGAAAATAGTCTTCGTTCCAAAAAGTTCCCATTAGTACAGGCCATCCACTTAATTCTTTCAACAATGATTTCGCTACCTCCAAAGAAGTTCCATTTTGTATCTCATTTAAGCATGATTGATAGAGCGCTTTTTCATCTTTGAAAGCAGGATGATCATCTTCTTGAATAGGTTCACTAAGCATGCTTAATAGTGATTTACTAACTTTTATTTGTAACATATTGGCAGGCATATTTTTATGATGAGTTCGCTCTCTCAGTTTTCCACAAGCAAATTTATAAAAATCTTCACATGGATTTACATTACTGTCCACTTGGTTAATTACTTGAGCTGCTGCTTTAATACATTCTTGCGATTCGCATACACTTTGACTGTCTACTATTATAACATTGTAATAAAACATTAAAAATATGATCATACCTACCGTTTGATGTAATAAAAAAATCGATAAGAAAGGCAATAAATACAATTCCAATAATTAATGAAACCATAGATAACCTTTTTTCTAATTTCGTTCTTTGCTGTAGCCATGATTGTTTATAAACAGTGATTGAATTTTCGTAACCTAAACTTTTGTAAACATTTTAGCATTTTTTACCAAACATGAATTAATTACCTAGATAACTCAATCATAGGGCTTACTTAGTCTAAGCAGAAAATTGCACATGAGCTTGTTAAATAAAATGTGGGGTTTAAAATTACATCTACAATAATCTCGCTGATTGAATTTCCTGTTTGTAGGGTGATGTAACCTCGTAATAATTAGGGAGTGCAGTAAAAAATTTAAAATTATAGATTCTATAATATATTAAATAAACTATCTAACATAAGGAGAAATAATTAGTTACAAGTACAAGTTCCACCCTTAATTTGGAAGATGTTAGACGCAAACAATTTTAAATGTCGCTATGTCAATACAATATTTACTTATTTACTTACTTAACCTTCACGCCATTCTCTTGCGGAGCAGGCAAAGCAATCCCTGCCTCTTATTTATTTTTCATTCACAATCTTTCTCCATGCTTTCCTATTTCCGCATACCTTCCGCAAGATTCATACATAGTCTCTGACATGCCCTTTGGTTTTAAAAACTCCTTATCTTTCTTTCCTTTATCATAGATTCTACTACATTCAGCCAAGTTTTACGCGGCCTACCAGGCCCGACCTTTCCCCTAACCTCACCCACATATATTTGTTTCTTTAATCTTGCGTTGTTCATTCTGTCAATGTGACCAAACCAACGTAATGTACAACTTTTATATCTATCCATCATCGTCTTTTCCTCACCACACTCCGTCATTATGCATTCATTTTTTATCTTGTCCCTTCTCGTTTTACCACATGCGTTTCTCAGGAATTTCATACCCACGGCATTTATCTTTCTTTCGTGCTGTTTTTGAATTACCCATGTCTCACTTCCATGCAGTACTGACGGGACGAATACGCCATTATAGATTGCTCGTTTCGCAGGTAGGCTCATGCTTTCATTTCTCATTATCGTCCACATACTTCCAATCACTTTCCTTCCAGCATTGACCCTTCGTCCAATCTCGCTCTCAATTCTACCATCTGCAGTAAACGTTCTACCGAGACATACCAGCTCGTCTACTTGCTCCACAATTTCATCTTGCAGAGTAAATACTCTACTATCCTTTCCACCTTCCCGATTGAACACCACAATCTTAGTTTTGTTCACGTTTACCTTTAGGTACATGCTCTCACAGATTGTATCAAACTTCCTCAGAGCGGTTTGTAGCTCATTCGCACTGTCACTTAATAAGACTGTATCATCTGCATACACCAGAAGTCGTACATTTGCGTCATCAACCATTACACCATTTGTATCGGTACATGCTTGTCTTATCCATGTATACATTGAACAACCACGGTGACATCACACAATACAATATTTTATCAGCCTTTTAAATCTAAATACATTATTGTTGTGAATAGGAGTGGAACCTTTGATCTCCAAAGAGACAGTGAAAGGGCAACTACCGTAAGATGGGGTGACTTTGCCTCAAATTTTGGGTTTTTTAAAGATAACTTCTACAAAAATTTAGTAAGAACTTCGAAAACCAACTATGTGTTACATTTATATCTTACCGTGAAGTCCTACAAATATCAAAGTTAAATTTTGATGTGCACTATTTTTTTTATTTTTTGAAAATTTGGCAAAGTTAACCCCATTTTGGGGCGACTTTGCCTAGTGCTTATTAATGCATTTAAAGGCATAGTAGGGTACTCCGTGAGGTGTCTTTGCCATCCCTAAAGTACAGAAGGATAAAATAAGGGGAAATAGGAAAGTTTATTAGGTAGGTACGCTTAATTCTTCAAAATTGGTATTCAAAATAATACAAGGGACTACAAATTGAACTTTGACAAATCTGCTGTAAACTCAAAAAGTTGCCGTGTGCTGGACTTCTGGCTGTTCGGTTTGGGTAATATCATTTCTATTTGATTTCTATCTATATAGCTAACATCATCAGCATCTGGAAACAAAAATTTATTGTGCGGTTTCTTTCGCAAGAATTTCAGTTCCAACATGTCATCTTCGATTTTCAAAATTCTCCCTATAAAGTGTGTAACAGTTTTGTTTGTTTTGAAATTAACAACAACGAAGTTCTCTACTTGAGGTTCTTCCTCTGTGACCATTTCTTCATGTTCATCAATTCCGTCATCTATTATTGCTTCAGCTTCTGTGACTGGCAATTCTGTGTTCATCCTTATTACATCATCATGTGATACGCTTTTACCTGGCTCCACGCGTACCATTTTCTTTCTCCTTGCTCTTTGGACGTTCTGATTAGGTGACCATGTTTCCTTTAAATAGTTTAATAAAGTTTCATCAATTGGCCCTTGAAATCTCTGTTCTACACGATAATTGGGCATCTTTTTGAGAACCTCGTTTCGATTCATAGGACTTATTCCTGTTGCTTTAAATCCACTTTTTAGTATCTCAGGCTCTTTAATTTTAATTTTTTCAATCAACAGGTTTAAAAGGGAGGGAAAACTTGACTTATTCAGTGTTCGATCTCTAGGGTTTTTTATTTTATAGTCTGTTAAAATGCTTCGCCATGCCCTTTCAGGGACCGAAAAAACTGACGTCAAGGGGCTGTGTAAGGTGCGTTGAATTTGGAGGAAGTAACACAAATCTAATGCCATTACGTTGGCATTCTAATAAAACATTAATATTCAAATGGCTTGACAAGTTGTCTCCTATAATCACCTTTGTCCCATTTAATTTTCGAGCCCACGGTAGTACAATTTTCAGGAACCAATCTTC
The DNA here is from genome assembly GCA_036346205.1 of Vesta saturnalis. Classification (NCBI taxonomy): domain Eukaryota; kingdom Metazoa; phylum Arthropoda; class Insecta; order Coleoptera; family Lampyridae; genus Vesta; species Vesta saturnalis. The sequence goes on from JARFJB010000821.1 coordinate 6,965,821, forward strand.
AAAACATGCTGCGTCAAACCATCCTGACTTTGTGCAATTAAATCTGCAGTCTTTTGGCCCTCCAACGCACCATGCATCATATAGTCTTTCTGCTTTATAGACTACATATGTTGGCAACAGACTGCCTTCCGCAGTCCCTGCGAACATTAAAGATATTGCTGTTTTAGTTGAATTTAGCACCCTTTCAGGGTACTTACTGCTACGAGAAAAAATACACTTTTGCGAGTCAGGTTCATCTGTTAGATTTGTCTCGTCATAATTAAGCAAATGTGAAGCTGGAACTCCAGCGAGTGACTGTTCCAAATTATCAAAATTCGATTCCTATGCTTCTTCAGTCTGTTCAGCACGTACGGTTTTTATATTTTGGCAATGCCTTTGTGTAAGACGCCTTTTGTGCCTTTTCAAAACCCATCACCCACTCTTTCCCAGGAAGGTTGTTGCGAAACAATTGTAATTGTATACCTTCCTTGTCTAGGTGTTGTTTTACCACCATCCTTAAATCCAAAGCAGTCAATGGACTTCCAAACTCGGCAGCAGCGATTATAACATCCACTAAACTTCTTTCAAGAGTTATTGGAAGAACTAGTTGGCCACCAACGGTACCTGTATATTTATTTTTTATTTTATTTACCAATGTTCTTCTAGGAATGTGGAATCTCTCCGAGGCTTGTTGATAGCTTAAACGACCTCTTCTTATTTCCATCAAAGCACGTTGCAATGTTTCTGGTGAATAATTCTTATACTGTCTGGCACCCAGACGTTTCTTGTAAATTCTGGGCATTCTAATCTGAAAATGTTCAGGTAAATAATTATGGGGTGACTTTGCCAATGCATATTAAATCTCAGTATTTTAGGTTAGGAGGGAAACAATCGGTTATGATTAACTGTTTACATTCCCCGCCTACCCTCACGACAGATTAACCCTAAAATAATAACCACAACGGAAATACATACCTTAGCAACACAACACCGGCAAAGCACATCAAATGGTTGAAAAAGTTCTTTATTTTTTTAAACAATACACGTGGGTACTATAAGATAACCAACAACAAGGTCTAGTATAGTAGTGTCTAGTAAAAAAAATTTCGAGGGGATCCTGATTTAGAAAGCCCGTTAAAAGGTATTTCACGCCCTGTTCTTGTACATCCTTCCATAATAAAAGAATTGATTTTATAGTCCACTGAAATCCGTCGAGGCAGTGTATATTATTGTTTCGTGGTTCCCTCAAAAACGGCAATATTTGTTAAATACTCTAGCCCTTCACGTAAAACCATTTCAGTTTTATTGTTATAAACGGATAATGAGCGCCTATATGGATTAGGGTCATGTAGAACTGTACTATTTAAGGAATCGAAAATATTGTTGATAGTATCCACAAAGTCAGCGGTTTGTAATGACGTTGGAGAAATAAACTGTTTGGTTGATGTTGCTGTTTTAATTGCTGCTGAAACTGTATGAGAAAATATTTGGGCTGCATATTTTACACGCATCTTTTCAAAATTTGTTGGAGTAATATGCCGTGATGTAATTTTAACCATGGTTCTGGTTGTGAGACTTCTTTCATCAATCTCGTATGTTTTAACTACGTCAGTCCAATCCACACGACTATTTCCAACAATAAATTGAAGCTTCGTATTCATAAAATTATTTTTAGACTTTTCAGTAAATGGGGAGCATCGAATACAGTATAAATTTTTTGACCTCCTATGGTGACTACAGATTCTTGCTTAGTGGCACCTAACAAATTAAAAGCGCGACGATTGTTCGATCCCTGATCGCATACCAGAGCCAATGGATTAAAAGTTAATTTTTATTACCACAGGAATAATTTGCAGCAACGAGTTACTGTCCACAGGTCCAGCAGAAACAAAGTAGCAAAATGGAATTTTCCAATTGTAAAGTAATCCCCGAAGGTAAAATACTAAAGGCGTGTTAGCTAATTTGTTATTCCTTCCCAGAAATCCTAGGTCATGGCAGCCTTCGACAAAGTCTTCCGATTTGTTAAATTCCAACCGTTTCTTTAATGTAATTTCGTCAAAAAGAACACATTTTCTCTTTATCCTTCATGCCCTTTCCTTTCAAAAACAGCTTCTCAATTAATATAGTATTACCGCATCCAGTTCTTAAATTGATCACTTTCAACCAACTGTGGATGGTTCTGATTGCAGGTAAAGTAAATTTAAGGTTATTTAACATGAATTTATAGGCCGAAGGAGATTTATAATATAACGAGAGGATTATTTGCTGTTGAGCCTTGGTTCATTTGACGTTTCTCTTATGAAAGAGCTGCATGCCAACGAATACTTGTAAATATTTACTTTTACCAACAAAAAAATTATTAAGCATCTGACTAGTACTTTATGTTTGAGATTGTTCAGCCATTACTTTACTTTTGAGACGTCGGAGTTTAGAGGACAATGCCGAACAGCGCACTTTCAATATTGTTTTGCCAGGGGATTCCATTTGTACAATTCTATCCCTTACTTTGGACTCCGGACTGTTTGTGCACACTTGCAGTTCTTGTGACACTTGAAGTTCTTGGTAAATCTTTTAGCGCGCATAGATCGTTGAAATCTAAATCATCTTCATTTGAACTGCAAAAGAGCCGTTTTCTGGTGTACTTCTCAATAGGCTGCGACCTACCCGATGGTCCACAGGAATATTAGTTTTTATCCGGAAAATTATCAACTGAAACATTCCCAAAGACTAAACAATTACAAACTAAAATATTTTTTAAGAGCAAAGGTTTTGTTAAAACGTAGATACTTAGCTCCTAAATACACAACACTACTTTTGGTACTGAACTAAATATTATCATTGACTAAAAAAATTTCCTCCATCAACAATATTATCAAGTGTGAATATGAAAAAAGCATGGGGCGTAATTACATCATATTTTCACTGTGATTTTCTTAATACTGAGATTAATTAACTAATCATCAGTATCTAAATTATTTTTCTCTTTTAATTTTAATAAAACTTATTCATAATTAGATACTGTTATTTATTTATTTTTTAAACAATATCTAGGTATTATTAAAAATAGACGAAAAATGTTAATTCGTATATGATTACTTACCTTTTTCAATATATTTACAAGGAACTGCTGTTTTGGATAACATCTTGCGCCGATTGCTTATCCTAATGTCTTTTGGCAAAAAACGTTCTTCACAAATTACTTTATTTTTTAAGTCAACCGCGTCCATTAACGCAATTGTGAGGTTACCACAATTCTTCTTCCATTCTTCTGTTCGAAAGATGTCTTTGATTGGAAATTAAAAAACTCACCTGTTTATTATCTCTTTGGTTTTTAAAACAGTTATTATAAACACATGTGTGATTTACTGCAGTCATTTTCAGGGGTGAATAACAAACTACCAAGCACAAACAAACTGTATTTTATTTGAAAAATGACACGCTTTGCAAAAACACAAATAATCAAAGGTTGTAGGAGAAACCTGACGCCAAACACGCTTGCCAATTAAGAGTACATAGACACTTTCACGGCGAGAGTTAACAAGTGACTAAACATTTGAGACCCACATTACTACAAGCGCCGTCTCTAGTTGAGACCCAACTTTGTCTACGGATATTACCGTACCGTTGCGTATCTTAAACGATTCCTCAATCAACGCCTCAACCCTGGAGGTCTATTCTGTGATGGTAGAGGATGGAGCCAATTATAACTCTTCCTATTAGTATTACAATCATACTTAATTTACTTGATTTTCTCCTGGAGTGCTATTGTCGTTGCCCGACCGTGGATTTAGGTACCTTCAGCATTCTATTCTTAGTGTCGTAGTCGCAGTGGAGGCTACAAATAGTTATCTTTCTCACCTATTTTACATTTCCAAACTAGTTTTCGAATTTTATCTTCAATTTCATTAATTATAAACATTTTTAAAATTCAGAATTAAATTTAATACTTTACTTGTTATAATTATAATTTCCATTGTGTTCTGGTTCCCATAGCATTATACTCTTTTGATTAGCCTGATGATGATAAGTTTTTTGTCGAAACATGTCGCAGTGTAAAGATTATAAATGTTAACTTTATACTAATAAATTAAAAATTTCATGGGGAAGGTTTTGAGTATTAATCCACACAGTTAATTACTTAACCCCATTTCGAGTTATAAACTATATTTCTATCTCATAATATGGACAAAATTACTTATTGTGAATTTTAGTATTACTGCTAATATGAATTTCACGTGAGGTGCCGCTCTTTAGAATCATTTCACATTTAATTACTTATTGTTATATTACGCACGGACATGCAGATGTACCTACCGGACAAACGAAGCACTCAGTGGCTCACAATAATCATATTTAAAAAATTTGTACTTTTGTTTCTGTACGCGAGGGAAGAAACAGAGGGATTAAGGGAAGACGCAGTAAGGGTAAGAAAGGACATAGTAAGAAGAGTACAAAGGCAAGAGAGATCGACAAAAAAAATAATCCAAGTATAATATCAATTATAGAAAGACTAAAGGAGAAGGGATACCAGAATATCTGAAAGGAGAAGGGTAAAAAGGAAAAAAAAAGACAACGAGGTTAAGATGCGGTAATGAAGAGTTGGGAAACAAGTATTGGAGAAAAGAGGAAACAAGGATGTGTAGATTATGCGGGCAAGAGAGACATATGATATTAAGAGTGTAGGAAATTAAGGGAGGATGACAGGATTGTAGAAGAAATACTAGAGGAACAGAGAAGAGGAGTAAAATGGATGGAGGTAACGTGAAAAAGGAGAAAACTGATAATGGGTGATGGGACAAAAGGGAGAAGACAGATGGGAATAGGAGAGTTGTCAAACTAGATTACTCTGCAACATTACAATAAAATGAGCAAATATAGATAAACTAATATTAGAGTGGCCAATAAAAAATGTCGTTTTTTCAGTTGCTTATTGATCCATTCTGCTCCTATATAGAAAACATTTTATATGTTAATGCTATGCAGTATTAAAAGCTAATCAAGCAGGTGAATGTTTAATTTTCTTCTGATATTCTTTTGTTTCTCACTAGTAATAAACGTCAAAATGGCTAACGAAAAATACGAAATTTTGATACTGTTGCGTATTCCAAAGATACCGTAAGGCGCCATTTGCATCAACTTGGAAAAAGCAATAGACGCTATAGAGAAGTTCCTCACGACTTAACGCCAGCAATGGCAGAAAGGCGAGTTCAGATATGTGATCAACTGCTTTCCAATCCTTGGGATGAACGTTTCTTTAAACAGATCGTTACTTGCGATGAAAAGTGGATTTACTTCAATAATCCTAGCACAGAAAATCAGTGGATTACAGTTGGGTAGCCTTCATTGCCGGTTCCCAAACGAGAAAGGTTATGCTTTGTGTATGGTGAAATTTTGAAGGGGTTATTCACTTTGAGTTGGTTCCTGATGGGCAGACAATTGATGCTAACCTTTACAGTCAACAGTTGGATAGGATGCATGATGCTTTAAGTCGGCGTTACCCTGGATTGGTGAACAGAGGATGGGCAATTCTGCAACAAGACTATTCCAGACCTCATATTGCAGCTGAAGCTCAACAAAAATTAGGGAATTGAATTTGGTGCTTCTTCCTTATACAACTTTATAACCTGGACTTTGCGCCTTCCAATTATCACTTATTCCAATCAATGGCGCACTTCCTTCGTGAACGACATTTTACAAGTTTTGAGGAACTTGAAGATGCATGCCGAGAATTCTTCAATTCCAAAGATGTTACATGGTACCGTCGTGGCATTGAAGATCTTGCAGAAAGATGGCGAAAGGTATTACTTTACAATGGTTTAGTTTAGTGAATAAAAGTTTTCACTTGTTATTATATCATTAAATAAAGTTTTTCATAAAAAAACGTCATTTTATTAGGCCATCCTAATACTTGTGTTTTGTAAAGAATTTCAACGATTTTTGACCAAAGTCTATTTATTGTATTAAGCTTTTTAGAGTTCCAGTCGATTAAAAAAAATTACTAAGTAAACTGAAAATTTAATTTTTGTATTTAAATTTTGCACGCACCTAGTAACGAATATCTTAAAATGTCAAGTCAAACGTTTACGTAAAGTTCATTTAAATGTAATAAATATTAACTTGTGGAGTGGTTTGGTTTACTACGTATTTATCAATGTCATATTAACATATTTTGTCGCAGAAACGACAGACAATATCTTAACCAACATATATAGAAAATGTACAAACATTATACTTGTGATAAATTTTGAAATAAAAACGTCAAGAAATTTCACTATAAGACACCTAGAGCATTGACTAAAAAATGTATGATGTAAAGGAGAATTGTAGGAGAAACCTGACGCCAAATACGCTTGCCAATTAAGAGTACATAGACACTTTCACGGCGAGAGTTAACAAGCGACTAAACATTTGAGACCCACATTACTACCAGCGCCGTCTCTAGTTGAGACCCAACTTTGTCTACGAATATTACCGTACCGTTGCGTATCTTAAACGATTCCTCAATCAACGCCCTGAGTGAGTTTTGCGTGTAGGGTGAACAGAATAACACAAGTCAAAATAGGGAAAGTCATAAATCAAAAGGCGCCAGTTTGTTTAAAATCAAAATTAGGTGCTTAATTGGCACACAAATAAACGCTAGTACTCCACAGCAATGTTCAAAACAAACAAAAGCTTGCTTACCTTTCGTAGCATTAACCAGGTTATCACGTTTGGATGAAATTGTCGTAGATTTTCTTTTAAATATGTATATATCTTAATATCGTACTGTAGAATTTCAATAAATTTAATTTTACATAAATTGTATTTTAAATATGTGGTTTGTTTAAGTTCGTTAAAAGGAAATAGCGTGGTGTTGGGAATTAGATTGGTTGTTATGATAAGGAGTTTTATCAAATTTAATATACGTATTTCCACCGCTGAAACTTATTTTATTATCGTGTCTATGTCATAAATCTGGCCGCGCGTTGAATAATTCTTGGTAAATCATAGTAATTCTCGGTATGGTTTTTGATTTCATCGACACTTCTGCGGTTCAAGGCTCCTTGTTTTCTTGGCAAACGTACAGCATGCAGTTTTATGTGGAACATTTTAATGGAAGTGGGTAAAAGATGGCGTGATCTTGTGGGGTAAGGGGTTTTTAATTATTTAGTTCAGTCGGAATCAGGCTGTTGTGGTGACCAGTTGGAAGTAAGAGATGTTGGGATCGGGACGTACACAATTTACCTACTATCTATCGGGTTACTGAAGTTATCGAGCGTGTCCCCTTCATTTAGTGTGGATTAAAAGAAAGTATATTTCAACCACGGGAAACTTTGTGTTAACGTTTTCGTTGGATTTTTCGAATACAAAGATTAAGTGTTGGATACTCAATGCTTATTTATTTTCTTTTGGGAGTAAAAGTGCGCTTCTGCGGATTGTAGCATCTTTATTATTGTTTTGGGTATAATTGTGTGAATCGAGTCAGCAACGTTGGTTTCCCTTTGTTCTGTGGATCTAAGGTACCCACGGCTTATTCACACAGAAAATTAGCTACTGCACATAAACTGCTTAAATAAAAGTCAAAGAAAGTTGTGAAAATAAATTAATAATATGTAGGTGAAGCAAATGTTAAGTCACACAGATCTGGTTTAAACTTTTCACTGTTAATATTGTGATAAGTTAAACGAAACAATTAGTTGAGTTGATGTTAGAAAGCTGTCAATTCAACAATACCGTACTGTACCGTCAGATATTGGAGGTTTATTGGTATTTTCGCGTCATCGTTAAGGTCCAATAAAATAAAAATATGCGCCTCCATGCTGTGAGTTAGGACGTAAGAGTTCGCCCAGAAACTGTGAACACACAAGGTAATATCTTCTTGTGAATTAAATAAATTTGTAAAAATGTGTTGGCTCACGCGGATGCACCCGCTTTATTTGCCGTCATACGACGTGTCAGGTATTGAAAGCGCATTCATTCTGCTTTTGATGTTTAAGTTATTGTTTTACATTATTGTCATTTTGTTGCATTGTGTTGATATTTACAATGTAAAGTTTACTAAATTTCAATTCAAGATACAGGTAATTAAAATTAAAGTATAAAGGTAAACGATTATGGGAATTCTGAACCATGCAAGTTTCTTCCCGACGTTTACACTTAACATTTAAAATTTTACATACGAAAGATTGCACTTTACTTGCTTTCGTAAGTGAATTTATTGATTTGTAACTTTAAAACAATTGTACAGATACTCTGATTATTTATTTTTTTATAATTATTGTTATTACAATATAGATCGCGTATTACAGAATTTTAAGTGTGCTATTTCAATTTCACCTGTAATGTTCGCCTTACCTTACAGCGTTATCATTATTTATTAATCACATAAATTTAGAAGATAAAATTATTTGAATACGTTCATGTTACTAATGTACTTATTATTTCTATGGCGACAATGTTCATTTATTATTTTTTTTGTGATTTCGATTAAAGCTTTTAACGTAAGAAATTTCTCTATTAGATTGTTTGTTATTTTATTTATTTTATTTTTTTAAGATATAAAATTTCACTGATAAGAATTAACGTGAAGTAGAATTAGAACAAATAAGGTTGATAACGATTATCTGGTATTTGAGCACGCTGTTTTCATTTATTTACGTACGAAAATTTTGAAGTTTTGCAGGAAGCACAGGTATAAGGCTTTTATTTTACCGATTCACCTGATTTATGCGACGTAAGGTAAGCAAGTTATTTGTTTGTTTTAATCATTGCTGTGGAATAGTCGCAGTTAGTTGTTTAGAACCCGATATTTTCTATTACATACAAACTGGCGCCCATTAATTTGATTTCCCCCTATTGTGGCTTATGTATTACGAAACTATCCTACTTACAAAATTAATAACACACCCATCCCTTTTACCACTAAGCTTCGGCCACTCCCTCTCTTATCTGGTACATCAGATTGTATTTGCTTTTAGTTTTTTTTATCCATTACACACACACACACACACACACACACACATATATATATATATATATATATATATATATATATATATATATATATATATATATATTGAACACATCGAAGTATAAATTTTCTTTGTACTACATTTAATTTCAACAAATATTAATTTAAACAATTAGTTTTCTTTGGGGGTTACGTTAATGGGTTAATTTAATAAAAGTTTTGCTACTATTTTGTTGTCGATTACTTTCATATGTAATAGGTCGGCTGAAAAGTTCGTAGGCCGACACATAGCTGGCGTTACTAGAATTAAATCCATATGTTTGGTAGCAGTATGAACCTTTAAACGATACGTGTATAAATTTGACACATGTCGGATAATTGGTTCGTGAGATTTAGCATTGTGAGTTAAGCAACTTTTGTTAATTTGAAAAAATGGATAAAAAAGAATTTCGTGTGTTAATGAAGCATTGCTTTATCATGGAAAAAATGCTGTTGAAGCCAAAGCTTGGTCTGATGAACATTATTCGGACTCAATCGACCGTTGAGAAGTGATTTGTAAGTTTAAACGGAGCGAAATGAGCACGGAAGGCGATGCATGCAGTGGACGCCCGAAAGAGGCTGTTACGGGTGAAAACATGAAAAGAGTTAACAAAACAATTATGAATAACCGTAAAATGAGATTGATCGAGATAACAGAGTCTCTGAAGATTTTAAAAGAGTGTGTTGGACATATCGTGCATGAATATTTGAACAATCGAAAGCTGTGTGCAAAGTGGGTGCCGCGCGAGCTCACAATCGATTAAAAGCAACAACGTGTCGATGATTTGGAGCAATGTTTAGTGATATTCAACCGTAATAAAAACGAATTTTTCCATCGATATGTGACAATGGATGAAGTGTGGCTCCATCAATACAGTCCAGAGTCTAATCGACAGTCAGCCGAGTAGACAGCACGCGATGAACCTAATCCAAAGCGTGGAAAGGTGCAAAAGTCTGTTTACAAGGTTATGGCATCAGTATTCAAGGATGCGCATGGTATAATATACATTGATTGCCTTGAAAAGGGCCAGACCATGAACAGTGGGTACTACACAGCGTTTGCAAGATAAAATCACGGAAAAACGGCCCCATTTGAAAAAGAAAAGAAGTGTGGTCTCATCAAGACAATGCACATGCCACAAATCAATGAAACTGCTTCCCCATCCACCGTACTCTCCTGACCTGGCCCCCAGTAATTTTTTCCTGTTTGCAAACCTCAAAAGAATGCTCGCTAGAAAGAAATTCAGCTCTAATGAGGAGATAATCGCTGAAACGGAGACCTATTTTGAGGCTAAAGAGAAATCGTACTATAAAAATGGTATCGAAAAATTGCATAAACGTTGTATCGCCCTTTAAGGCAACTATGTTGAATAATAAAATCTAATTTTACCAAAAAAATTTGTTTTACTATGTTAGCCTACGAACCTTTCAGCCGACCTGTTATATTTTGTGTATGTGTAACCTTCTTTTTCAGGTGCCCTTCTCTCTCTCCTTCCTTTTCTTTCCTTTTTTTTGCATACGTGCTTAACTGTTCTGTACGTTACAAAGCTTCAAAACACTCGCACGCAAGACCAAGTGTATAGGTCATCAATGTTGTTTACTCAAATTTTACTTTGCGTTAATTTTATCAACGAAATTTTATTTCCAAAAATCTTAATCTTAATAAAAGAAACAGTGAAATTTCCCATTAATTAATATTCAAAGAGTAAAATGTGCAATTATTCTAAAATTAAAAACAAATACGTTTCTGAAGGGAAGTGGTACGCAATATTACTTACTTAAAATTTTGATAATAAATATAATTAATTGGTTGAAACTTGCAAAATTCCAAAATTAATAATCTAAAACCTTAATTTTAATTACTCCATTTATCATCATATCGAACTTGTAGAAAACATAAAGTTGACAAACTATGTTACAGTCGAAAATGAAACTAAAACAGCAGGTAACATATAATTAGAGTGCACCGGACTAGCTCGGTGGGACAGAGGGTGTGGGCGTGTTTTTGAATTTAAAAATACTGAAGGTGGTTAGTCGAATTGTCGAAAGTCGCAAATAAGGGTACGTTGTAATTGTAATAAAGTCAAATAATGGGCGCCAGACAGTTATTAAGACGATATCGGTAAGAATACACCTGGGCACACGTAGATAAATCAGCTTTCAACAGTCAAAAGATCTCACTTGCCTTACGTTGGCTACCTCCAGGTCCACGTCAGAGGTGCTTTGAAATTTTAGCTCTAGAACAAATCTTAAAATATCCACACGCTCAAATACTAAAGCAGCGTGTGCGCAAATCAGCTGTTGGGGTTCAATGTTTTCTTTAACCTTCTATTTCGTTACGTTACCCCAAAACAATAAAAAATAATTAACGTTAAATGTTACGCTTAAATCTCATTAACTCAAATTTAAATACTACTTAACTCCAAAGCTGTCATTAAACGAACTCCAAACTAAAATAATTAGACCTAAACTAGATAAACGTTATTCAAAAGTCCTCTAATTTGTTGCGTTAAACCATACAAAATATTTAATAAAACTCATAAAAAAAAGAAATCTGTATGACACTAAATGCTTCAATTGTAGGAAATTACCTCTGGTTACCTTTAAAATCAATCAATAAAATTGAAATCAAAACCCAACTCTCAATTAATTCTTTTTAGTTTGAATAATAAAATCACCACTTCTCGTAAATTATTGCTTTCACTGGTCGGGAGGAGATCACAAATAACACTATAAAATTCAATTAATTGTTCATCTATTCGATCTGAATATTCGTATATCAGAAAACACACAACAAGATACATATATTAATATTACTTGGATTCAGTTTAAATCTTAAATGCTAGAATATGGGGACATCAGTCGCTCAACTTGCAAAACCAGATTGCATTAATTTTAAATTACGGAAATAGAATTACCCAAATATGGTTAAAATTCAAAACATTACGTAACCAAATCGTCACTGAAAATCAATTTCCGCAAAATAACACCAAGAAAACAACTGCGTTTATTCGCTCGTCAACAAATAATTTCACCAAGTTTACAAACAAAGATATGATAGCAATCACAATAACTTACAACATTTAGTTATCTTCTACGCAGAAGTCTTGAATACGCCTCCTTTTGGCTTCAGGATACGTGCTGAGTAACTTCTTGATCGGAAAATCAATGCAGCCATTTCCCAGTCTTAATTTCGATAGCGATACGCTTCAGTTAATTGGCCAAGACGTTATATAGTTTATGTGCACAAAACAAATAGCTTTTACTCACGAGAAATTTACACACCTCTGCTTAATGTTTACTTAATTCGGTAGCTCTATTTAAAAGTCTATTTAATATTAAAACGAAAAATGTCTATTTACAAATTATTTACTGTGAGACTTTCGTCTGTTGCAGCTGATTCTTATTATGGGGAAACAAAACGTTGTGCCTTCACAATGATTTTATTCGATAATATAAATCCGCGTTTAGCGCGTCTAAAGATTCACTACCAATATGCACTTAAATAAACAGATTCCTTTGTGAAATGTTCGTTAATTGACCCCACAGGTCCGTAACTTCAAAAGAAATAACCAGGAGGGATGAGCGTCTACACAAATATCCACAAAACTGGTGCTTTTAATTGTAAACAACCTCTCCGATAGGTTCGGTCCTCCAGGTATTCGAAAAAAAGACACGCCCCGACTCACAAATCACATGTTTTACTGACGAAAGTCAGATCAAGAATCCTCACGCAATTAACCGTGCAAACAAACAGCCTCTCCCCCTCTCAACAGTATTGCACCATATTTCTTAACCAAACCTTAACATAAAAACTGCAGACGCTGTGGTGTGCACGGCTCAAGCGCAAATTGTCGTCCACAGATTTATTCCCTTAACGATAACGATCATTACTTAGCACTAATGGATTGTGATACTATATTCCGGCAGAAAACGACGTCAATTACTGAAACGCAATAAGTAAAACTAACATCAACAGCCTCTGCTTTAAACAAGCAAACCAAAGAATGATTTCATCCTTCAATTTAAATGCGAGCTTTTCTTACCTACCACTGCGTTTTATTTTAATAAAACCTTTTACAAAAAAAATTACAGGAAAACTAATTTAGGTTCAATTTTAAAATTTCCTATTTCCAATTACTTAATCCACGAAAATATCGAAATGACAAATTCAGAAATCCATCTATAACTTGCAATACACAAAGTTTCGTTAGCGCGAATTGAGTAAATAGCAAAAAAAAACGAAAAAAGAGGAACACAAACACTTTTAATAACGTCAGATAGAGCGACTACTTCTTTTAATTTATACTCGAAAACGATCAGCGAAATATTTAAATCTAATCCGGGCGTCCTTTTATTAACTACTTCACCTGGTTTTATTCACACAAATCAGTAACTTACTTATAGGAAGTTCTTTGTTGCGCACACACAATATATATGTCAGCAACTTTATTTTCAGCAATTTATTGTGTATATTTACATAGGCTGTGGTTTAGTGATTCAGTACGCGCGAAATTTTCCACGAACGATACACCAAAATATGATATCTATCAATGTTTAAGTCAGAGTGAATAAATCCAAACGAACGGGAAGCACTAAAATAAACATTTCCCTTCGCTAAGAATAAGAGAACGTTAAACTCGACAAAATATCAACACAAACTTCCCTGGGGGTGATTGAATACTGGCGTTAAATTCACAAACAGTGAAAGGTTATCTTCTTCATGATACCATCAAGATGCCACTGTGTGCTTTACTTAGTATACGGGCGCACAACTTATATCCTCAGCCTGTCGCTACCACCTCTGTCAACAGCTTGTTGCCGACTGACTAAAAAATTAAGAACAAAAACCCCTTTACTCGACTAAAATCACGTCATCTTTTAACCGCCACTCTAAAAAAATCTTCCATACTAAACAAACTAGGCACTAAGCACGAGAAAATACCTAGAATCGAGTTAACAGTATTCCTTCCATAACGCAAGCAATATAGTTAACTAAACCCTCCATGATCCTATTTAACAATTCTACTCATAACCGAACTGGTCAACAAAGAAGTATGCAGAGTTACTTAGCCGCTTTACAATCTTCTCGCTGTCAGTCCCGATAAGCATGCAGGTCAGCAATTTACGCGTGAAACAAACCTATGACGTAAACACGTAATCTAAAACAGCGCTAAAATTTAATATACGCAAACAAATTCATTCCCTTTCAACAAATACAGGGTGTCCACAAACTCTTTTCACAAAAGAAAACTGCAGATTATAGAGCTGATTTTATGTCGATTTAACGTAAATTACCTTAATACAAAAATACTTCCTAAGAGAGCTGGAGCTCTTGGAAGATGGCGCCCTAACATCGGTTTAATTCAAATATCTTCAAAATGGTTTCCTTTTAAATGGTAGCGTTTTGTACATTTATTTAGTGGAATATGCCTAATCGTATGGCGTGAATAGAATTTTTTAGTTGTACACATAAGCGGCTCGTTTGGGCGGGGCACTGGACATTGTTTTTTAAAATTTCGCAATTTTAACATAAAATTTAAAAAATTTCGATTTTTTCGCAAAAGAATGATACTCTTGTTTGAAGTCGCTACGACGCACCGTTTTCGAAATAAATCGATTTAAACTTTTATAAAATTAGCTAACGAATTCATTTACAATTATGAAAGATGGCTATGGATAATAAACAAAATAACAATTGCGTGAACGTCAAACTGCTCTCATGTCATAAATTAATTTTGCTTTAGAAAGTGAGAAATACACTGTGGTAAAAAAATAATCGTTTTTAATACAAAAAAATGTTGCTGACTATTGTTCCTAAATTCGTCGCAGGCATCCTGAATTCTTCTCCAAAGCTGATCGCGTGTTTCTATTGGTTGGGAATAAACCATTGATTTTAGATATCCCTAAACACAAAAATCGCAAGGATTTAAATCTGGAGACCTTGCTGGCCAGGCAACCGGACCGCCTCTTCCGATCCATCGCTCTCGGTAATTGTTACCTAAAAAAGTACGAACAGTTCTGCTATAGTAAGCCGGACAACCGTCATGTAAAAACCACAAGTTCCGCCAAATATTCAGATTAATATCATCTAATAAATCCGATAAAGTATTTTGTTGAGATATTCTTCGCCGTTTAAACGATTAGGCAATTCTACAGGTCCAAACAAATTATCCTGATGTTTACTTTCCCTTATCGCATGAGGGTTTTCATCAACATAGGAGTAATAGTGTGCATTATGCATATTAAGAATTCCATCTTTTGTAAAAGCGGCTTCACCACAAAACAAAATATTAGAAAAACAATCTTGGTCTTGATTCTATTTATTTTGCATCCATTGGAAAAATCAACACGAGCAAGAAAATCACCTGCTTGCAAGGCCTGGACTTTTTTTGAAATGAAAAGGATACAAGCCTTCCTTATCTAGAACGTTCCACACAGAAGATTTTGACACATTGCGATACATTGCAGCCAACCTTCTTACGCTTATTTCGGGATTGTACTCAATTTCAATTAAAATATCATCCTGATATTCTTCCATTACATCATGTCTTCCCGTTTCATTATTTTTAGGAATTACCGATACTGTTTCCCTAATTCTTTAATGAAGAAGCGTAAATGATTTAGGAGCAAGATGTCTTCTACCTGGAAATTTATCTGCATATCTACGTGTTGCTGCCCGAACGTTTCATAGCATTTCGCCGTACACTAAATGTATATCGACATATTCTTCGTTACTAAACAAAACCATTCTAACAAAATTCAATTTGTATTTACGGTAATGTAACTAAACAATAAAAAATCTTTCACTTAAACTTATTTGACACTTTAACCTCAACTAGTATCTGTAATACTAGTTATTTTGACGTTCACGCAATTGTTATTTTGTTTATTTTCCATAACCATATTGCATAATTGTAAATGAATTCGTTAGTTAATTTTATAAAAGTATGATTAACACATAAAAAATTCAAATCGATTTATTTCGAAAACGGTGCGTCGTAACGACTTCAGACTAGAATATCATTCTTTTAGAAAAAAATCGATTTTTTTAAAATTCTATGTTAAAATTGCGAAATTTTGAAAAACAAAACTTATGAATAACAATGTCCAACGCCCCGCCCAAACGAGCCGTTAAATGAGTACAACTAAAAAATCATATTCACGCCATACGATTGGGCATATTCCACTAAATAAATGTAAAGAACGCTATCATTTAAAGGGAAACCATTTTGCAGATATTTGAATTAAACCGATATTAGGGCGCCATCTTCCAAGAGCTCCAGCTCTCTTAGGAAGTATTTTTGTATTAAGGTAATTTACGTTAAATCGACATAAAATCAGCTCTAGAATCTGCAGTTTTCTTTTAAGGAAAGAGTTTGTGGACACCCTGTATATTAATATAAAAAAAAATTCCAAGTCAAATTCACCCACACGTGACAAACCCGTAGATTCAGAGGTCCAACTAAAAGACAGAAATGTACCAGTAAGCAGAGAGTCAACAGATGGCTCCAGGAAGAGGAAGAACATCAGGAGGAATTATCGATACACGCCGCCTGAAAAGGAAAGTAATGTGACCAATAAAAACATTATAATTACTGTTGTTTTGTTTCTTTTTACTTACAAAAAAGCCCTTCATGCTATCGCACTTTTGACTTCGATGCCTTAATCCAAAATGGAAAAATCGTACCCTCTAAGCCCGATTCGCTTCTACTTCCAGCGACTACACTACCACAAAAATATTACCAAACGTAACCTATGTAGTCAAGGCATATATCCCAAACTTGCCCATCTCTATCCTCGTCAAAGTGTACGTTTGCTCTCGCCAAACATTCGGTTTCGGCTGTTAGAAACGTCGAGTGTCTCTCTGCTCACCTTCCCAGGTCACATCTCATCTGATCCTGGTGATTCAGATATGAAACATAAACCGCAGGCTAATTGTAGGAAAAAAGAAGTGATAGAGGCAGACACATGCAATGTTTGTGAATAACATAAAATACATGGATTAAGAATTAACTTTTATTTATTAAGAAGCCCAATATATGCTACCAGGTTAGTCATTTACGACAAATGTAAAGCGCCCGCCATAAGTAAGTCTAAGATAGAAGAGCAAGTTGAACCATTGAAAGCGGTTGTAGAAGGAATAACAAGGTCGAATGTAAATAACAATTTTAATCCAGTACCAGCTCCACCAACATTTGCGTTTGGATAACTAAAATACGTGGAGTAAAGATGTGTTCGAAGTCGTGAGCTATAAGATAACAGTTGGTGTGAGAAATTATAAAAAAATCACAACCGCAGAAATATACTAAACCACGTGATTCAGAAGAAGAAGTAGTAACACAAGGAACTGCATGACTTCTTCCTAGAAACAAGAAACGCAACGCAAGTAAGTCACCCAGGAAATCAGAACAGACACAAACAGAAGGTGCAATAAACAACAGAACGAAAATGATTTCAGCAAGACAAAAAGACGTCAATAGTAATAAGGAGTAATGTAACAGATGTAAAAAAAAATGAAAGTGCCAAAGACTCACCGACTAGAAAACTAAAAAGTAAAATTAACTCAGAATAATCAGCTCGAAGTAGATGTAGATAATAATGCCGAATACCGCGATGTGACAAGAGTACTAAATAGAAATGACTATGACTGGCACTCATTTGAGCACAATCAAATAGACCTTTTTGAGTGATGGTAAGAAATCTGGATCTACATCAAGTTGTTAGCTTGAAGAAATTAAAGAAGAATTAGTAGCAAAAGGATATAAAATCTCTTATGTGAAGTTACCTCATTTCATGCTCACTTTCGATAATTCGGAGAGTGCTTTAACATGAAATAAATAAAACACATAAAAGTGAATGTGGAAGCACTTAAGAGTGGAAATCAAATTCTGCAATGCATAACCTGTCGGCGTTATGGACACACGAAGAATTTCTGCAAACACATTGATATGCATTAAGTATGCAGGTAAACCAAACTGATACGGAGTGCACCCTGCCAAGTGAAGCACCGGCCAAATGTTCTAATTGTGGAGAACCGCATCCGGTAAATTATCGAGGTTGCTTAATAGTAAAAGCATTACAGAACAACCGCGGCTTGGAAAATAAGGGGCAAAAAATACCAATCCCGAAAACCTTCACATCAGAAACAACGTATCCTACAAGCAAGTAGCAGCTAAGAATCTCCATTCTCCTACATCGCAAACAGACCAGCTGTTATTAAAGCAAATGATGCAGAAGGTTATGGCAAGAATCGATGAATTCTCACACAAGTTAGCAAAGATAGTAGTCAGGGTATGTAGAAGAATAGTGTCAAGAAACTATCAATGGTCACTAACGACCTATGAATAGCAACGTGGAATGCGAATGGTGATCACAGGCAAAATAAAGAGCTAGAAGTCTTTTTCTGTATTATAAGTGTTTTGTAACTGTGATTTCATATTAGTTGAGTTGATCGGCCTATGTCCACAGTTTTTGCTTTTTGAGCGCGACGTTTCGGGAGCGGACTCTGCTTGCGTCATCAGGCTTAGTCCTGAGAAAGACTGTTTTCGCATTTGAGTCGAATTCATACGCTATATATAATTTTTTCCCAAGCACTTGACTACTCTCAGATTCGAACTTGGTACCTTTCACTTACTAGTCTGACACCTTTACCGCTGAGCCACTGAGTAATCCAATATATATGTTTAGAACTTATTTATATTAAACTTTTTGTGGTTGCGCAGAAGTTTATTGCGCATGTTGCACCGTAACTTCTTGCGCAGGTGTATTGCGCTTAAGCTCTTCGCGCATTATTGGAATCCATGTGGGTTTTATTTCCAGACTAGCTTGGCTTATTGGATTTTCTGCTAGTGCGATGTATGTGGCTTCTTTGAGTTTCCGATGAGTTGTGTTCTTGTCCTTTGCCACTATTTGTATGTTATCCCATTGGATTCGGTGGTCTTCGTTCCAGACATGTTCGGCGATTCTTGATTTTTCTGTTTCGTCCTTGCGGACGTTGTTTGCATGTTCCTGCGTTCTCACTTTGAGTGGTCTACTGCTCTCTCCTATGTATGCCCCGGCTGACAAAACCATCCTCAATAATAAAACTCAAAATGACGATTAAAAAACTAAAAAAAGATAGAGTCGAAATTTACCTTAGCGAATGGCAGCTAAATATTCTTATAGAAAGTGACAAAAAAAAATTAAAAGGCGAATTCCTCCCATAAGGAAAACAAAACACTTATCTAAGAAGTGATGCCAAAATGGAAAAAGTTAACTTTTAGTATAACCTTGATTTTCATATTTGACAAATGAAGATGGAACGTCAGTATTTGATTAATATAAATTTAAAATAGAACTGGGCATTTTGTATAGAAATGAGTCTCAAAGCAAAGATTACGTGTATTGTATTACATGAACAGAAATGTGTTTAACGCTTTCAGGCCCATGAAATGAAAATGTAAAAACAAAAATATGCAACTTTTCAAAAAATCTATCTGTATTGGTGTAAAGTCAGAAATATTAAGTAGATACATGAAAATATGTTTTACATGTGGTTTCAAACCGAAACCACTGGACATGTATGGTGTTACAATCACTTATGGAATTCTACAAAACAGTTCTTGGTTTTTGATAAACAAAGGACCACATTGCATGTTTTGCAGAAGAATCTTGTACGATGGAGGTTCTTTAGCAAAACTGCAATATGCACATCTACGAGATGGTGCTCACCCTGGCATATGAGATGCTTGGTCACTTGTTATCCCTGGACCTACGTAGAGTTTGAACCTGTTCTGTTGTTTCTGGGGTTTTCTTCAATTAGGAGTTGAGGATGAAGGTGTCCCTTTTAGCCCAGCAATTACAGATAATCAAAAGTCTTTGAGAGTTTTCTTTTCCTCATGGGTTTCTATGTAGATGATAAATGTACTTACAATTGTGGCAGCAAGAAGTGCCAAAATATCCTTTGCCACCGTTTTTTAGTTTTTCTGTCAATCTCATATATTTTAGCATGTCAGCTTTGTCAACGAAGCCCATGTTAGCACTGTAATCATTGGCAATTGCTGGACATGTAATTTCAACTTTAGAACCATCTTTATTCATCCGTGTTGCCGTAAATATGTCTTCAACGTCGTGGAAGTTGGAAAGAAAGTTAAATCCCTTTTTATCCTTCCATACGGTTGCAACAATACCTTGGTTACTGAATCGAAACTGGAACTCTCCACGTGGCATTTTCTTGTCGTCCTCGAAGTCTTTTGGAAATCCTACGCTGCCCTTCCTCACAGAGCCACAACTATATATATCCTGTTGCCTTAGTATAAGCATGAAAGACACTGACGTAAAATAATTGTTAAACTATCCTTGAAGACATTTTCCAATCAGCTCTTCAGTTAGAGTTTTAACTACTCTGGAACCTAAATTTCTTTCTGTATTTTGTCCAATTTTCCCTGTATATACTTCAAATTTTGAAACAAACCCATTTTCATTTGTAAGTACCCAAACTTTGTACCCGCGTTTTATGGGTTTTTGGGGCATGTATTTTTTCAAAGTTAAACGTCCCTTGAATTGTATCATGAATTCGTCCGCTGCTTACCTCTCAGTAGGTTTGTAGCACTGATTATATGTTTTACTCAAACTTTCCAATAAAGGACGAACCTTGTACCATTTGTCGAAGTGTTCCTCCCCTTCCATAGGTTGTTTGTTATTATCATTCAAGTGCACAATATACCCGAGCAACCATGAAAATCTATTACGGGACATAACTGAAGAAATATACGAGTCTCTTTTTTTATGCCCATCAGCAGATTAATGGCAAAAAACTTTTTCATTTCCTCCATATCCGTTGCCTAAACAAAATTTATCTGTAGCCTGAATAGTTAGGATTGTTATTTACTTCGGTTTCCTCGTTACTTATTTCTCTACCAAAATGATCAAAATTTTCTGTATTTACTGCCTTTACCATGTACTATAATTGATTAAATTATTTATTTGTCATACTTATATTTCTTATTTTACAAAAGTTCTTAAAATAAACCTATTAGTGCCATCTATATGTGGGTTCTAGTTAGCTGTAAATTCTTGCATTTTATAGGTATCTGTCACTTTGCTAAATCACCACTAGATGGTGATACCATTGAATAATTACATATTACTAAACATGCTTTATTGAAATACATCTGTTTAACATTTTTAAAATTTGATAAGGAAATGTTGAATGCCTTGTTCCTAAGGTGTGGTTTCTTAACGGCTACTTTGTGTGGTGTAAAATATATTTTAGAAAATTTCTCTGGCTGCCTTCTCGGTGTAAATGACCACAGATGAGAATTTTTTTTCAAAAAAATTATTTCTTCATTTGGTGAAGTAATAAATCGCTATTAAGGCGGATGTAAAAAAAAAGTTACACACACACGGCTTAAAATACGATATTTAAATTAAAAGAAGCATATTTAGCCAGTTCGTGGTAAATTATCGCATATAGCTCGTCTTCGATCTATAGAGCTTCTTCTTCGTCTTGTCTTTATTGGTGTGTTGAGATTATACGTTATGTACCTTTTCGACCCACTTTTGGCTTTGCTACGGCGTGCTTGTAACTGAAACTGCTCGTAAGTGATTACTGGTGGCTGTGGTGCAATTACGAAGATGGAATTTAAACGGTATTAACTACGGAGATATTCGACCATCAAAAGGTTAGATTATTCCATTATGTATTAACCAAGATTGTATTGCTGAATTTACTTTTGAACCTATCATGGGTTACACGTTGCTTTCCGCAGGGATAACCACAGTATCTACACAAAAAGTGCCTTTAAAATAATCACATTATAAAGAATTTGTAATACATTGTTTACCTTTATTACAACT
This sequence comes from Vesta saturnalis, assembly GCA_036346205.1. NCBI lineage: Eukaryota > Metazoa > Arthropoda > Insecta > Coleoptera > Lampyridae > Vesta > Vesta saturnalis. The sequence continues at coordinate 6,987,629 of JARFJB010000821.1, forward strand.
TCGGTGTCATCTGAATAGCCGAATTCATTTAACGTTCGTAAAGTTTTCACTAGTATAAAACTGTTATAAACTGATCCAGCTATTAACTAATATTTTGTGCCTTGGACTTAACCAAATTTAAAGTAACTCTCACTGAACTTATACATAAAACACCAGGTGTTGTTTTAGCATTTAGCTTCTATCTTTGATACTATTTTAATAACTACTGTTTACGCTATCGTTCCGTAGTAGCAAAAACTCAAATCATATATTGTGTATACCGGTTGTCGATGTCGTTTTATTTATACTACATATGTTAGCTTTTAAGTACAAAGTTTCTTTCATTGGGGATAAAAGTGTTCAGATCATTGATCTCTAATTGGAAATTGATTAGTCATTTGTATATGCATGTTAGTTTATGAACTGAACAAGCTTCTCCGATTATCTATATATATATATATATATATATATATATATATATATATATATATATATATATATATAATTTCACAGTAAATGTCAAATTTAATACATCTGTAGGACATTCATTTTTTTTCAAATAGATGTAGAAATGTGATAGAGACCTGAGACATTGAAACGTACTAAGATCGATGCAAAATTCGACTCCTTGATGTTAGATTTATTGTTATCTTTTATATCTTTTATTGTTAATACCTGTGCGTGTTTAATACTTAATACTTAATATTTAATACTTAATACTTAATACTTAATACTTAATACTTAATACTTAATACTTAATACTTAATACTTAATACTTAATACTTAATACTTAATACTTAATACTTAATACTTAATACTTAATACTTAATACTTAATACTTAATACTTAATACTTAATACTTAATACTTAATACTTAATACTTAATACTTAATACTTAATACTTAATACTTAATACTAATATAATACTTAATACTTAATACTTAATACTTAATACTTGATACTTAATAATTATTGATTATCTGCCTTATTTATTTGTAATCTTTAATAAAAAAAATAGTAAATTTTATTGTTAATACTTACTATTGTAAAAAGTATTGTTAATAACTTATTTATAGTGTTTTTTCGATAAATTAAGATAACTGAAATAATTAAATTTATGAGAGATTTTACAAGGCACCTTCGATTCGAGTAAAACTTTTAATAATACTCAAATAAGGTCTAAAACGTACCTAAACCGTGAAGTGTGGTACATTGTTGAATTCAGAATTGAAAGAGCTTCAACAATTTGATATTAGAAAATCAGTGTCGTATTTAAAAAATGAAGTTGATGATGGTCGGTCAAAGACGAAACGTCGGATTTGAAATTCAATAACGCCATCTTGTAGAGGGGAAAAAGTGACTATGAAAAAGTACCACTTATTTTAAAATTCCTCTTGAAACAAACCCAGTAAAAAATTAAAACGATTTTGCAAAATTTCGTTTTTTTGCGGATATCTCCGGAAGCAACGAATTTTTTTAGATTTCAAAAAAGGCATTTTGTTAAGCACCAAAATGCGCAACTTTCTTCCCATTTAACCGACTTCGTATCTTTTACGGTTTTCGAGATCCCTGTACTGGCCCTCCTTATCTTGGACACGTTGTATATATACAGGGTGAATCATATCTAATCCGCCAAAATTAAAGGAGCACTAGAACTCATCATTATAAGCAAAAAAGTTCACATGTACATGGGTCCGGAAATGCTTCGTTTCCGAGATACAGGGTGTCAAAGTTGAAAAAAGAAATCGCGATTTATTCAATATTTTTTGACTGTTTCGAAATAATTTCATAAAATTTCGTATACGAGGTTTTTTTTGGGACAGTTGTTTGAACAGTTGTTATCAAAAGAACATGTTTACTTTTAATATTAATTTCTTTTCTTGTTTTTTAATATTGGATATTTTAGTTTTAAATAAATAAACATTGTGAGTTTTAAATGTGTTTTTCACAGAAACGGTTGCTCCTAGCGACATCACTGAAATACACCTTTTTTAGCAGAAAAGATAGGGGAATCGATTTTTCTAGTCCAAAATGGTATACAGTGTAGCACAAAAAAATCGCAACGATTTAAAGGGGTCGAAATGGTTGCCGCTGGCGCCCTCTAGAGACCACAACTAAATGGACCACAAATTTGAATATTTCATTTCAAAAAACCATCGTATACGAAATTTCATGAAATTATTTCGAAACAGTCGAAAGATATTGAAGAAAACGCGATTTCTTTTGTCAACTTTGACACCCTGTATCTCGGAAACGAAGCATTTCCGGACCCATGTACATATGAACTTTTTTGCTTATAATGATGAGTTCTAGTGCTCCTTTAATTTTGGCGGATTAGATAAGATTCACCTGATATATATATATATATATATATATATATATATATATATATATATATATATATATATATATATATATTGAGATGATATTTGCAGTGATAAATATCATGGTATACAAATAAGATCAGAATAAAAGGTACATTAAACAAAGAGTCATTGCGAAGGAATTAATTAAACATATATGTAAACCGCAAGTTGCATAAGTTCAACTTAACATCAAACTAAGTACATATGTAACTGTACGGCATGTTGTTAGTTGTTTAATTCAAGTTTCACATGTATTACATTTTAATCATGGCTGTACAAGAAAATTATTCATGCTAGTAGTTTCGATCATCTTCGGAAGTGTTAGAATATGTATTTGCTTCAATACAATTCATGTTATCCATTTGAATAAGGAAATCCTATTCTGGTAGCATAATCTGCTTCTGTTCTGAAAGTAAAAGAAGATAATTTGTATCAGTTAATGTAGGTGAAGTAGTGTATGTTAAATTGTAAAATAAAAGACGAAATTAGAAGAGATTCATAGAACTTACAAGTGTAAAATGTAAAGTTAAACAATTATTATGAAAATAACTTACATGTTAGTGCGAAGAGAAAGTGTTGCAACTTAAAATAACATTGTAAATGCAAATTAAATGCACGTGTTGAGAAACCAAGTACGAACATAGAGGTTGAGATGGAAATTTTCAAAATAAATTATAATTGTGTTAGAGACTGATGTATGCTTATGTATCCATATGATATCATATAAAAAACGTTATGTGTAAAAGTAATAATTTGTAACTTTCAGAAATATAATTATCCAATCTGAATTAAGGTCTGTTATGTTTGTATAGAAAAATTGTTCCAATGAAATTGGTTGTTAGACAAAGAAACGATTCTATTATATTTTTCAAAGAGTCTCTATCAATGCTTCAAGCTGAAAGCATGTCACTCGATGTGTACATGGGTTCAGATTTAAGATTGATCGTGTATTTCGTATAACCTAAAACAATTCACATACCAAAACAATTGAATTTTTTGAAATACATAAGTAATTAAAAATTACTATTAATTTTATTAAATACATAAATAAAAAGTTTACCTCGAGTAGGATTTTCACCTACGACCTGTACTTCGCTAGAGTACCACGCTAACCAACTGCGCTATCGAGATTCAAACCCCAATCGAGGTCTTTATGTATGTAGAACTGATGTGAATTCTAAATATAATAAGATTACAATCAAATTACTTATATTAGTGGAATGTGAGCCTGTAATATCGCAAGGATTCACAGATACCAAAGCAACTTGACTAATATTAACTTATTATAAGTTTTGTTATGAACGAATAAGTTCAAAGGTAAATATGTAATTAAAAATTATTATTAATTTTATTAAATACATAAATAAAAAGTTTACCTCCAGTGGGATTTGAACTACCTGTATTTTGATAGAGTATCGCGCTAACCAACTGCCCTATCGAGATTCAAGCCCCAATCGTTCATAACAAAACTTATAATAAACATAATAAGTAAGGTCAACGTGTATTATTTTTACGAGTGATGTGTTATCGTTAAACAATCGAAGTTAAATCGTTTTCAATTATTCTTTTTAATATAAAATTATTTTAGCAAAGTTAACATGGTATTATTATTTCAATAGAAATAAAATTAAAAAAAAATTGGATTCAATAAAATTTGTATGCACATAAATTATAGTATTTAATTATACAATAACTTAAATCAAATAATTATATTTAACTATATATTTATGTAAGTTCATGAATCTTATATTAATATTCGAGGTTATGTTGATGATTATTACTTATCACCTATGTGTACTTATGTAAAGGATTCAAGTAAATTATATACCAGTCTGCAAATAGTACAACCACTCATTGATTTTATATTGATCCAATATTATATTAAAAAGCAAGGTATACTTACTGAAATTATATGTTCTTCATTATTTAGCCACGATGCAATGTGCGCATAAATTCAACGCGGTAATAACCGCATGCGTGCAACATGTGTAACTGCATATGATACAATGTGTTTGAATAAAAGAATTTTTATACAATTTCAACTATCATAAATATATCACAATATACAGGGTTATTACAAATGATGTTCATGATTTCAAGTGCACATAAATCTAGTTTTATTTATCATACAAAAATATAAAATGGTTACATTTTAAGAAAAACTTAAAAAGTTTCACCCCAGGTGCCAAGAATTATAAATGTTCCATATGGGAACCCTTTGTGATACGACAGATGTTAAGCGTGTAATCAAGCTCTTACCATACTTTGTTAAGAGTGTTCAGGTCGGTTGTTTCGATAGCTCTGGTAATCCGTTGTTGGGTCTCAGGTATGCTTTCTGGTGGTATATACACTTTATGTTTGATGTATCCTCACAAGAAAAATCACAGGGGGTGATGTCCGGAGATCTTGGAGGCCAGTTCAAGAGTGCACCATCACTTGGACCCGCACGGCCGATTCATCTGCCAGGCAGCTGATTTTGAAGTTCAGAATGAAGTTTAGGGATTCTTGTTATAATTTCGGTAGAAGCCATTCCGTCATCATGTCCAAGATTTATTCCATTTATTGTTTGCCCAACAAAGAAAAAGGTCCGTACACTTTGTCGTAAATGATAGTACAAGACAAATTAACTTTCGGAGTGTAAGTGCTCGATGTAGGTGTGTGGGTTCTCCGAACCCCATATTATGATATTATGTCTGTTCACGGTACCACACAAGTGGGATGTGGCTTCATCACTAAAGACTAAACATTTTACACAGTTTTAATTTTCCATCAATGCCTACATGTTCTCATAAAAAGAAAGTCTTAGAACTTTGTCCTTTGGTTTTAATGCTTGAACAAGCTGAAGTTTGTAAGGCTTGAAATTTATACGTTTACGTAAATTTTTCCAAACTGTTGGCTGTGGTATATCAAGCTGTTTGCTGCATTTAACAGTAGATTTCTGTGAACTACGCGTAAAACTTTCCCTTACCTGCTCTACAGCGTCATTGCTTACTGACTAATTTCTTTTTACAAATGCACCAATTTCTCTTAAAATTCAAGTACTACTTGTGACTGCTAGGAGAATCTTCATTAAATTTGGTTCTAAAGTAACGTTGCACACTAATAACTGATTGGTTGATGTGATAATCCAACACATCAAATGCTTTCCTGTCTTCAAATTCAGCCATTACACAATTGACAACAATTGACTTTAAAAATAGCTGATACGTACTTAAATCAATGTAAACAAAACTTTAAGAGTTTTTCTTTCCAGTGGTACCAACTGAAATGGTCTTAAAACAGGTTAATCCAGTAATATTTATAATTGAAATCGGGAACATCATTTGTAATAACCCTGTACAAAAACATTAAATGTAAAAATTAAAAAAATTAAATTCATCACAATGTTGGTACTGTTCACTGATGAATCGAGATATGGGAGTTTTTCTGATAGTTGTCGAACGCGTGTCTGGACACAACCTTTGGTGCCAGACATCGGCGATCAGTACAAGTTCACCCTTTCAGAGAAAGTCTGTTTGTGTATGGGAGGCATTTGTTATGATGGCCGTACCGACTTTCTGGTTATTCTGGGAAACATGTGTTCACAAGTATACTTGAATCAGGTGATCAACAACATTGTGCCAGAGCTTCATGCTGCTGTGGGTCCTGGTTTCCTTTTTTTTACGATAACGCTCGTCCACGCTTATTCATGGAGGTTATGGATGCAATTGAAACCAATGGAATTCCTCATTTAGCTTTACCTGCTCTATAGCCTGATTTAAATCCGATAGAGCATGCTTGGGATTAGTTGCAAAGAGCTTTGGATCATCCTAGTCCCCAACCACAAACAATGGAACAGTTGAGAAATTTGCTTCCACAACTCTGGCAACAGATTTCACAAGAAAATTTTAATAATCTCATAACCAGCATGCAAAGACGTTGCCAAGCTGTCATTGAAGACCACGGATGGCATACTCGTTATTGCTGAAAGGAAAATTTGCATTCATTTTCTTTGTTTTTTGATTAATCTGAAATTAAGTTCTTTTTTTACCCTGCACACAGACCATGTTGTTTTAAAACGACAGTGCCAACGCAATGCTAAAATTCGACCGTCACGGTAATTTGGTCCTTTCAAAATGTAACAAACGCATTGAAGCGTTTTTTAGAAAATGTCAAAAACCGTTGATATGAAATGTATTCAAATAGTGCAGTGGTATCATGCTGGTAATAGCGTAAGGATTGTGCGAGATTTATTTTCAGTACATTATCCCCATAGGCCAATCCCAACAATCGGAACAATTTTTAAACTAATTAAAAAATTTAATAATAATGAATGACAAATCATCACCAAAGAACTAGGAAGTGCAATGGTTTAACTGAAGAAATGAAGTTAAACATATTGTTATGCTAAAGAAGAACCAATATGTTCCATTTCACAAATGAGTACCTACTTTATGATTTCTCGATTTTCAATCCGAAAAGCTTCAAAGGAGTTTAGATTTCAACCATACAAGTTTAGAAACCATCAATACCTCACGGAAGAAGATACAATTAGAAGAACAAATTTTTGTGGATTAATGTTTAACACACTTAATAACAATGAACAGCTTTTAGAAAAAAATGTGTTTAAGCCTCTACCATGGAGAAGTTAAGTCTCAAAATTATCGGTTCGCATTTTTACAATATCGTTACTCATTTCACTTACGCGAAAATCTTCTTTACAGATATTGGGCCCGTGAAAATCCTCATGTTCAAAATTTAATTCGTCATCAACATCAAGAAAGACTTAATGTGTGGGCTGGACTAATCAACAATAGGCTTATCGGGCCATTTTATTTATATATATATATATATATATATATATATATATATATATATATATATATATATATATATATATATATATATATATATACACAGGGTGTACCAACCAAGATGCAAAGTTCGATAACTCCTTTGATTTCATAGATATCAAAAAAGTTCTCAAACAAAAAGGGTAGAGGAAGTAACAGTGCATTATTTAAAATTATTTTGAACTATACAGGATGTTCCAAAATTCAGATATGAATCTAACTTATGTTTTTTTAAATGGGAACCCCGTATATTATTTCAAATTCAGAAAGCCCACATTTTTTCGATTTTTTTAATGTCGGGGTTGAATACATTATACAGGGTATTTGGAACAATATGGATTGTTTTGTGTTGAAATTGTACTCATTTCAATGCCCTGTAAAACAGTACACTCTGTAGAAATGAATTATCTGTTGGCCAGTTGTCTTTCAGAATATTGTCTAGTATCGTTACCCACCATTATTCATTTAGCTACTTGGGGCTTGTATACAGGGTGGCTCAAAACTCGGATGTGTCATTTTCTTCTTTAACTCAAATGGAACATCCTGTATTTTTTATCACTGTCAAAGTCCTCTGGTACTCCTCTTTAATTTTTGTCAGAAGTTCCCTTTACCTAATGTGAGTAGTTATCGAGATATTTCCAGATATTCATTTCAATTCGCTGTTTGAAAGTAATTATCACGAAGTTTTTGTATTATTATCAAGTAGTTTTTGTATTTGACACATCTGTCAGTTCGACAGGTTTCACTGTTGTGTTTCTCTCAGATATTCGTTCAATTTATTTCTCTGTTTCAATATAGTTGAAGTGAAAAGTAGCTACGAGATGGATGATGAACAATTTTCCAGTCGTGAAATGACTGACATGATTTGGATACTTAGTGAATGCACCAAAAACTATTTATTGGCGTCAAAAGTATATCGTGAAAGATTTCCAGACCGAAGAAAACCGAGTAAAGTTACTTTGAGAAAATTGTTGGATCGTTTTGACCGTACCGGATCGGTTAACTATCACAAAAGACAAGCAGGAAAACATGCAATAACGGAAGACAACCAACTCAAAGTGTTGCTGAACGTTACAGAAGACCCGCATACCAGTATACGAAAGATTTCATCTCAAAAAGGCATTAGCCATGGTACGGTTCAACGAATCCTGTCATTACATAAAATGCATCCTTTCCATGTCCAACTACACCAGGAACTAATTGTAAACGATTTCCAAAGCAGAGTAGAATTTTGTCAATGGGCAAAATCAAAAATCGACGAAGAACCATTTTTCTTTGATTTTATTTTGTTTGAGGATGAGATAAACACCATAATCCTAGATTTTGTATCAAATTCATCAAATATCTCGATAACTACTCATGTTAGATACAGGGAACCTCTGACAAAAATTAAAGAGGAGTACCAGAGGACTTTGATAGTGATAAAAATACAGGGTGTTCCATTTGAGTTAAAGAAGATGACACATCCGAGTTTTGAGCCACCCTGTATAAAACCCCAAGTAGCTAAATGAATAATGGTGGGTAACGATACTAGACAATGTTCTGAAAGACAACTGACCAACAGATAATTCATTTCTGTAGAGTGTATTGTTCTACAGGGCATTTAAATGAGTACAATTTCAACACAAAACAATCCATATCTTTCCAAATACCCTGTATAATGTATTCAACCCCGACATTAAAAAAATTGAAAAAATGTGGGCTTTCTGAATTTGAAATAATATACAGGGATTCCCATTTAAAAAAACATAAGTTAGATTCATATCTGAATTTTGGAACATCCTGTATAGTTCAAAATAATTTTAAATAATGCACTGTTGCTTCCTCTACCCTTTTTCTTTGAGAACTTTTTTGATATATATGAAACCAAAGGAGTTATCGAAATTTAGAAATCAACACAACAAAGAACACAATAGACAGGGTTATAATCAAAAGTAACTCACATGTAAATATTCCAAAATTCAAACAGATGTCTTCTCACAGGTGGTTCCAAATAGATGCAGGCACTTTTCAATATGAACAAGGATCTTTATGTATGAAGTTCACTGCTACCATTCACCCACTAGCTGCAGACTGGCCCTCGGTTTGTTGTTCACTTTGCTTCGGTAACTGGTAATATTTCTCCACTTTACGGCTTCACCCCAACCACAATTTTTAAATCGATGTTTTATTTAAATGTATTAATGCTTACTAACTTTACCGTTTAAATAATATTTAATGGTTGTAAAAGGTTTAAGTTAATGTCACTTTATTTTTTAGGCTCCGGCTCAAATATAAATTATTAAAAGAATCGCAGCAGCAAATAAAACACAAATGAAAAAGAATGATTACGATTTTATTTTGGCAAAACGTAACCAATATTCAAATTCAACAAACGAAATTTTTAAAACGTTCAATATAAATCGTCACAAGTAAGAAAATAATTCGTAATGAACTTTACGAAATTGCACAGGTATCGGTAACCTAACTTAAATTTTAAACAATTGTCGGTTTAAAAACAATTGCGCCTGATTTCTCGTCTCTCCGTTTGTATTTAAAAATTCTTCCCGATAATTATTTAGGTTAGATAAACATACTTGAATCACAAAAATCACTACACTATTTTTAAACTATTCAAACAACTGGCAAAATTATAGAGAGAGATCTGATCAAGGGCAATTCCTTTTATACCCTTTTGTTGGTTACCACATCTTCAATTTTTTTTAAGCAATTCTAAATATGTAACCATGTTTCTGATTGGTCGAAAATAATTTGAAAACTTAACTAAATTATAATTTTAGCGATAACTTCCTTATACAATTATGGATTTAAATTTTAATGACAGAAATGAAATCTGTGTAAATTTACGCATAAATAGATATCCAACATGATATGGTTCTTTTAACTATTATGCAAAATGACCTATTCTAATTTAAATTTGCTTATATCTAACTAATCTTATAAACTACACTTAAATTACTTACATATATGTAATCCTGATAAAATTTAGCATAGGAAAACACACATTTAAAGTCCGAAATCTTAAATTTAAAAGAAATTTTATGTTTACCTAGTAAAATTATATACTCAACCCCATTTCATAAAAGTTTGCGCTGAAATGCTTTGTACACTTTATATTACTATGTAAAAATGAGGAAGACCTCCTATTATTCACTTTAACAATCTAATTTAATCCTAATATAATCAAAAAAACTATAAATTTGTGAAAAAACATTAAATTTAAAACATAACCTAACTAAATTCTAAAAATATAAATAAACTGCATTTCAAAACGTTTATGTAAATTTAAATGTTGTCCAAACTATTTGTAATAACTGTCTTTATTAGATTTATTGTTCATCTCGCTTGCATTGTATAATTTAATGTCACATTAAGAAGTCATATCGTTTAACACACTTTCTTGAAATTTTACTATAAAAATGTAACAACATGTAAATGTCTTTGTGTGATTATGTTCTATGCACTGTTCTTAATATTTAAATTGCATCACTATGTCTGTCACACAATCGCTTCCAAAAATATGTGAGAAATGATCATATTAAGTTCATATTATAACCCTTTCCTAAATTTTACCAAATTTCCTGCATTCTAAACTACTTGTACAATATCCCTAATATAAATCTATGTGTACAACACCTGTAAAATATTCACATGCCAAAATACTTTCGAAAAATTGAAATTTACTGAAACAAACTAAAGTACTGAATTGAATTTACGGAAATAAGTTTATTTAACATTCCTGACATTTTCGAAAGTAGCACAATGCTTTTTATGATTAAACCAAAATGTATAAATGTTATTCAGATTGTTTTACCCAAATCAAATCCACTTTCTACCCATCGTGAACCAAATTACATCAAATAAATGTCTCGTACATGTATCATGCTTGAAATCACCCTTTTTTTAAAGAAATTACTAGTTAAAACTGTCCGATCCCTGTCTTACTCTTATCTAAACATATATATATATATATATATATATATATATATATATATATATATATATATATATATATATATATTTATCAATTCTAACCATGAAATTAATCTCGAATTTGGCAACATAACAAAATTTCAAATTCATAATAAATTGAACCGTGTTCAAATAAGTGGTCGTTTACAGCTGAACGATATCCTAAGCCATCGTAAAATTCTCGTCTCACATTCGCTAGTTGATAAGTAGATATGGTGTTACATTCTCGAAATATAGCATCTTTTAGTGAATTCAAATCAACGTATTGCTCCTCTTTATTGTACAGTTTATGTAGATAGCCCCACAAAAAAAAATCTTGGGGACAGATCCGGAGATCACGCTGACCAATAAACAGTACCACATTTTCCAATCCACTTCTTGAGAAACGTATCATCCAAATAATTCCTCACAAGCAAACTATTGCGGACAGGGCAGCCATCATGTTGAAACCATACATCATGTCTATGCTAAGATCTTCTAAAGCTGGTCCAACTGAAGCTTGCAGTAAATCAATCTACTTTTCAGCAGTGAGGAATCCTCCAGTAAAGAATGAACCGATTATTCGGTGCCCTACTATTCCTGCCCAAATATTGACTGTTTTCCGGCAGTGACTACGGTTTTGAACTGTTAAATGTAAATTTTCTACGTTCCAGTACCTATGATTTTGATTATTTGGAGTTCCGTGCGTAGAGAATGAAGGTTGGTCAGTAAATAGTATTCGTGGCGCAAAATTCCTATCACTATTACAAATTGTTATATCCTTTGGAAAAATATGGTCAATATATTCAATAGTTTCTTTTAGAAGGACTTTTCTAAAAAGTGAAACAACATCAAAAGTAACCATTATATCATCCTCTTCAATTTTGAAATTATGTATTTTTTCAAGGGAGTCAGTAGAATTTATAATACAGGGTTATTACAAATGATGTTCATGATTTCAAGTGTACATAAATCTGATTATATTAAAAGAATAAAATGGTTAATTTAAAAAAAATTTAAAAGGTTTCATCCCAGGCACACCCAGAATTATAACTGTTCGATATGGGAACCCCTTGTGATACGACAGATGTCAAGCCTGCAATCAAGCTCTTACCGTACTTTGTTAAGAGTGTCTTGGTCGATTGCTTCGATGACTCTGGTAATCCGTTGTTGGATCTCAGGCATGCTTTATGGTAAACGTGGTGTATACCCATTATCTTTGATGTACCCCCACAAGAAAAAAATCACAGGGGGTGATGTCCGGAGATCTTGGAGGTCAGTTCAAGAGTGCACAGTCATTTGGACCATCACGACAAATCCATCTGTCAGGCAGCCGATTTCGAAGTTCAGCCCTCACATCCAATTGGTAATGTGAAGGTGCGCGATCTAATTACAGAGTGAAAATTGGGGATTCTTGTTCTAATTGCGGTAGAAGCCATTGCGTCATCATGTCCAAGAAAATTATTCTATTTGTAATCCCCTAGTTAAGAGGTTTTACAATAGTTTATTTATTTAAGAGCTATATGCTGTGGGCCCGACATAGCTTTCAAGTAGATATATTTTGGGAGGATTCTTGTTTTATTGACAACCAACGATTTATTTCCTATTTTACAACAATGCTATAATATGTGACTTAATCTAAAAATATTTTACACTTAATACTACGAAAATATATAATATAAAAGGCGATTACACTTGAAACTATAAATAAAAGTATGTTCCTCAGGTAGCGAAAAGCGGCTCACTTTCAGCCAGGTAGCAGGGTGACTAATTGTAAAACAAACAATTTAAAATACAAACCTGAGTTGCAGGTGCAACTCCTTTGTGAGATGATATTAATTTATTTCTGTTTCCGCAAATCAATTATTCAATAATCTCAATACAGTTAGTTTTATAATAATTATATAAGAAATCCAATCGCTCGTAAATGTGAAGGGTATATTTTATTGTATTTTTTACCTAGAATCTCGTTCACAATGGCCTGATAATGGTGTGAGGTTTAAAAGGAGCAATGAATCTCTAAGTAGGTCACTATGCCGTGGGTGTCATTGCTCTCTAGCTTTAAAACGCTTATTTACTAAATTCTGTATTAATTTATTCCCTAGTTTGATTTCAGGGTTTATTAGAATTAGGTTGTTTGTTTATTCAATAGAAGTAACTGAACAGGTAAACTTTAAAGTTGTATACGATGCTGGTGTTTAAGAAATACGAATATTTCTTAATTAAAATAGATATAAAGAATTAAGTTGGAATTTTCTATTTTTACATTTACTAAAATTGAAAGGTTTTTAATCTTTCTTTCGGGAAGTAGATAAAGAAAATTTACTTTCTTTCTGGAAGCGGTGGTTGGACGGCATTAATTTCGGGATACAGACATTTGAAAGTCCGTATTTTAGGACGGGGTTTCTAGTGGTTCTATAGAACAAATTTGACTGAAACAGAGATGCGCATGATTATATAATCTGCTCTTATGCCTGCGGGTCGGTCGTGTTAGTGTAATAAGGTATTTTTAGGAAAGAAAATCTAACGCAACGGGCCATACGCTCCATGGGCTAGATAGAAGGAATGCTAGATCGAACAGGCATACGCCTTTTGAACAAGCATTGGTACAAGAACCACCTCTTAAGGCCTACGTCTTAGGGAATAATTCTCGTAGGAAACCTCAGTACTTTTCAGGACTACTCCTAAAAGCAAAGAGGAGGATTTGTGTAAGGTACGTTTGTTTTCCGCGGGCCTACGCTCCGAGGAAGTGTCAGTGTGTATTTACAGACACGGTGGATTTATAATCCATCAAAGTCAGAGAACAAATCTTTCTAACTCAGATGTACTCGCAGGTGATAGTAAAAAGAAACGCAGCAGTTCAGTAGGTCGCAAGGGACCTCATGACGGAAACGGTTAGGTAGGCGGATGATTGCGCCAGGACGGCAGCGGAAAAGATAGGTAGATGGTTTTTTCAGGACGGTAGCGGAAGGATAAGGATCTCGCGTCGCGGTTCTGATTATATAGTCCGCGGTATAACGTGATTGGATATTGCTATAATTTCGAGGTCGGGCGGGATTGGCCAAAGATTCTGGTGCGAGTTCTTGCCTTGAAATCTTAACCGATTTCTTGATTACGGAAGAAGGGGTAAAACTTAATTATTATTTTAACTACATCGGAGCATTTTTCTTCAACAGAATTAAACAAAATAAATAATTGATTTGCGAATTTTTGTACAGATTTCTGGATCTTTACACATTTATTGTTCGTCCCACAAAGAAAAAAGGCCCGTACACTTTGTTGTAAGTGATAGCACAAAACACATTAACTTTCAGAGAATCGCGTAAGTGCTCGATGTAGGTGTGTGGGTTCTCCGAGCCCCATATTCTGACATTATGTTTGTTCACTTTACCACACAAGTGGAATGTGGAGTTCATTACTAAAGACTAAACATTTTTCAAAGTTTTCATTTTCCATCAAGGCCTGCATGTTCTCACAAAAAGAAAGTCTTAGAACTTTGTTATTTGGTTTTAATGCTTGAACAAGGTGAAGTTTGTAACGTTTGAAATTTATACGTTTATGTAAAATTTTCCAAAACTGTTGGCTGTGGTAAACCAAGCTCTCTGCTATATTTAACAGTAGATTTCTGTGGCCTACGCGTAAAACTTTTCCTTACCTGCTCTACCACTTCATTGCTCACTGACGGCCTTCCAGTTGATTTATTTTTACAAATGCACCCATTTCTCTTAAAATTCAAGTACCACTTGCGAATAGAGTGATTGCTAGGAGGATTTTCATTAAATTTGGTTCTAAAGTGACGTTGCACACTAATAACTGATTGGTTGATGTGACAATCCAACATACAAAATGATTTCCTGTCTTCAAATTCAGCCATTACACAATCTTTAAAAACAGCTGATACCTAAACCAATGTAAACAAAAACTTTATGAGTTTTTCTTTCCAGTGTTACCAACTGAAATGGTCTTAAAACCTTTGCTTGTCTAAGCTTGAAACAGATTAATCAAGTAATATTTATAATTGAAATCGGGAACATCATTTGTAATAACCCTGTATAATGGGGTGTTTTACCTATTTTACAACCTCATATAGATAAAACATCCCATTATATTAAAAATTCTGCAGACTTCAATGAAAAAATACATAATTTCAAGATTGAATGGGGTGATATTATGGTCAGTTGTTTCACTTTGTACAAAAAGCCCCTCTAAAAGAAACTATTCAATACCTTGATCATATTTTTCCAAAAGATACAATTCTTTTTCAGCACTGTCTAAGTAATAAACCCTAACACTATTTCTTCATTTAGGAAATTTCTTCCATATCAGGAACGTGAAAAATTTCTTGGCGGGATTTCGATTTTGGCAATGGTTTGTCTATTTTGCTTATAATATCATTATACGCATAAAAGAGTTTATCTTTTCGATCCGGCTATTTCCACGATACCCCACATTTTTGCAATGCACTTGCAAATGCTCCATCATGCTTGAGTTTGGTAATAAGTCCAGGAAAAAAATCATTTTCGTAGCACACAACAACATGATCACCAACAATCAGAGATCTTTTGTCATTTGTTGTCTTAATTTTATTATTGTGGTAAAAACACGTTTCTTCATCTTCATGGTCAGAAATATCACTCATTGGTGACATGTCGCTTTCCCTAAAGGACACAATGACTGAATTTTCACTCTCAGTACTATCAGACACACAGCTCTTGCGGTCTATTTTTTTGTTGTATTTTTGAGTTTTACTTTGTTTTAATGTCGATGGGTTAGAGGTTTTATCATTTTCGTTTGATGGCCCTGCTAATAAGGATATAGAACTGTTGCATTTTGATGATAAATTTGCCAAACTTAAATTTATTGCATCGGCAGCGCATATGCTTTTTCCAGACTCTACATTTACTCGTTTCGTTTTTGGCGTTGGTGCCGCCCTGTTAAGGCTTCACGTTTTGCCTGTAGTTGTTCCAGAAAAGTGTTGCCTAAAGCATTTTTAATTTCTGCTGTTATGCATAATCTTTTCTGGTAATCGACATAACACGATCTCCCGGTTCAAAGGGTAAATTTCACATTTTTGAAAACCTGCAGGGTAATATCAGGTCCTCTAGCTTCCATGATATTCATTAATTTGTTTAATAAGGAAGGAAGTCCATCGTTAGGAATTGTGGCACATCTGCTTCGATAAACAGTGTCTTTCCAATCATGTAAAATGGATCGCCAATTACCGTTCATCGATCTAAAATATGCAACATCTAACGGTTGCAAAAGATGGGTAGCATTTGGGGGCAGTGCTATAAAAGCGATGTTATTTATTTCACATTGGTGAATTATTTCTATGTTTAAATGAGAGCTTAAGTTATCGCCAATCAACACGTTTTTTCTTCTTGGTTCTTCAGTATTGGTAGCATCAAATTCGTAAACCAATCTTCAAAACATTGATAGTCAAACCATCCCGATTTAGTTCGATTGTATCTGCAATTTTCAGGTCCACCTTCTGCCCAACTTTGTCACATTTTTCGGATTTGTAAACTACGTATACAGGTGCAATTTTTCCCACTGCATCTCCACATAACATCAACGATGTGCATGCCTTTGTTGAATTTTTTATTTGCTCAGGGTACTTGGTACCTCTTTTTATTAAAACTTTTGTTACGCCAGAGTCAGCAACTAGATTAGTCTCATCGTAGTTCCATAAATTTGATGGGGGTACATTGTCCAATACACTGCCAACATTATCAAAAAAATTGTTTATAAGTGTGCGATCGACAGCGGCTCTTGCAAGACTTATGTTGCGAGCAACTCTATTGGCCAATATTTCTTTGTGTCTATTCAGAAAAGAACCAAAGCACACTTTCCCTGGAAAGTTGTTAACATACACAGCGGCTTTTTCCCCTCTTCTATCCAAGTATGCCTTTACAATATTGCGTAAATAGTGGGTTGTGATCGGAAACCCATACGTTGATACAGCAATTATGTGCGCTATTAGTGACTGCTCTTCTTCTGGGGCCAGTGTTGTTTGACCCCCAGCGAGAAGATTATGTTTTTTGTTCAGTTTAAGAAAGAGCGTATTTCGATGAATTCCGTATCTTGAAACAAAAAGATACGGAAAAATTATTTTTTTTTGTAATTGAACACGTTTTTAAAGATTTCCAGTTCATTTCGACACTAAGAAATTTCCGGATACTAGTTTATTTATAAAAAATGTTTCTTTAAGTGTCCTCTATCATTTCTGAAAATTAGGAATAGTTATCCTGTGACACCCTGTATAAACATCCTAATAACTTCAATAGACAAGTAGAAAATCTCCTTTTAAATAGGTTTTAGCATCTTACAATTAAAATGGGCACAATTTTAATTTTATCTTTTGGTATGTCAGGTTTTTTGCTAGGTCTTGAAGTACATTCTTTACCAATTATATGTTGTTACAAATATATATATATATATATATATATATATATATATATATATATATATATATATATATATATATATATATATATATATATATATATATATATATATTATATATAGTTGAAATTAAAATTAGAACGTCATATTAAACGTACTACTTTGTGTTTTCACTGTAAAATGACAATTACAATTATTAACAAAAAACTATTCCTTTGTTAGATTTAACTACATCTTGAATGTAACATGTCAAGTTTCTATTTGTGAATGCTTTTATCAATTCTAAATTAAAATGTTTTACAACTTTATACTTACACCATAACTTAAATTTTGTTAAATTTGTTCTTTGGGTATGACACTTTTCATTGTTAGCCTTCGACCGTTAGAGGGTGCTCTCATTTATCATCTTCAAGGCATTTTAATAATATTTAATATTATTAAGGATCTAGTTATTCCTTACTAAAATTAAATTCCACACTTGGGCCCTTTATACGTTTATCAAACTGTTATATTAATAGAACACTTATGTTTGCGTTTTCATATTTCATAAATTTATTCTAACATCGTAAACAATTCTTAGGACAATAACTGTAATTGTTATCGACATGAATAGATAAATATAAAGATGTCCTATTAAAAAACATAAAGTATTTTAATGTATTATGTATAATATAGGAAGGAGTTAACTCGAGTTTCAGTACTTAATTTTTGTTAGTTTCTCGAACTGCAACATTGGAGGTTAATTCAAACACAAATACAATTGTTTAAAAATTTATTAAACATTTCATTGGACATATATCCTATTCGAAAGCTTCTCGTTTCCTTTTTCCCTGGTTTTGTTTACTTTTCTGTATCTTTGCTTCGCCCAACCTAACAAGTACATTTTTGCAAACATAGAATATGCATTAACAATACTCACATTGCTGTTGCACGAGTTCCAGGTCCCCAATATGGTAAAGGATTTTCTTGAAACCTAACAAAACCATCCCGCCTAGATGGCGGGTTAGAATCAGGATTAACACTAAATGAATACTCCATCTCTGGTTTTATAGCTAATATATTATTTCCTGCGCTTTTTTCTAGGCGACGTTTATCAGATAATGGATGCTTTAACTCCCAACAGCGCATTATATCCCAAATTACTTTAGAAGGTGCATTCGTTTTTACTGAAGTTTTGTGGGCATGGGAAAATGAAACCTTATACCCTGCATTTAGTATAGCAGACCTAAATAAATTTCTATAACCAGCAATTACAAAAGATTTAGATTAATTACCTAAATTCCATCACCGGAGGTGTATTAACATGACAAACTGCACTTAATCTTTCTAGAACAAAATACAGCGGACAATCAATTAATTCCTCGTATATCACATTAAGTACACCCTCTATTCGTTTTGCTGTATTTAAATACTGAGACAAATCTATTAAAACTTTTTGAACAAATTCAGGTATATGTAATGGTGCTGACCAAATTGGTCCGCCAATCTAAAACAACTAATTTAAATTAGTAATACTTGCATTCCCTCTATACTCACTAAATGAGAATGTTGACAATGTTCACACTTTAAACTAACTGGAGGGCCAGTTGGTAGCTTAAATTTAACTTGTTTCGTATTATCTGTTGTTTTTAAAATTCCTAAGGGTGATAATGTAAAAGTTTCACATCCAACACAATGATATACCATTGATAATTTACTGTAATGTTAAAATTTAAATCTGATTTAGTAATGCTTGTAGAATACCTGGTAGTAAATTTACATTTATGTGCACCAGAGTATATTTTAACAAAAACTCGAATATAAAAATCAGCAGATAACGATAAAACTGGAACAACATATCTTCCATACCTGTTTGCGTGTGATTCTATGCATTGTAATAGAATTCTTAATGCCTAGAAAAGAATATTGATAGTATATTTATTCCAAGTGAACTGATGCAGCTGAAGTCTAATTTTCATAAACCCTCCAACCCCCAACAGATTTTAATGCATTTTCAGTACTATTTTTCCATAAACTCTTGGAATTTTAAAGGGATAATGCAGATCCATTGAGCCTGCCATTGCTTAATGTGGTAAAGTAATCTGCTTTTACAAATTGGTTTTCTGAAAATTTTACTTAAGTGATCTAGGCCGTTCAATTTAGTGACGTAAAAGTTTATAGCTAGTAGCCACAAATGTACTAATTACCATGCTACATCTTTTTTATTTTCGACATTTGCGGAAATATTTAATTATTCTTGTTTTGTACCATTCTTATACAAGGAGTTTCATAATACGCGGAATGCAGAGGTGATGAGTCATCTCACAAAAAATGAAAAAAGTTGCTACAAATATATGTACAAAACTCTCGTTTTTGTGGTACTGGTGTTAAATGTTAAAAAAATATATTGATTTTGTTTTATTGTTTCATGTTTATAATGTAGTAAGCTTATATCAGACATAATGTAAATACATAAAAAAAAACTAGATGACAGTCATCTGAGTTGTCATTAAAAAATAAGACGATTAGTGAATATATAAAATGTACAACTGTTAATTAATACATGTTTATTTTAGTCTTGTCTCATTAACATCTATCCTAAGAAATAAGAAGGAACCTAAATATAAAATGGTGTCAGAAGACTCTATGTTGAAAAGGATGGATTAATGTATATTATAGAAAAAAAAAAAGGTTAATACAAATGATGGTTGTCAAGGTTATAAAATATAAGAAGATAGTGTTGGTCTGTTAGAAAAAAAATCAGCCATAAGTCATAAATTGTAAAAGAAATATTAAAAAATGCCTAATGAACAACAAGCACAAAGTACATCAATAGTGTCAGTCAAAATGCAAAATCCAAGAGTTGGTCATGTCATTTTTCCATTGCTGATTGAAGGGAATATTTCTAAAAATTAGGAAGAGTGGATAATTGATTTTAAAATATATTTAAGAGCAAGCGGTCTAAAGGACGAAAATGATGCCAGAAAAGTAGCTTTGCTACTTCATTATATAGGTACAGATACAAGAAATATTTTCAAATCGTTTGAATTAAACATGGATATAGCTACTTATTCAGATGAAGTTGCAAAGTTCGAGGCACACTGCAAACCAAAGAAAAATTTGACGGTGGAAAGACACAATTTTTTTAATGCCCGAGCTTTTGGAAAATATCGAGGTAGATAATATTCGAATGATAAGGTTTCAACTGGACGGTGCCCCTCCACACTATGCAATCAACGTTAGGCACTGTTTCGATAGAAATTATCCGATGGGGTGGATAGGAGGAGGTGGTGTGCAAAACTGGTCAGCCAGATCACCGGATCTTACGCCCCTTGATTTCTTCCTTTGGGGCTACGTTAAAGAAAAAGTTTACCAACATCCTCCCACCACAAGCGAAGATATGAAGAATAGAATTAGAGCTGCGTTTCAATCCATTTCGCCTCTAATGTTGTTGTGAGTGAATCTTTCGTTTACCGAGCGAATTGCAAAGTGTTTAGCTGGGCGTGGTCAGCATTTTGAACATTTAATTTGAATTTTATTCGTTTATGTTTACTTGTTCAACTTATTTTTAGGTGTAGAGAATTATTCTGTTGTTTAGTTATTAATTAAGTTTTCTATCAGTTAAAGAATTTATTTGCCATTTGTATTTTCTTATTTGCTCTGGATTTTGTTTTATTTGTTCTTCTGTATGTCAATATTTTCAAATAAAGCTTCAATATCTCAAAAAGGGTCCGTCTTGTGGCTATGAAACCTATGCTCAATTAGTATCTACTTTTCACGGGGAATCGAAATGTGAAAAAATATACAGGGTGTTGCATTTGAAAAAATTGAGAAAAATTATATTTCGCGTAAGTTAATCATTCTGTACAGTTTTACATGTTTTCGAAAAATTTCCCAGTTTGTTTGTTAGTAGACTAATATTAATAGTCGGTGGTATAAACAGATTTACAAAATCGTGGTGACAACGCTCGCATTGTAGTGGTGCAAAAACATACAGGGTGTTCTATTAAAAAAACACAGGTTTGGGTTGGCATATTTTTGTCAATCACCCTGTATATACCTAAATATTTTTAGAATATAGGTACAATGAGTGTATTACCACACCAAAATTGATTTTGATATCTCTAATAGTTAAGGAGAAATACTGTGTCCATGCAGTACACACCCACCCTGTATAAGAAAAAATATTTGAGTTTACAGCAGGTATTCATGTTATAAAAATAAACAACTCGTACAGCTGTTTTGTCTCCTTTTTCACAATATGAAAATGATGTAGTTGAATACATTGCCGGTTTTATTTCAAGAAAATCGATTATATCTTTAAACTGTAATATTTGAGCAGCATCACTGATACAAAATAACTCATTTTCGAAATTGTTAAATAAAAAAAACACAGGCGGTTTGATAAAACCTTCTTCTGATGTTATTTATATTTGTAAAATAGCAGAAGTATATTCAAAAGTGTTCGTAATTCTTCGGAAAATAACCTCATAAGTAAATTAATTATTTTTGGCACAAAACTAATCAATTTTAATTTAATATTTAAACATTTATCAACTCATATCTTAGATCAAGAGCCATTAAAAAATCACTTAATACAACGTGATCAATCTCAAGTGTACTGTAGTGGTATGACAAAAATCCCTAGTTGTTAATATTGTTGTGTTTTGCAGTTGGCTGCTTTGGATTTTTAGTGTGGTTTTAGCCGTTTTAGTTTATGTCAGTTTATGTCATATTATACCTTCGTTTTTCACTTTTGTATTTTCTTGAGTGTGATAACTAATGTGTACCTAGGGAGTTAAAAAAAATTTGTAAAAGACATTGTCATTCCATAAACATGTACTGTAAATTTTATTTAATTATAATGAAATTATAACATTTAAATACTTGGGATTCATTATTTTGTAATGATGTAATCCAATCATTAAATAATATTTTATTTATTTTGTTGTATTTTATAGGGATGCAGTCTAATCAAATACAAAATAGTCATTATTTAAATTAAGATAGTATTTTATAATATGTATAAGTTAATGACCTTCATACAGATTTGAAACTGATCGTAGTTTTACTCGAACCATGCTCTAGAGTACCTAGAGTAATACAGCTTCTGACCAACCTATCAGTGGTACCAACTTAAATATTTTGATCACGTGGTATACACTTGAGATTGATCACTCTGTACAAATCGTGTATAAAATTTTTTAGATATATTTTATCAAAATTCAAGTTTTAATGAGGTGAAAGAGAGAATTAGGCACCAATACACAAAATTAATTCATTTTAAATACCAATAACTTAGGTAATTAGATAAAACCGATATTTTTAACTTTCAATCCGGATTTTTAATTTTACATCAGAACAGCACATACATTTTTACTTTTACGATGTATTCAGCTACTTCACTTACATACTGAGAGAAAGAAGTTAACAAAATTATAATTGTGTCATCTATGAATTTGATATCATTTTCGGAAAAGTACACCTACTTCAGAATGAAAGCAAATAAACATTTTGTATTTATTGCAATTAATATTGTTTTTAATTTTAGTTAAAATGTATCTAATGTTCTTGTATATATAACTACACTCAGGTGCAAAAAAAAAACGCAACAAGTTAATATGTTGGTAAATTTGAAGTAGTTTTTTTATTTTCAATCCAAATTTCTTATTTTTTTTTTTTGCAAACTGTAGGTAAAAGGACTAGTTTCAACTTACATATCCAGTCTTTTGTTAAATGCTTGCATTTTAGTCATTATACAGGGTTAATTGAAAGATTGTTACAGATCCCTGTGGAATAATTTCTTAAACGAATTCTTTCAAAATACCCATCTCTGTTAAGAACCATTCTTTTCCTACAGTCTGTTTTTTGATTTATGTCCTTAAGTGCATTAGTTCATTTTTAAGAGCGGAATGAACTTGTCAATAACAATTTACTTTAAAAAATGTTATTCTTTGACGAGGTGGCTTTGCTTGTTTTCCTAATGTCATTGTTGACAGTATATTTATTTACGTTTGTTTACACAGGACCTATAATCAGTACTATGGTTTTGTGCTGAAAATTGCGCAAAAGCTGATGCTCTTGTTGAAGATGGCCGTAATTATGCATATGTTGAGAGAATCCTTGGTGTTAATCGCTCTACAATCAAAAGAGTGGTCAAACGTTTTAGATAAACTGGCAGAAATAATTGTAGGGTACGTAGTGGCAGAAAACGAAAAACTACTGCTATTGATGACAGATTTCTTCAAGTTGCAACTTTACGGAATCGTCATTTAACATCAAGACAGTCAAGAAATCAACTCCAAGAGGTCCGAAATACAAATATTAGTGTGTGGACAGTTTGACGAAGATTGAAAGAGTTCGGTTTGTATGTTTGCAGACTAGCAAGTGAACCCAAATTACTTCCACGTCACTGAGTAGCTAGACTACAATTTGCCAATGAACATTTACATTGGAACTTAGGGCAATGAAAAAATGTTCTTTTTACTGATGAATCCAGTCTGTTTACATTCTCCAGATGGACGGAAAAGAGTATGGAGAAGGAATAGAGAAAGATTTGCAGAGTGCACGTTCAGCCTTCGTCTGAGCTATGGAGGAGGTTCAGTAATGGTGTGGGCAGGAATAACCAGGGAGGCCTGCACTGACTTGGTGGTTGTTGATGAATTATTGACTGCCCACCGATATATTGAAGAGGTATTATGTTGTACCTTTTAGTGAATTTAATCGGTGATGGCTTCATCCTAATGCAGGATAATGCGTAGCTTCATACCGCAATGTGTACTACACAATACCTCGTGGATGTAGGTATTAATAAAATGAACTGGCCAGCATGTTTGCCTGATCTTAAACCCATAGAGCAAGTGTGGGACATGCTTGATAGCAAGTCAGAGATCGCGAAGCAGCTCCAGCTACAGTAAATGACCTTCGTTTAGCCCTTCTCGAGGAATGGCAAAATATTCCCGTAACCCTATTGACAGTATGAACCGATGCCTAAAGGCAGTTATAAAAGCAAGAGGAGGTAATACAAAATATTACGATAAATTTGTTGTTTCTTTAGGTTAGTTTAGTTAGCTGCAATAAATAAATTTTCCAATTTTTTTTATGTAAGTTGTGTTTATTAAAACTTAACAATATATTGTTGCCTTTTTATTACACTTAAAGACAAATGGTTCTTAACAGAGATGTGTATTTTGAAAGAATTTGGTTACGAAATTATTCCACAGGGTGTTTTAAAATTAGGGCTGTATAACAACCTTTCAAATTAACCCTGTATAATGACTAAAATGCAAGCATTTAACAAAAGAATGGATATGCAAATTGAAATTAGTCCTTTGATCTCCAGTTGGCAACAAAAAATTTTAAATTTGGTTTAAAAATAAAAAAACTATAAGACTTTGAATTTACCAACATATTAACTTGTTGCCTCCTGAGTGTAAATAAATTGTGTGTTTTTATAAACTATTAATTCTATAATTTGAGTTTTATTTTCATAAACTATATAAACCGCCATTCACAAAGCCGCTTTCTGCCACTTGTCACGTCACTATTTTTCCCCTCCTTTACTAACTCCCATCGATTGTGATTAGCCATCTCTTTTCGCTTAATAGCATCACCTTTTGACGCATTACAGCTACACTCTGTCCATAGTATTATAAGGTCTATGGGGTGTTCCATTAAAAATATATGTTTGTGTTGTCATGGTATATGGGCCACCCTGTATTTGTGAAAATATTTTTAAAATGAACTTGTTGCCTCCCGAGTGTAAATAAATTGTGTTTTTATAAACTATTAATTCTGTAATTTGAGTTTTATTTTCATAAACTATATAAACCGCCATTCACAAAGCCGCTTTCTGCCAGCTTGTCACGTGACCATTTTTCCCTTCCTTTACTAACTCCCATCGATTGTGATTAGCCATCTCTTTTCACTTAATAGCATCACCTTTTGACGCATTACAGCAACACTCTGTCCATAGTATTATAAGGTCTATGGGGTGTTCCATTAAAAATATATGTTTGTGTTGTCATGGTATATAGGCCACCCTGTATTTGTGAAAATATTTTTAAAATGTGTTGTGTAGCAAGCAAAATTGCTCCATTTTAATAGTTTTTCTAATATAAATCATTTAGATGTAGTAGAAGATGGAAGCTAAGATGCAGGACCCTGTATCTTACACCATGTAATTAGTAGAACACAGAAAATGATGGGGCCGCTTAAAAAATGGCTTTTTTTTTTTTAAATGTCCAACACATCTTATAAAAATTAAGCAGAAAACATTAACAGTTTGTTGTCTGTACCTTTATTTAAGGCTAAAAAATAACAATGTGTAATGTAACAATGGCGGCTCGTGGGTTGATAACCAGGGGGGTCATTTTGGCTAGAAAACCTAACAGTCTAATAATTTATACTAAAATATATACATAGACTTTAAAAATGTATTGTTAAAGTATAACATACCTCAAACTCGTTTATATTTTAAGTCAATCCTCCTTTCCTTTTGTTCTGCAAAATGGTCCATGACTTGTTCGTTAAAATTTGGAATGCTTTTGATAAGCTTTTGCTCTATGCTCAACATACATAAAGCAGTAAGTCTAGACTGTCCCATTGTATTTCGTAAAAAAGTTTTGACGCGCTTTAATGTTGAAAAACATCTCTCACTTTCTACGGTAGTCATTGGTAATGTACACAAAATATTTAATAACTTCACTGCTTTCGAAAACGTTTCAGATAAATTCATGTTAATAAAAAGTTGAAGTATGGCAATTGCACCAGACTGTTACGAAAATCTTCAAGAAAATAAATTACTTCAAGTTCTGATCTTAATTTGGCAATATTTATTGTAGGATAATTAGCTGGTACCATTTTTAAAATGTTTTCAGGAAAGTTGGTACTATATGCTTGAAACTTCTCAGTCAGGAATAATTGTGCGATCATGAGATAATTATTGAAATCGAATCTATGGCGAATTTCAGACTTAATAATGTCGCAAACTTCTAAGGCAATTAAACGTCTATTATCCTCATTACTATTCCGTCGTTTTTTTATGATGTGCTTCGTTCTTCTGACTCCAATATGCTACTTCTCACTTTTTGGATATTGCTGTTGAAAGACGTTATATAATTCTTGACTGATATAACATCAATATCTCGCATTTGTAATTGTTTAAAAAGAATGTCTACATGAGGCATTATTTTCTGAAAAAAATTCAACCAAAATAAAAAAGTTCGTCTTCTAAATGTTTTTTTAAACCGGTGGCTTGATTTATATTGTTACCGTCTCCTTCTTCATCAATAATTTGCTCCAAACAACATATTAATTCATTTTTATAAGTATGTACAGTTTCAACACACTTCGTATTGAAAGACCATCGAGTGGGTGCAGCTTTAGGTAATATCTTAACCACCCTATCTAATACCCCTGAACGTTTTGGGGATCACCCGAAAAAAGACGAAAATGCGTGTAAATTTGCAAAAAATATTTTTATCGACTTGTGCTGACCGGCTGCTTTTTGGAGGATGAGATTAAGTTGATGAGCATAACAATGAATACATTGTGCGTTTGAATACGTTTGTTTAATTTTTGTTTGTACTCCTCCCAGTTTACCACTCATAACTGATGCACCGTCATAACTTTGGACAATTAGTTTATGAGGTGATTCGTTAATTTTTATATAATAATATATAATATATAATATATAATAATTTTATTTAATAAGTGGAGTTCTTCCAATATCGCGTCGGTTAAATGTTGTGCTGTGGTACCTGAAGGGTTAACAAATTTCCAAAATCTTTCGTACACGACACCATTGAGTACGTATCGAAATATAAAAATCATTTGTGTTTTATTGGAACTATCTGTTGCCCCATCAACTTGTATTGCCACAAAATCAGTCTCGTCAATTTCTTTTGTTACATGTGAGTGTACAACAGCCAGCATTGAATCTAAAATATCGTTCTAAATTGTTTTCGATATTCCTTTAAACACCGAATTTCTTTCTAGATGTTCTCTAAATATCGAGTCCAGTTCCGAAATAAAATCTATAAGTCCTCGAAAAATTCCAGGATTATCAGACATGTCACTTTCGTCATGACCACATAACGCAATTTCGAAAATACCGCAAAATTTTACACAATCAATTATCTTACTTAAAATATATCTATTTCTAGAAACTGATTCATTAAAATCGTGAATTGATTTACGATACAAGTTGTTGTCTAATGTCTACACGCCCTAAAGTAGAATAACTCAATGAACAATTTATATGAGTAGCCGAAGAAGCATGCTTTTTAATTTTGTCTTTTAAATGTTTAATATCGGTTACACCGCTTTTAGCCCATACAGCGTCATTGGAAAATAATAAACACGGGTAGCAAAAAAACGCATTTTTTACACTACATCCACAAATCCATTCACACAAATTATACATCGATTCTTTAAAATATCTTTGGACATCTTTACCTCGATCCTTCGCTGTTTGCTTCAAATTCATGTTTGGTTTTGGTCGTCCAAGAAGTTCCTTTTTTTCAAGCAGGCGGTAATGGCTTAATGTTCCAGCCGATTTCAGAGCAATTATATCCTCGACAACACTCACTTTCATAAAATTAAAATCGCACAATAATTCAAAACACCCACGCTACTAAAATTAAACGAATAACACACATTAACATTACACAAGAACAACAAGAACAAGCATCAAGTGCATATATTAAATACGCCCCCACGTTTACACTTTACAGTTTACACAAAAATAACAGCAGGCCACCTATTAAATATTAAATTAATATCCTAGTAACATAATCAAACTACTAATATAACTTAATGCGTAGGTGGCTAAAATGCGACGATAACACATTCACGAGAAAGTTTCGGATGTTTACGTTTTGCAAACACGCTACCCGCAACCTCGCTTGTATGCATTTAAACAATGCGGCCGTCGACTTAATGCACAGTATAGCAACAAAAGGTCGCTTTCACTTCAACACGGCAAAGTCGTATCTAGTGTCTCGTTTTCTCTTTACAGGTATTTCTCTAAAACCCATAAGAAGCTTGTAGGTCAATTTCAAATACGGCCATTTAGTATTATTCAAGGTTTGTGTGTATTGCTTGTAGCGTGTTTGATACAGAACCCTTACGTTTTTAAAATTGCACTAATTTTAGACTATTAAAAAATATTTTTACTAAAATTATGATTTGAATATTTTAGGAGGGTCATTGACCATTTAACCTCAAGGAAAAGCCGCCAGTGTAATGTAATAAGATGTTAAATACTTTGAAATAAATTGTAACGTTACTGCAACAATGCCCAAAACAGGTTAAACTGCATTTCATACCTTCCAAATTCATTTAAAAAAGGTGGTCATAGATTCATAAGAAAATATCAAAACTCGAAAAGGGAGTATACACCCAAAAAAAAATATGTTATACAAAAGCAGAAATTACCATTTCATGACAATATTTAGCTTTTAACGATATAGCTCCATATTTACTATAGCACGTTTCAGGTGAATTTCCGGCTAACACAGCCATATCAGTTGCGGTGACTAACAGTAAACCACCATCTTTAACAGCCTGAACTGCAGAATCTAAAAACCTTGATGGACAACCATATGGATCTAGATCGATAACATCAAACTGTTTGTCTTTAAAACGATGTTCATACATCAACATTCTAAAAATGCACCATTCATTATTATACTTAACAAGTCAATACTTAACTAACACAGCATCATTTTGAGAAACAGTAACAATATTTTCAACATTATTATCCTTAAGATTATTTTTTATATTTTCCACAGCCTTTTTAGAAATATCATTTGCAATTATTTCCTTAACTCCGTAAATTTCTTTTGCATAGCGTATACTTCGTAATCCAGTTGCAGATAATGCTTCTAATATTCTAATACCACTTTCATGTTTAGTACCACACTGAGAGTTCTCACAATTATTATGTTCTTTTGAGAAAACATTTATAACTGAAATACTTTATACAAATATTAAATAATTAGGGGTAGGTTTTAGGCAAACCTTAAATCACGATTAAATTCCTGTACAGGGTTGTAAAACACATTTCCTGATGTTTTAATTGTCGCTCGTCCTTCTTTAATTACTTGTTCACTATTAGTACGGGAACCTGATTCACAATCTTTGTCCATGCTTGCAATTAATGAACGTTTGAAATGGCGGAAACGATTCAAATAAATACGTTTAATACTTTTAAGTAATATGTTTTTCAACATTAAACTGTAGCATAGTAAAAGAACTAATAGATTTATAGGTTACAAAAATTAACCTAACTTTAAAAAGTGAAAATTGGTAGTGTTTACTGTACCTATTATAAAGTTCTGCTTGCATTTAGCCACTTTTGTCTGCACTATCTGTTCCATCTTATTTTGTACACAGGCAACTAAATCTCGATAAATGCGGACCAATCACGCGTTTCCTTGTTTAACAATACAGATAATCTATACCTATGTGTTTTACGCAAATACTTAATACGACCATTGTATAATACCTTACAGTAAAGCCACGCAATGTTAAAAAGTTGTAACGTTTATTTGGGTGGGAGCGAGAACATTAGGGGGCTTACCACAAACAGCACAACACTAGCGCTACCATCGGCGACAGTTAGGTCACTGTATCGGCAGTAAACGTTACAGTGATCTGTTAGTGTACACACCTGTTCACAAAGGCAGGCTACTGCATAACGGATAAGGAACGCAACGCAATTCAAAAAGCGATTGAAAGTATTATAACGTGCTGAGTTACTGGAATAGTCGAGGAATTGTATATATACCGAGATAAGCAGACGTCGTTTAGCTTTGGCACGCACATAGCGCGGGCTTAGCATAATGGTATAAAATATTTACTTACCAAGCACAAAGAAAACGGGGCGATTGAGTAGGTAGTAATTAATTATAAGGGCATGCGAAAATGAGAGTTAAAGTAGTTGCATTGTTCTCTATGCATTTGTAAATCCAGCATTGTGAGAAATGATAAATCTTAAATAATTTATTGGGTCAATAAATACAGGGTGTCCAGACAGGTGTGGTCAAAACTGCTAGGACGTATAGAGGGGCTCAAAAGCACCCTAGTCTTCATTTGAATTTATTTCCTATCTGTCTTCGTTATGTAGTTATCGGCCTTCAAAGTCAGAAGTTAAAAATTGAATTTCAATGATAATTTTTATACCGCTTCTTTCATCATCATGAAATTTAGATACCCTAACTACCTCACAGAAAGGCATTTTTGATACTTAAATGGAATTCATTGTACCTTTATTGTACAGGTAAAGTCAAAATTAAGTTTCGAACGGTTTTCAAAAAACTATTTTATGTAAAACGTAAATTCTAAATAAAAAATCAATCAGTAAACATTTTGTAAGTGACGTTTCTCTGTTGTTATGGAAATGACTGTCACTGTTGATTGTTGGTGTAAACCGGTTAATAAAACCTGAAAAAAGTTAATACCGCTAAAACTGTAGTAGAGATATGGAGGCATTTACTAATGAGAAAAGTTGCGAAGGAAAAAAGTTTCGTAATTAAATTTTACACAAGAAACAACTAATTTAAAATTTAAAAATACATTCTTAGTATTGCAAAAATAGAAAAAAATGAAAAAAACGTAAAAAAAACAAGTATTTTTGAAATTTTTTTCGAGTATAACAAGTAAGGCCTTCATACTTGGCCCAAACAAACATTTTGGTATGGTAAATCACCTCACCAAATTTCATTAAAATCGGTCTAATATTTTTTGGACAATAATTTTGCAATCTATATTTTGAAAAAAAAATTGCAATTTTTTAAAATTAAACAGAGCCTAAACTAAGACCTTTAGATGCTTGAAAATTTAATGACATATAAAAGAGCACTCAGACTTTTAAATACCTTTTGAAAAATTGAAATCCATTAATTAGGTTAGTCGTGGAAATTTTTTTAACTTTTGTGTAAATTTTGGGCTTATAAACAATTAGAATAACTTTGTGAATTATAATTTTTTTTTTGTATTTAAACTAATATTGAAAGTATGCGGAAAGACGCTTCTTTCTAAAAATTAGTTTTAGAGTCAAAGTTAACCGCCATTTACGGTGCAACTACGAGGGTATGAGGATGGCTTTTTAAACAAATACGTTCGTCATTCCGAGTAGTTTCCAAGTATTAAATTTCAGATCTAGCGCTTCTTTGCAACCGTTATAAAACGTCAGTTGAAGATACTTGAATTTGTGGGAAATTCACCAAAATGCTCGGGTAGTGGTGATGGGGGCTTCGGCCGACTCGAAATTGAAATCACGCGTTCAAACTCGCAATTATTTGTTTAAAAGTTCCAAAATTATTCAGAAAAATTAGTTAAATTAATCTTTAATATCAGTGTTTAATATAAAATATAAAAATAAATACAAATTTAAAATATAATTTGTGCGAAAAAAAAATGTAAGTGAAATGAGGTTGCTACAGATAACCGTGGAATATAGTAGTAGTGCGCAGGAATATCTAATATCTTAGTATTAACAAAGAATACATTACATATTCTTTGGTATTAATATAAAATATACAGCGCTTAAAAAATTATATTTTTAATTTGAACTTATTTTTATATTTTATATAATATTAAACACTGATACTTAAGATTAATTTAACTAATTTTTCAAAATTTTTCGGAATAATTACATTGTTTAAACAATTTTGGAATTTTTAAACAAATAATTGCGAGTTTGAAGGCGCGATTTCAGTTTCAAGTCGGCCGGAGCCCCCACCACGACTACCTGAGCAGTTTTCGTAAATTTCTCACAAATTGAAGTATCTTCAACTGACGTTTTGTAAGGGTTGCACATACGCGCAAGGTCTGAAGTTTAATACTTGGAAAGTACTCGGAATGACGAAGGTATTTGTTCAAAAAACCATCCTCTTACCTTCGGAGTTGCGCCGTAAACGGCGGTTAAATTTGATTGTTTATAACTCTAAAACTATGTGGCGAATCGTCGCTTTATTTTTAAAAAGAAGCGTCTTTCCGCATACTTACAATATGAGTTTAAATATAAAAAAAATTTATAATTCGCAGTTATTCTAATAATTGTTTATAAAGCCCAAAATTTACACAAATGTTTAAAAAATTGACACGACTCTGCTAATTAATTTCAATTTTCAAAAGGCATTTGAAAGTTTGAGTGCTCTTTTATATGTCATTAAATTTACAAGTATCAAGGCTCTGTTAATTTTGCGTTCATTTGGCTTAGGACGGCAGTAACGTATGTCAGTAGAAGAGAGGCAG
This sequence comes from Vesta saturnalis, assembly GCA_036346205.1. Taxonomy (NCBI): domain Eukaryota; kingdom Metazoa; phylum Arthropoda; class Insecta; order Coleoptera; family Lampyridae; genus Vesta; species Vesta saturnalis. Next base: position 7,020,405 of record JARFJB010000821.1, read on the forward strand.
CTTGGCCGCCATCTTGGATTTTGACGTCACAAGCTCCGCCCCCTAGGACACCTTTCCCACAACTTTTTGCACTCGCCCACATGGGAGGTGTATATTTGGATAGTGGGGTCGGCTTCTTTTCTGGGACCATTTTCAACCCTTGGGCGGAGTTGAGCCTCTAATTTGGTTATATTAAGAGCCTTTTTGGCTGTATACCCCTTGGAGGTTAGGCATTGCGCACACATGCAGTGTTCTATTGGAGGGTGTAAGGTTAGACCACACCCCACTTTTAGCTGATTGGTCGTGCGTGCACCCGCCTCCCTGGCTTCTGATTGATCCTTAGCCTTACTACTTACCCGCTGTGCTCTGATTGCAGGACTAAGTCTCTGCATTCTGATTGGTTACGGTGGGAAATTTGAAAATGTAGTAATAAAGATGTTCTTGTAAGATAGGTGTAGGATTATCACTGGGACCTGGTCCTGCGCGGGAAATTTGAAATTGTTTTTAATTCTTGTAAGACAAGTATAGGAACTACCATGTAGGTCTTCAAAACTTGTTTTCGGGGCCTTCGCCGCCTGTCGCGGCCCCCTGGTTGGTAATGGTATGAGGCCCTAACCTTATATATAACTGTAAAAACTAGCTCTTGGGCCTTGACCCCTATCGTGCCCCCTTGGTGCAATTGTATGTGGGTTCTAACCTAATCTTACAGTTGTAGGCCTTCGCCCCCGTCATAAAAAAATTTGTATTCTAATAAGGTGACCCTAGCCTTGTAAGACTGGACTTGTATCAGAGTCTGCGCCCTGGCCCCCTTTGTGTTAAAATTGATTTTTAACGCCATCCTGTGGCGTATAGACTAATGAACATTTTCTGTAATAGAAGTTGATCATGCACGTCTATCTCCTTCTCTCTCGTTTATCCGCTTCTCTCTCTCTCTCTCTCTTAAGGCTCTTTCTCACACACACACACAAATCAATTAATTAATTAATCAATCTCAAACAAATCATGCTCGATCAAATCAATCAGATCAATCTCAATCAATCAACCAAAAATCAATAAACCATGCCTTACAGTTTGCGGAACCAGCTTACAGTTCAAAACTGAATACATGACAGTCTAAACTAAATATTACGTGAAATAATAAATAATTTCTACCCCAATGCAATGGTGCTTTTTATATAGGCAGATTCTAAACAGTCACCACCTATACATTCGAAAAATTATGTCTGATTTATTTGCATGTTCAATTACATACACACAAAATTGTTTTATAGAAACGCGTTCATTAACAGTAATATCTTCCCTAGGGGCATGTTTATAAATCTAAAAAACCCTTTTTCGACCGTTCATCCGAAACAGAACCTGTATGTAAAGTCGTCTTATGTGATAGCATGGCAGGCCCTTATCGGTAAAAATTCAAAGATTAAAAGAGGCCGGTATATTTAATTTCATTATAACCCTTTTTTTTGCCAGAAGTAATTCAGCTAAGATACAGCTTGTATGCTGTATAGAGGCAAAATCTAGCTTAAAGAAGAAGACACAAGCCATTTTTTCGGCGTATACACCATTATATTGAAGATGCTGTCTTGTGTATATTAGAAAACGTGCTACTGATCCGGAGTTGGATAAAGAAAGAGGTATGTGGTACAGCTTCAAGGGCAAAGAAGAATTGAAAGCCTATGTAGTATTTCGAGGTAGCGTGGGGAACTTAGCTAATTTTTTTTAAGAATAATCCCATATCTGTGAAATACTAATGGTAAAAAACAAAGTTAGACATTAGCACTTGGTGTATTTAAAGTACAATTACTAACAGTTGAACATTATTATGAAGCAGCTTCAGGGTATTAGATGTTTTTACTAGTTAATAAGTTATAATCGCTGAAGATGAAGCGGATGAACAAAATGATTGTTATTTCACCTAATACTGGACCTTAATGTTTTTTACAACAGCAAATTTTTTAAATAATTTGTAAACACATTAATTAACACGACGCAACTTCATAATGAAGTTGTATGTCTGTTAAATAACAAAATGCATTTCATAAAAGCAGTTTATCATATAGGTGAACTCTTTTAAATGTATGTTGTAAATAACCATCGTTTTTGAATGTAAATTTATAAGTACAATATAAATGCTAAATACGAGTTGCAGTAATCAGGTTTTGCGTATTACTTTCTAAATTAGATAATGATGGTAAAGTAATAGCCAGTTTATATCCGACCATTCATAAGTACAAAATATGTATACAAAATATTTCAGTTCAACATATGGTTATTATTAGAACAGTTGAAAGAAAAAACCACATTTGAAGGTATGCGTATTATTTTTTAATATATGTTTCACTTGATATTGCTAACAAAAATGTCGATAAAGATTTTTAAATATATTATTACTCTTATAGGATGACGTCATAAAATCAGATCTGCAATAGCTGGTACGTATTCGTGGACTTTAAACTTGTAAAATGCATTTCACGAATAATTAAACTTCTATAATATGGCTGCCATTCCACTATGAACAACATCCAATTATAAAATAACTAAAATGCTATAAGTGTAACATTGTAATGAGGGCATATTTCAGTTGGCTACTCTGAACCGCATTTTCCATCCTTTCCTACAAAATTATAATAGCAAAAGACAAATATAATAACAAATACGACCTTCAAACGTCTTAAAATATAATTTGCCAAGTCAGTAGCGTATCACGCGGAGAGATAACTTAGGTTAGTAAAATTGAAAATTTTTCAATTAAATTAATTATTGTAAGAAATAAACATCGTTAAAATAAAAGAATGTTCCAAACAAATATCATTATTGTTAAGAATTTCTGAAAATTTACCATTACTAATTCGTAATTAATGTTGAAACTGCAAAATACACCATTAGCATAATGTGAATTAGAAATCATTAACGACCACTTGCTTTGCTTATAAATGTGGAATCAATTTTCCATTTTGCCATTATACTGTAAACAATAATTTGTAACGGTTGTTACAGTGATTGTGTAGTTTTTATACTAAAATGGAAGAAAGTTTTGTTTTAACTGAAGACGAGAACTTTATTGAAAATTTGCAAAGTTATAGTGCAACTTCGGTAAGATTATACAATATTTTCAATTATTTACTACATACTTGTTCACTTTTTTTAAATTTGTATTAAAATAGTTAAAATAGTAAATAATAATAATACTAGGTGAGCGTGGTGATGGCGAATTTATTAATAATAAATTTATTCAAATAAGTTTTTCACTTTTTTTTATATGACAAAAGGCACTACGCCAATGAGTGCTCCCGCGCTTTATTTGGTGACAAATTTAAATGGCGGCCATATTGTAGAGATCTAATTACTCGTGAAATGTACTATAGTTATTGATTCGTATATAATAATAAACCATTAAAACCTTTTGTCTTTTATTTAACTCTGTGTTATATATGTATATATATATATATATATATATATATATATATATATATATATATATATATATATATATATTATTACTTTCCAGTCCTTTTAACAAGGTTTTTATAACTGTTAATGAACAATCGATGTAAATTTTGTCGTATGTAGAACTGATGTAAATTCTAAATATAATGAGATTACAATTAAATTACTTTTATTAATGGAATGTGAGCCTGCAAAAATTTACATCAATCGGGGCTTGAACCTTGATGGCGCAGTTGGTTAGCGCGGTACTTTAGCAAAGTACAGGTCGTAGGTTCAAATCCTCCTCAAGGTAAACTTTTTATTTATGTATTTAATAAAATTAATAATAATTTTTAATTACATATTTACCTTGCGAAATTGCAGACTCACATTCCATTAATATAAGTAATTTGATTGTAATCTCATTATATTTAGAATTTACATCAGTTCTACATACATAAAGACAAAATTTACATCGATTGGGACTTGAACCTTAATGGCGCAGTTGGTTAGCGCGGTACTCTGGCAAAGTTCAGGTCGTAAGTTCAAATCCTACTCGAGGTAAACTTTTTATTTATGTATTATTAATAAAATTAACAATAATTTTTAATTAAAAGAGTGTTTGATGAAGATCGTTTTAAATACTTTAAATAAAAGTAGTTGCCACAGTGGCGATCAATCGGAATGTGGCCAACACATGATGTTCTTAATTAATTTATTAGTGACGGTGAAAATATTTAACAAATGTAATACAATATCATTAGGAAATGATATCAAAAAAGATAAAATTAAAATTTTTAAACATGAGTAAAAATTGACGATTTTTTTGTATGGTAGATTGTATGTAAGTGTTATACGAATAACATTTACTTTATCGAAGCTTACGTTGTGAAACTATATGTATGGTACAGTTCTGATTAAAACTAGAATCATTCCAATAAAATTCTTTAATTTTTCGCCTACATATATGATGCTTAGTAAAGAATCGAAGTTTTTCTGCCACTCTAGTAAATTATGACAAAAAATGAACAGAAAATGAGTAGCTAATTTATTAAAAACTATTTCAGAACTTATTTTCTTTTTGAAACTGTCCTTAAATAAAAAAACTATACACTTCTATAAAAACAAAAGTTCGATAATTCCTGAAAGCTCCACCGCAAAAAAGTCACTTAGCCACCTAAATTATATGAAATAGTAAAAAAGTAAATGCAACTGTCGATTTGAATGTGGCAGTGTTTTGATTTAATATACTAATTTGGTGAAAATGCTTTTAGGTGTATTTTACAGTTATAGCGAGTATAGCAACTTGAACGTAGTATGTTTCTTATTTCCTGTTAACTCAGCGGATCATATTTCTTTTAATAATAAATTAGATCACAGTGTATGGAGTGTGTTTTTATTTGGAATTCTTTCTAGATAAATGATGCTGCAGGATATTTGTACCATTGTACATTTGTAACTCCAAGAAATTGCAGTGTGTAGTTTAGTAGAAACTAATTTCCCGTGCAATAGTACAAAAATTACTGAAGGAATGAATATTGAACCAAGAACAGTTCACAATATCTTCCAGAAGATCATCAAAAGCGTATGGAATTTTGTGAAGAAATAAAATATTTATTGAAAATATTTTGTTTACCGACGAGTGTTCTTTTAACTTACGAGGTCACACAATCCGTCTGTCTCTGTTGGTTACTCTCGGGAAAACAAACACTTTAGTATTCGTTACCGGACACAATACCGCCAAAACATTAATGTGTGAGCCGGCATTTTAGACAATTCCATAATTGGTCAATTTTTTATCAACGGAAACTTGAATGCGGACAAATATTTAGAACTGTTACCAGATAGTTACAGCTGTTCAACGCCTCAATATAAATTTTGATGGCCTTGGGTATCAAGAAGATGACTGTCCTGCTCATACTGCAATAAGAGTTTTTGGAAACTACGTTCCCTAACCGTATTATTAGTGAAAAAGGCACTATTAAATATCCTCCCCGCTCAACTGATATCGCGCCGAACGACTTTTTTGTTTGGGGATACATATCCCAGAAATTTATGGGCACAGGCATGAACGTGCTAACAATTTGGACGAACATCGTGTCAAAATTACACTCTTTAAACAGCTTCACCCAAGAAATGTTAGAAAACACCCGAACTGAATTTTATCACAGATTGGGTTACTGCCTTGTGCAAGGTGGTCATTTCGAAAATCTTATAAAAAGTGTATTCTGTTCATTTCTAAAAATAGTTGGTTTTTCAATAAGAATTATAATGCTAAACCGTAAACTTAAGTTGTACTTTCAGTGTAAATGTTAATGTTCTTGTTTGTAGCTCTCGTAAGTTTCATCTTGATTCTTCTTACGAGTAGTAATCGAACCATGTCATAAATTCGCAATTACAATAAACTTCGATGTCTGAGGTATTATGATTTAATGTTTAAGTGTCAAGTATTTACTTTATAGTTTCAAAGATGGATACTAGATTAGATGTTTATATATTATTTTTCTGGATAAAGAAACGGTTATTGTTTATTTGTATTTGAATGTAATTAATATTAAGATGAAACGCTTGAGTTTGTTTTAATAAGTATATCTATATATTCAATGTAAAAATATTTAAAATACGCGGCATTTGCAAGTGCATTAATGTGGTGGAAGGAATGACGCTGTTATAATAATGATATCCAGTTTTTAAATCAGTCGCATATAGTGAGCGAGTGAAAAAACAGTCGCGATAAGTAATCGAACAGAAAGGGTCGCATAAAAAATAAGCGATCAAAATTCGCGGTCTAAGCGACATTGTATAGTCGCGCTTCCCTATAAAGTGTTAAAATTACAAATAAGAATTAATTAACGGTGATAGGAAAGAAGTAGAAATTACCTTCCTTATTAAAATAATAAAAAGTGCAAAAATTGGAAATTTTAATAGCGTTTTAAGTGCGCATTGAAAGTGCTCCAAGTTGATGGTTTAATAGCAAGTGATAAATGTACAATAAGACAATCGACCCAACTGATAGATCGGTATATAAAGTGTAATAACTAAAAAAGATTGATAATGAAAGTATGGCTTTTCGTAGTTTGCTTGCAGTTTGTTGCGCGCGCCGTTTGTGATTAAATTTGAACAATTATGTAAAAACTGTATAGTGTAAACATATCGAACAATATTTACTAAAAACATTAACTGATGAAAGAAAATTAGAAGCTACACAAAAGTATAAGCAAAGATAAGGACGACAATCGAAAAACGGTACCAGAATGCCGACAGGTGACGTCATCGGAAGAGCAGGCTCTAACCTTTCTGAGTTCTCTTATCAGCGCACAAAGAAACGCCAGCATTACATCATCAGTTGCAACGAAAATAAGTAAGAACCTTTTTTGTTGTGTTAATAAATAAAACTCTTTTGTGTTTCATTTTCTCGAAACTTTACATTTGATTATCACAATTAAACGAAAACAATCGTTTAATTCTGATAAGGGTTTTATTTGTTATATGTTAGTTTTAAGAAGGTTATTGTAGATTTAGGTTTGATTATATACAGAGTTAGTATAAAGTATGGAACCCCCTGAGCATCTCCTCAATGGTTTATTATTTTTAAATAAAATTGATCTAACATCTATCGATTTTTTCTGTGGGGTTATTTGCAAAATAAAGCATACAAAAGTAGACCCACAAATTTAAATGAGTTAGAGTCACGCATAAGAAGCTTATTGCTACAAATGCAGAACGAATATTTGCAAAATTCTTTGCAAGAATTTGAAGACTGTTTAGGATATTGTCAGATAGCAGAAGGGCGTAATTTTGAACTTTTATTATATTTTTTGTAATTCATGTTATTTTTTGTTAAAATTAATAAATTGTTAAGTTGCCGAGTTTTTAAAATTTGTTTTCATTAGTAATAACCCAAGAACATCGATAATCGAAATAATTTTACAACACTTCTCAAAAGCATGTTGCCGGGCAATAAAAAAATGAATGTAGAGGTTCATTGTACCCAAAAGGAATTTAAAAATGTAAAAATATACAGGGTGTTCCATTTAAAATGACAAAGTTGATATTTATTTCCGGTGTAACTGGAAATGATACAGTAAATCTGATTGCATTTTTGGATTCCTTGGATCCTTTTAGAAGGGGATGCCCAATTTTATTTAAAAATAATAAACCATTGAAGAGATACTCAGGGGTTCCATACTTTATACTAACTCTGTATGTATATATATATATATATATATATATATATATATATATATATATATATATATATATATATAAGTTTACCCAACACGAGCATTATGTAAAAAGATTTGGCTTTTGAATGTATATTGAAATCATTAATAATAATTTCAATTTACTATTACATTTCAAATTTCAAGAATTTGTTTTTAATTGAAAAGGTGGAATACAAATTTTAAATATAATTTAAGCATAATTGTAATCATACACAATGTGAATGTAATCAGTATGTCACATTATACAGAATTTAACGTTTTTAAATTTCATGGTTAGTTTGGGTTAAACCAGTTCAACATTTTTTGGTTAAAACACAGCTAGTTTATTAAGAATTAAAAAAATAAATTGAAAAATTTTATCATTTTAAATAACGAATCTCTACCGAAAAATTGAGTGCTGATGGTGTACCTTTGACTTTGTACTTTACTTGACTGTATCATTAGTAATTACGGGCAGTGATTCAGTCCTATCCATAGAAAAAAAAAAAATTTAATGCAACAAAAAATAATTTAATTAAATGCACTAAAGGTACATAAGAATGGACTGAGAAATTGTATTATCACGAAATTAGGAATTAAATGCATTATATTTATGGCAAGGAAATCACACCAACTCCAACACCGCCTTCATGTGCAACCATAGGAGCTGTATAGGTCCACTTGTCTAAGCAAGGATCGTAAACTTCAACTGAAACTAAATTTGAGATTCCATCATATCCTCCTACAGCCCATAGTTTCCCCATATTTGCTGTAAGAGCTACTCGACTTCTCTGTGCATTCATCGAAGCAACGTAAGTCCACCTTTTAATAAAAATTAGTAACATGTGTACATATACATAATACTTTTAAACTGACTTATTTGTGTTAGGGTCAAACATTTCCACAGTCTGTAAGAAACAACTACCATCATACCCTCCACATGCATATAATTTTCCACCTAAAATGGCTAAACCCAATCGACATCTACAACAAACTGTTATTAAGAGTCTATCACTATTGTAAATACAACCGTTTTGTTTGCATTGGCGTTGCTTCAATCCAGGTATCAGTGTTAGGATCATATCGTTCAACAGAATCAAAAATTGAGAGACCATCATGTCCACCCAATGCATACACATAACCTGCATTTAATATTAATTGTCAATGTAACATATAGCCAGATCACCTTTACCTTGACACGCAATAACAGCACCAGCACTACGCGATTTATTCATAGGTGAAAGGGAACTCCAAGTGTTAGTTTGAGGATTGTATCTTTCGACAGAATTTAAAGATGTTACACCATCATACCCACCACATACATAAATTAAATCTCCCAGTGATGTTGCTCCTAATGCACTACAATACAGTTCAGTTTCATGTATAGCTATGAATTATTTTCCAAATACCTCCTTTTACATTGCATAGGTGATACTGTAGACCATTCCTCTCTAACAGCATCGTAAACTTCAACACTAGCCAATCGATCTTTTCCATTGTAACCACCAAATGCATACAATCGACCTCTTAATACAGTAACACCTAAGCGTGATCGTAGCATTGACATAGGCGGTGCTAACTGCCATTCATTTGCATGTGGATCATAAAATTCAACCGTACTAAGTGAATCACCTTAGAAAAATTACATTTTCAGATTGATTACATCTTAAAAGTAAATTTTATCACCATGCCTATTTAATCCACCTACTACATAAATATAACCTTGAACCTCACACGCACGTGGTTTCGTACGAAAACTTTGTAACAAGTGTCTTCTTTCTGGTATTAAATGAAAAACACGAGCCTCATCTAGAAGATCTCTATAACATTTATTCATTACAAATAGTCTTTATGTGAATATTTTACATACCTACATTGATGAGAAGTTCTAATAAGTTCTTCAGTTGCCACTCGATCGGTTAAATATAATGGAGAAAGTAGAGGTAGTCGTATTTGGGATAATAACACCGGAAGATCAGATGCCCTACCTTCTGCGTGTTTAATCCATCTCATACATGCTTCAAACACTTGTTCTTCACTAATTACATAATTTTGTAAATATTAATAAATAAGTTTGAAGTCGTTGAGTGAAAGATTCTTTAAATGTACACTGTCTATAAGTGAGATTATGTTGCTCTCCTTTTCTTCATTAAATGTCCAACTTAGACAAATAGCTTTTCTCTTCTAGCATTATTTTTGGCTGTTTGTTAATAACAATGTCTTTACATAGTGAAGGATGTTGTTCCGCGGTTTTTAAAGGCAAGTTAACACAGAATTTAACAGGTTTAAAAATTTCGTACAAACATGTAACCGGCGTTTGATTTTTTAATAATTTGCGTAGTTTGATAGAAAGAAATATAGTTTTTCATCCTGTACAGTTTCGATAAATAATTTATAGTTATTTAACCATCAAGTGTATTAATGAACGCGTTAAAAAAGTGGAGATCGTTAAACACGCATTTATGTTACACTTAGTTACAATATTTTTCTAAGAGTCGCTTTTTTTAATTTTCCTGTTCTGTACTATATCAATCTCATTTAAAATCGCTTACTAATAGACCTTATTAATGCATGGTTTGGAGTTGCTTAATAATTCGCATTAATAAACGATTTTCTGAAAATATTTTTTCATTTTTTTTAAATACTTAAAGAAAAAGATTACCTCAATTGGGATTTGAACCCAGGACCTGTGCTTTGCCAGAGGACTGCTCTACCAATATATGAATTCAAATTCCACTCGAGGTAGTCTATTTGTTTAAGTATGTAAAACATTTAATTGCATAAAATTGACATCTTAGATATAATTATTAATATTTTAATGGTATAAGTTAAATTAATCAATGATTAAAAACATATATTTTTTTTAATTAATGTCAAACGTTGATGAAGTAAACAAAACGTTAACCAAATTTTTGTCAAGATTAATAAAAAATATGTTTTTAATCATTGTTTAATTTAATTTACATTAAAATATTAATTATTACGTACAAGATGTAAATTTAAGCAATGTGAGGTTGGTTGATTACTCCGTTATGATACATCAAAAAAAGTTATTTACAAAAATTATAGGCAATGATATATACCAAGTAATTTAGTTAACAATTTAACATGTGTACGTTTAGATTGGTAGCACAAATAAGTTATCTTCTTTTTGTATTTATGGAAACCATGATTGCTCTATAATTTGGCTTTCGTAACTCAACCAAGCAATTAAAAAAAAAACATCAGATGAAAACAGTGTAAGCATCACAAGCGTTAAGTGTTTAACTGGTCCACCAGTCGATCAGTAAACAACCCTTGCCATTCTAAATACATAAAATACAATTTTATCCGATCAGTCTTTTGTTTAATTTCATGGCCTACTAACTGGAAAAGGTCAGGAATTTTAATCAAATAAAGGAAAGCCCCAACTTAAGAGAATAAGTGTTATAATTGGAAAAATGTTTTAGACAGTGAAAACTATTATAATCGTAAAAAAACATTTTCAGTCTCAATAGAGTATGAATTTAGAATGAAACATCTTATTTTAAAATTCATACATACAGTTTTCTGACTTTTTTTAGGTCTGGCCAGAGTAACCAAATGTTGGGACTAGCAGAGTTCAACTTAGTGAAGCTCTGCAGTAATAAAATTGGGAAATTGGTGATACCTAAATCGTAAAGTAGTTAAAAAAAATAATTCAAATAACCAATATCAAAATATGATCGGAGATACATTTCTTTAACATATGAACAATGTACTTCCAGGTAGATCCTTCACTTCATGTAGTTTACATTGCAATAAAATTGTATATTCTAATACCTTTCAACACAAAGCTCATTTCTAGTTAATAAACTTTGAACATCATTTAACGGTAAGTGTAAATATTCTTCACATAATGAGACTTCGGGAAAACAATGTTCAACATATTTTGTTGCAGATTCCACAAGAGAAGTACATCCTAAAGTGTCAGCAAACTGTCTAATTCCCAATGCATTTTGTGGGTGTAGCCTGCAATTTGATTATAATTATAGTACACTGCAAAAAATATTTACTTACCTTTTCAATAAAAAAGTGGCACACGCATCTCTTACTTTATTTAGTTGTAAAAATGATGCACCTATCATAATACTCTGTACATTATTCTTATCTAAGTGAATACGACCAGAATACGCAAAATTTATTAAAGATTCTAGAGCACTGAAATTCCTTTAGTTTTGCTTAAATAAAAAGAATCAACTTACTTCGCTTCTATCCCTTGCATAATAATTTCGTTTTGTCGACTTTCTATCATATCGTTTGTAAACATTGCGTGAAAATATGGAATAGTTGATGCTAATACAATTTTATGTGCACTAAATGCCTGATCGTCAACCTAAAGTGATGAATACATGATTTATGTACTTTCTTGTATGCAGAACTAAACCTTTAATACTACATCACATAATTTTCCCTGCCTTCGAATATCTTCCATACAAGGAAAAGCAGCAGGAAAAAGATCATTTTGTTGAAAAAGCATTGAATCATTATTCATTTCGTATATATTTCGAGAACATTTAATCTCGGGTGGAGGTTCTAGTGTCCTTATCAATTTAGATTCCATTATTAATTATATTTTTTTGTATTATTATTGTACCTAAAATCGATTTTTCGTGGTTCGGATTCGATCGTTACACTCGAAAGATTTATAGGTTATGCTAGTTACTTTGACAAAAAAAAAAATGTAAATAATGGAAGCGCTCAAGTAATTATTATTTGTATTGAATAATGAATTTTCAATTTAAAGGTACTATACTACTATACTTCAATAGCGATTTTATATTTAATTTATATTAAATCTACAAATTTCAAAAATTAAAGCTTACAGAAGCAATACTATTTATTGATATTATCCCAACTAATACATTCACTTTTACGATGACTACGCCACTGCCGTAAACTTGAATAATGTAATGTTAATTTTAAAATTCGATTTTTATAAAATTCTATTTCAAAATTTAATGCTTTTAAAAATAATGGTTCACATAAAATGTCGTTCAAACTATTACCCATTTGGTGGTATAAAAAGATTAAACTTCTCCGATCACCTAGTGCCATGGAATATTGCCTTCAACGATTATAATCCTCCAGAATATAGTTCTTCCACTTTGGCCAATAAGTCTTGGGCAGACCCAAATATTGGTAAATTATAATATAAACTGTTAAATTTACTCATTTATAATTATCAGGTGAACCAAATTTTCATCCAAAGTGGAACGAGTTAGATGGAAATGTAAATCGTAAAAGTTACACAACAGTATATAATATAAGTGATAGTAGACCATTAAATCCTAATGGTAGAACAGGCCTACAAGGTAGGGGTGTATTAGGCCGTTGGGGGCCAAATCATGCTGCCGATCCTGTTGTAACTCGTTGGAAATTAAGTGATGATGGAAAACGAGAAATAGATCCATCGACAAATTTGTAAGAAGCAAAGTATAAAGGTCATTCTATAGTAACACACCCATCGCCATTTTTATGTTATTTATTTTTGCACTTATTCTATAAATTGTTGTAAAAGGAGCTGGAAAGGGTGGATGTCTGGTAAAGCTAAAGCTGCCAAATAATCGATATTTGATGTGAATTCCACGTATGGCATCAATTGTTTAAAAATGCCCACCTATGAATTATATTACTTAATTTATAGTTATATTGGGCATCAATAGTAAGATTTTTAAATATTTTAATAATTTTAACTACTCCATGCATACAAGTTAAGAACCAATCATAATTCAGATATAGCAGGGGTTTATCGTCAATAAATTAATTCATTTGTTATTTATATTTTCCTTTTATTAATTTGGTTAATAAACTGACAAGGTTATTTATAATTATTGTGCTTTAGTACTATATGCATTGAATAGTCTTGCAAAATACAACTTGTAGGATGAATGACGTTTTAGGTTGTTCCATAAACAAAAATCGCTGCAGACTGTATCAATACTACCACATCAAAAAATTGTTTTTTTTTGTAAATAACTCGAAAACGATTAAGGATTACCTTTACAAAACAATTGCAAGTATGCTTTTCGATCAGAAATTTGATTTTGTATCTAATACCAATCGTGTGGATGGGTTCCAAAATTTGGTTTTTTGGAAATATTTTGAAAATTCCGGAGATATTTAGGAAAAACCGGTTTTTTAAAGTGACTGTTTTTTGCTAATATCTTGTAAACCGTTAGTTGTACAGAAAAATTATAGGGACAAAAAGTACTCACAATTATATTACTAATTACATGTTAAAAGGAAAAAAATCTAAAAAAATAAAAATTTTCAAAAGGGGTACTTACCCCCCCAATTTTGCCCCTTTTTCACCATACCCCACTGACTCCAAAAACCATCAGTCACTTTGGGTAGTTGACATCTATATGTGTGCCAAATTTCAAGTTATGTTGAGTCCTTTCGAAAGTTATGGCGTGCACACACACAGACAGACACAACAAGACAAGATTTTTTTGCTCAAATTTTGTTTTTGGACATTTTCGAACATTTTAAAGTGATTGAGCAAATAAAAATTTTTGAAAATTTTTTTAGCAATACAGTACTTCCCATCCATTGGATGTGGAAGTGAAATTAAGAAAAAGTAAGTTTTGTGTTATGGTCCCTTATAATTTGATATTTACGAATAATACAATTCTCAATAAATCATATGGCAAGTAGTGCTATTTGAATATTAAGTTAGTTATTCTTTACTGCTACGTCTTTTCTGACAAAACAGATTACATCTCTATAACTACTAATATTAAGCAAACAAAATGTTATCATTATCGTTATTTTTATATGCACTATTAAAAATATAACCAAAAATGAGTGTTAATAAAAAAGATTTCCGAGGCATCTCTATATTTCAAATTAATTTTAAATTGTTGCATTCTATAAATGGAATTGTTATGTTATACAGGAGCATAGTAAATGCACCTTGTCCTAAGTTTGGCAGACCTTGTATTATCTACATAGTTTGTAACGTCCAAATGGAATAAATGAATTGTTTTAAAAACCACAAGATGTGGGAATTTGGAACTTTATACAATGAACGATTTTAAATAATAATCAATCAAAATTTTCAGATTGTAATGTATATTTTGAAATTTCGATTATATCTCAAAAATCCTTTGAATGGTTTTCCGTTCACAACTTTTTAGTAATAAACTTGTTTCATGTGAGAGCTTGTACTCTTGAGTGAACTTTGAATATCAGTTGTTAGTATCATTTAAGGACAAAGTTAGCTAAATGATAATAAAGAAAGAACTGCGAGTTGGTGAGTGATTAGCAACAGTTTGTAAGACAAAAGTTATTCACATTTATTAATGTATCCATGTGATGATGTTTCACAACTTATTTAGAATTTCTCAAAATTAATTATGTGTAACACTAATATATTTTTTATCAAAGATGAAGGTATAATTAAAATGCTGGCAATATTCAGGAACTTACAGGTATACCGGAAGTATGCATTAACTTACTTCTAATATAGGTAGTTTTTAAAATGAATGATTTTCAATTTGGGCATAGCGCTTATATTTATATTGCATAACAGAGTGTTTGTCTTTCGAGCACATTGCATTTAAGCTAGAAAGTTGTAATTATCCAGTGTTTGTCACCGTGGGCGGTGAATTATAAAAAACATACCCTTTGTTACAGGCTTTGTAATTGAGTTATACATGCAACAAAAAAGAAATAGGACTACGCATGTCAGGTTGGAGCGCAATGAAAATAATTTCACTTAAATGGTTAAGCAGTGACACTGCTACATTTATTCTTAAAACCATACATGTATAACATTATATTGAATGGTTTATAATTCTATCAAGTGCATTATTACCTACCAAATGCTTATCCTTAACGTGTGTGTACAAAGTTATCATTCTCATATATAATACCATAAGTGCAAGGAAATTATTGGATAATTTAATGTCTAATCACGAGTGCTTGATAAAGTCGATTTGCGCACGAATGCTTTTTGTGAGATTTTGTAACGTGCTAAAATCAATTTCCGAGCTTTTCGTATCGACTTTATACTTTTCTTTGTTTATTATTCGAAAAATTACCTTTAGATTGAAAGTGGATTTACTATTTACTCGTCATTTGTTTCATTAACATAACTTACCTGCAATTTTTGGCATATACTATTTTACCTTTACAAATTACTTAAACGTCCTGTATAGGATTCCATTGCTTTTAGTTTCTCAAAAGTTCATACTGGCGCCATCTAGGTAATGTTCAGGGTTCTGGTTAGTTTAAAAATAATTTACTTACAGATATCTGTTACTTTGCTTAATTACCGCTAGATATTTTATTGGAAATTGTGTATTTAACATTTTAACAATAGTTTTGATAACAGTGAATATGATAACAAAATTTGATTCAATAACGTGTTGAGTTAGCCATTTTGGGCGAAATTGAGCTTTCTTAAGAAAAATCGCGTTTCCTGTTTTAAGTCATATTCGGATATACGAGAGATATTTTCATAGTTTATGTATTTCTACATACATATATATATATATATATATATATATATATATATATATATATATATATATATAAAGAAAATAAGCATTTTTTAGTTTATTCAAGTTTTTTATGAAAACAACTATCTTTATTTGCGATATTTTGAAATGTGTGATATAGTTTTAATATTATATGATTATTCTGAATGCGATTTATAGGAAGTAAATCAACTACAAAGAAAAAAATTATGATTACGTTATTTAAGCCGGTTTACTTAAAAATGACTATTTTTTGTTTAATTATTTCAGAAGAAATTATTGGTATTTTTTTTATAGATACATAATCTAGGTTAACATTGAAATATATTTAAATAAAATGTCAACCTTTTTGAAGTCTATTTTGAATTGTTTTGCACATAACCTTATATCTAGTTACTCGGTGGTTGTTGCAATTGTTGCGGTAATTGAACAATTGTGCAAGCGTTTTAATCGATATATGGTTTCAAAATTAATTTCGGAAAGTTAAAAATGGCAAAACGAATGGAATTATTTGTAGAAAAACGAGCTCAAATCATAATTTTGCAGAAATAAGGTAATTCGTATCGAGCCATCGCCAAAATATTAAAGGTTTCGTTGGTTGCTGTTCAAAAAAGCATTGAGAAACTGGCGTAAATACTGACAGAAAAAGATCTGGTCGGCCGCGAAAAACAGTTCAAAGAGTCGACAACAAGATTTATGCTATTAGCAAAGCTGATCGATTCAAATCTGCGTCGATTATTTGTGCCGAAATCAGTGAAGATTTAGATTCGCCTATTTCTTTGACTACAGTCAAACGTCGGCTTCGTTAAAAAGGTATGAGTGGATGTATAGCCGCCAAAAAACCACTTCATCGTCCGGTCAACAAACAAAAGAGACTTGATTTTGCTAGAGAACATGTTGACTGGAGCATTGATCAGTGGAAATCCGTTTTGTGGACAGACGAGTCGAAGTTTCAACTTTTTGGGAGCCATCGACGACAATTCCTTCGTCGAAAAGCCAATGAAAGGTACAAGCCCTAGTGTATTTTGTCTACAGTAAAACACGATGGTGGTTCTGTGATGATTTGGGGTTGCTTCAGTCATGCAGGTGTTGGCAAACTCGTAAAAGTTTAGGGCATAATGAAAAAAGAGCAATACCACAATATATTACAACGCCACGCAATACCATCTGGCACTCAACTAATTGGTCCTAATTTTATATTACAACAAGATAACGACCCTAAACACACCCCATTACTGCGTTGACTATTTGAAGCGAAAACAACGGGATGGTGTGCTAAGGGTATTGGAATGGCCGCCTCATTCGCCCGATTTAAATCCGATCGAGCTACTGTGGGATGAACTTGATCGGTAAGTGAGAAATTGGAAACCAACGAGCCTTCCTAGTCTCTGGGATTGCTTAAAAGATGAATGGGACAACATACTACCGCAAAAATTACAAAAACTCATGGAAAGAATGTCCAAAATTTGTACCCAAATAATAAAATCATCTGTTTGCTGTTTAAAATTGATTTAAATCCTATAAAGTATATTTAGAATAATAAGATAATGATGAAACTATGTTGTACATAATAAAATTATACGAAAAAGTTAGTTGTTTTTGTAAACTATATATATATATATATATATATATATATATATATATACAGGGTTAGTTAAAAGTATGGAGACGGCGATTTATTGTCGTTAATATTCATTTTAGAAAATTATGTTCAATACAAAAGTTTGTCATGAAATTATTATCTGCATTTGAGAATACTTGAATTATTTTTTTCTTCAATTGTTTTTAAGTTACGTCATCGAATTTTTTTTGAAATGACAACCTATATTTCTGATTATTGATTTCGATAGTACATTCTATTCTATTTTCAACGGTATACAATTTTGAATATGTTACATTTGAAAAAAATTGAGAAAAAGTGCCTTAATGTTCAAATATTAAAGATCCATTAAATTAAATGAAGCACCATACGCAGTACCCCCAAAAGGTTAATGTTTGGGTTGGCATTCTAGGGGGTCATATTATCGGTCCCTTTTTCATCAATGGCAATTTAACTTCGGCTCTATATTTGCAATTATTGCAAAATGAAATTATATCTGCTTGTGCTATGCTGTATCCAGATGAAAACAATGAACACCTACCCAATAACAGTATCTGGATTCAGCAAGATGGCGCCCCACCACATTATGGTGTAAATGTTCGTCAATATTTGGATAACGTCTTTCCAAACAGATGGATTGGGAGACGAGGAAGTATTGAGTGGCCAGCTCGTTCGCCTGATTTAAGCCCTTTAGATTTTTTTCTTTGGGGATACGTAAAAAACAGGGTTTACAAAGATAAGCCCAACGATGTCGAAGATTTAAAAATCCGAATTACCAGAACGATAGAAGAAATTCCCCGAGAATTTTTACAAAATTCTATTCAGGGTTTTGTAAATCGATTGAGTCATTGTCAAATTAGAAATGGAGAACAATTTGAACACTTACTTTAATTTAGTTAGTTATTAATTTTTTTTAATGATAAGATTGTGACTGATAAGTTTATTGCAAATAAATGAGTCTAGTTACCGTGTTAATTAATTCTGCTAATTTAATGGATCCTTAATATTTGAACATTAAGGCACTTTTTCTTAATTTTTTTCAAATGTAACATATTGAAAATTGTATACCGTTGAAAAGAGAATACTATTGAAATCAATAATCAGAAATATAGGTTGTCATTTCAAAAAAATATCGATGACGTCGTAACTTAAAAACAATTGAAGAAAAAAATAATTCAAGTATTCTCAAATGTAGATAATAATTTCACAACAAACTTTTGTATTGAACATAATTTCCTAAAATGAATATTAACGACAATAAATCGCCGTCTCCATACTTTTAACTAACCCTGTATATATATATATATATATATATATATAAATTTTGGTTTCACCAAAGGGTAAGCCACATGTTTTCTTTCAATCCAATTATAATTTTAAACGTCTTTTAGTAGATGGACTCTTCGCACTAAATATCACTAGCTAAAAACTAAGAAGGAAAAAAAAACAAAAGGTAAAACTTCTTGGAGCTCGACTTACATCATAGAGGTAAAACCTATGGTCAGAGTATTACTTTGCACTTATTCGTGGTATATTTGTTTAGCTTCTTCTTTCTCCGGTCTTTCTTGCTTGCTTCTCGTTTCACGTTTCAACTAGATGTTCGAAGTAGCATCGTTCTAACCTGTACTCGTCTATACACACCGTAATGAACAGTGAATCTTGCGGATAGCCATAGATAGAGGTTATTTACTCATTGGACAAAGTCAAGCTATTCTAATTAATATACTATGCTTCCTTTATAGCAATGCAAAAGTGGGTACGATAAACGTTTATAATCAACAACACTGTCTTTTTTTCGTATACAACGTACTGCTACAACTTAAAAGTGTGATTTAATAAATGATACCTCTATAGTAAGCAGTAAATAGTTACCTTATTAAAATCTTCGTTGTTGTTTTGAACTAAGATGATGGTTATAGTGTGTATTCCACTCGGATATCCCTCACGATTTAAGAACTCCTAAAATGTCTGATTTTTTTTGTTAAAAACGATCGTAACGTTAATTGTATTTGGGTTGGTTAAAATAGCCTAATTTCTGCTTATGATTTCTAGAACCACACCCAAAAATTTATATTAATGTTGCCATCCATTTTATTATTGTCACGAGTTACAAGTCTTATCTGTTATTTGCGCAGAAACTGTTAATCTAGTTATTATACACCGGTTGTCCTTGTATTCTTGTCATTTTACTGTAGTGTTTATTTAACAATTACTAGTGGGAAAACATAATTATTTTCAACTACTCTTCTAGATTTAAATCTGTTTTGAAATATTTTACATAATTACATTACTATCGATTATTTATAAGACGTGTAAATTAAATTTTTCGTTTGTGAAACAACGGCAAGTCAGTTAATCAAAAAGAGTTTAAGCCAAAGCATAACCAGGTAGGTTGAATTTCTCCTTTTCAGGTTAACCCTTGAAGGTACTTTCAAATAAACCAGGGAACGCAGTTTTAAAGATGTTTAATTTTTCAAATTTTGGTTTACTTAAAGAGAATTTTCAACATATAGATATAAAATTAACTTGCCTCCGTACTTGATTCGGTGTGAAATATTAATTATTAATTGTGCTAAATTTCTGGTAGGTTTAGAAATAATTGTTTAAAGGCATATATAATTAACTTGCCTTGACCTGTGATGAATTATTAATTGTTATTTATATTGGTCTGTGATAACCATTTGGTCAAATCTATTTAATAGAAAGTTACCAGGGTAATTGTTGTGTGTTTCTTATTGTTTCCTTTCTTCCCATTTTAAGCTTTACGGGGCTCTCGCTCATAAAATCATAATTTTCTCTTATTAAAGCTTGTGGCGCTCAAACGTTATTTATTATATTAGTTACATGTACTACTACAACTTCTTCTATAATCTAATTATCTACGCTTCAAAAAACCCACGCTATCCAAGTGCTCAACGGTCATTTGACCGTTTGACTGAGTTACTAGCCGAGTTCACTCATTCATTTATATTTGTGTTACGTGGTAGGTTAGACACGTGACAATTTATTAAGCACAAGCGTTAGACATTTTTGAGAAATTATGTAATAATTTCCTTCCCGCGAGTGATTTTCATTTAGAGAATTGCATATCAAAAAAGTAGAAATTGTATATGCATAATAATTGGGAATTTAACTGACCACAAATTATAATTATCAATAGCAAGTAATTAAAATACTTAAATCAGAAGTCTACTAAAGTCACATACTACTCGTACTCGTAAATATGTTATTAATTATAGGTTTGTAAAGATCAAATACAAATTATGTAATTAGGTATCATCTTTATAACGTGATTTAAAGTTATTGGAAGATAACTAGTGGAAGAATACCTATTTAATTTAAATACTAGACGGATTGCATCGATATTTAGTTGAGGATGTACGATTGTTTTCAATTTCAAAATGACCGGAAAATTTTTAAACGAACGTTGCCAAGAGCTTGTATTTAATGTGTACGAATATTTCTATCGAGAAAAAGATAAATTTCAACCATTTAATATAATATCATAAATGTATTTGTATGGTTTTAAAAATAAATGTAGCAGTTTGAGTGTCACTGTTTAACCATTTTAATTGGAATTATTTTTATTGCGCTCCAACATGATACACCTAGTCCTAACTCTCCTTGTTGCAGGTATAATTCAATTACAATGTCCATAACGAAGTGTGTCTTTCTGAATTAACCGCTCTCGGTGACAAAAACTGGATACTTACAATTTTCTAGCTTAAATTCCAAGTATTAGATCGCTAGACATACTTTGTTGTGCAATGTAAATATAAGCGCAAAGCCCAATTCATTTTAAAGACTACAGCACTCTCTGTAAACATTGACCCCACCACCACCATGTAATTGGTATTGTAAGCTTATGTGAGTGTAAGTTGAATAGAAACGTATAAGATTAGGTAAGGTTAGACATAGCACTAATTTTCCCACAGCAAAGCAATACAATGGAAAGACTTGATACTCAATATAGAAAGCGGCGTGGTAATTGCGCACGCGCACACACCCGCCCACACACACGCACTCACGCGCGCACACACACATACACACCCTTACTTCCACATCCAACGGATGGGGAGTACTGTATCGCTAAAAAAAATTTCTAAAATGTTTATTTGCTCAATCGCTTTAAATTGTTCGAAAACGTCCAAAAACAAAATTTGAGCAAAAAAATCTTGTGTGTCTGTGTGTCCATAACATTCGAAGGACAACATATCAACTTGAAATTAGGCACGCATAGAGATGACAACTACCCAAAGCGACTGATTGTTTTTGGGGTCAGTGGGTCAGAATTCTGCAGGATAAAGCAGAAAAAATATGGGATGAAATATCCAATCCAATCAAACAAATTTTAGACTCTCTTATGAATACTTTACCTCAGAAAAATACACAAGGTCAAAAGACCAGCATGTTAACAAGAGTTACTGCAGCGATAAACCAGCCTGCACAAACAATGACAACAATATTTCTGCCAAATATCTTCCAATATTCCGAACACCGGATATCAAAATTGAGCATTATTTCATAACCTATTCGAGAAGACAGTTCATGTCAGTCAAACACTGAAAAGAAAATGTATTACCTCAGAGCACACTTGGATGGAGAAACTACAAAACTGATACAACACCTACACATAACCGAGCAAAATTACAAAACCGCATGGGAAATATTAAAACAATAGTTATAATAATATAAGACTTATGGCGTCCAAACTATTGGACAAAATTTTAAACTTCCTCCAGGTTGAAAGAGAGGAAGTTGAACAATTAAAACGGCTCCATGAGACTACTTGAGTGTTTGGAAGGTATAACGAACCCGAGGACCGATTATGTCGAGAATAATTTCAACAAAATGGGATGAAGAAACGAACAGGTTATTCGAACAGTCCTTAAAACAGCACACCGAAATCCCAGAATTAGGTGTGATGGCATTCCCTGAAGATGAGGTTCCAGTGACTAGAGACATTAACGCCAACGAAAGGTACACAAGATCCAATAGACATCCCTTTAGGAACCGAAGATTATGCCAAAATTATCTTGTGTCAAGAAAACGAACAGCAACTTAATGGGTCAGCGGACCGATTGTGAATGGGTACTAACCGGGTAGTCCGAAGACAAGAAGAATAAGAAATCTCAAGCAATAACAGCAATTGTGTCTAGAATAGAAGACGGCCAAGTGTCCAAAAGTAAAGAATTGGAAGAAATCAGTGTTTTATAACAAAACAGTTAAGGAGACTAATTCTGTGAAGAACATAAACACACCACAAAAAGAAGCAAATGCGGAGATTTCACAGTTAGAATCCTGTTCAAAGTGGAGCCAAAGAATGTAGAAGACTGGTGTCCACTAGCAGTAATACAGTCGCTGAAACTAGAAAACAAGCTACCACAAATGCAAATATGCGGAATAAATATGAAAAACAAAAAAACGTTATTACATCTGTCATGAACTAGTAGTAAAAGTATCCAGCGCCACAATATAGCTAAGAAAAAGCTTAAACTAGATTATGTACGTAGGATTAGAATACAGCAGGATCTAGCAGCCATTTTATTAAGGTGGAGGAAACACCAATTTGTATTCATAACGGGCAGTGAGCTGGCTTGGTAGACATCCTGAGCACAGTATTTGGAGTCAACGATGACAAATCGACTCGTTGAGCAAAGACCAACAAGAAATTATCTGAAACTCAGAACGTCAGACCAAAATAATGATAGGTATGTTAACGTTCAATAAAGTCGAGAATAGGATACAAAATCCCGAATCTCATCTCACAAGCACATATTAGAAGCATCATAAGACGGCGGAACAGAAGTTAGCAAGCAATATAAAAATGCTGTCACATCTTATGGTGTGAACACTAGTCAAACAAAGTGGAAAGATGAGCTAAACGTATTTTCTAGTGGCAGAGATTAAGGAATATTTAATTATGATCGCCCAAATTCCATTAGAAATAGGAAACAATGAATTTTCAACAATAGAAAGCAACAATGGGATCATGACACAACCACAGTTACTTCGAGTTAGCGTATTAATAATTTAAGCAGTACATAAAAGCAAGGGAGATCAAGTTCGTATGTTTACCCACGGTTGTAAAGCGGGACGGGAACATCACCACAAGTAAAAGATCTCATATGGAAACAGGTATACATATCAAATTCATGGATGTTCATTACAAAACAACCTACCAGAATAGCAATCATATGCTATGGTGCAAGGCAAGACATACTAGAGACAACAGGCGTCATCAATATCCACATAATTGTATTATACAAAGCAAGCAAAGCATTAAGTCCAAAAAGGGACAGTAAAACCGTAATTTGCAAACATATCAACACATTTTTGTATACAGGATGAATAGGTGTTCAAAGTAGAAGACAATCTGGAGAAGTTATTAGAAAAAGCAGAAGATTCACCACATTCAATTATCACCAGCTCGGTTACAACAATTATTAACAATCATTAACAGCATTTCAAGGTTATGGAACTACTCCAATAGAATAACAAGCATAATCCCACGGTTGAAATTACAACGGAATCATTATACGCATCACCTGAAACAGTCCACTTCGAGCTACAAGCAGAATGTTTATCAGGCGGCGATCGATATTTCTACACCTTCTCCAAGGTCTTATACCTCGCTTAATACTATTATACTGATATATTTCGTTAACGGTACTTATATATTACGAAGTTATGAATTCAGTGGCCTGCTTAGAATGTTTCTAGGGGATAGGGTTTTTGAGAAATAATATAAACTCGTATTTCTTTAAATCGAATCATAGTTGGCTTGGCAACCATCATCCGCAGTTCTTAGTTTTTCAAAAATATAAATATGGACATTCCTGAAAAACATCTTCCAAATATTTTTTTCAACAAGACGGTGTCCCTGCTCATTATTGTTTGGCAGGGAGGAATTACCCGTTTCCCAAATCGTTAGATTGCAACACTCGGTTCGGTGTTATGGCCGCCACGATCTCCAGATCTGTCAATACTGCATTTCTTCCGATGGAGTTTTCTGAAAAACATCATTTACGTTGCAATCCAATGATTTGGGAAACGGTTTTCTAAGTAATTCCTCACTGCCAGATCATTATGGGCTGGGGCACCATCTAGTTGAAAAAACAATTTCGAAGTTTTTCAGGAATGTCTATATTCATATTTTTGGAAAGCTAAGAAAGAATAGCAACTGATGGTTGCCAAGTCAACTATGATTCTCATTTTAAAAAATGCAAGTTTATATTATTACTCAAAAACCGTACCCCCTATAAAAATTCTAGGCACGCCACTGAATTCGTCACATATAAGTACCGTTGGCGAAATATATCAGTATAAATAATAGTATTAATCGAGGTATAAGACCTTGAAAAAAGTAAAAAACAAGAGAAGATACTAAATTTTCGATTTGCCATGAAATCTAGGTCGACAAAGTAGTACGTGAATGTAAAAAATGCAAACGTCTATCTGTGATAATAACAACGATGTCTTTAAAAAACTACTAAAACAACGAAATTGGGACATACGGTGCCTAAATAAGAAAATTAAATACTATGGCAATAGAACTGGTGACTAAATAAAGTACACCATTTACAATAATAAAAAGTGCAAGACGGCATTATTTGAATATGGAAGTGTGTAAAAATGTTAAATAATTAGGGTAACATACGATATATATATATATATATATATATATATATATATATATATATATATATACACGCCATTTTATAGCATGTGACTGCGTTCTAGGAAAAAAGGAAGACACGTAGCGTTTCCCCAAGAGGGAAGAGTGGCTGCTCGAGCTTTATATGCTCCTTCAACCACAGCGATGGATTCCCCACATACATCCATACATTACGTATATGCGGTTGGTGGAATTAAGGATGAGTGCGGTTTGGATAGGAGCGGAAGGAATGAAGTTAGGTTTCTGAGGGTGATGTTAGTACCCCAGAATTCACCTAAATAAGTGTACATGATGTGCGTATACGCAGTGATCAGGTTATCCTCCTGAAAAAACCTCATACAGGGTAAACGATAACGGGGATCGAACCCATTACCTCCAGAACGCTAAGTAGATCGTGTTATCACAGGTACACTAGCTTGATTATAGGTGAGAAAAAAGTAGAAGGACTTTTATTACTGGATAAAGCCCTCCAACTAGAGACAGGCGGCGATGATTGGCAGACCAGTCTAGTTTATGTACTAAATATTCTGGAAATAATCTTGGCATATATCCTTGGACGTACGATTCTTGACTGTTAAAATTCGACGAGCTACTTTTTTTTAAATTTTGCTTAATAATAAATGTTTTCGACTTGATAATTCATAAAAAAGTTCTCGACCTTCGGTCTCGGGAATTTAATAATGAATTATTAAGTCTCAAATATTTTTCAAGCAAAATTTTACAAAAAGCAGCTTGTCACATTTTAAACAAAAATGATAGGTCTCGGGATATAACAATTACTTCTGAACCAAGTTTTCATTAGACTTAATTAGCTGAACCAACTTGCGGACGCGTCAAGTTCGGATTACTCGAGCGCCAATCCAGGTTTAGAGCGATTTTCAGCGTTCTCTGGGTACCTGCATTGAGATTGGACTTCTTGTGAAATTTTTTCTCCTGAGGTGGTGGCACTTTTTAGGGTTTTATTACAACTGGTGAGACAATATCGTTACAATGGTCGCAGCATCAAAGCCTGTACATTCGTTATATTCTCATGACATTAATATATTCTTCGGCAATCTCACGTATCAAATTATTACATCATTGAACATTTCAAATAATGTAGCTGAACGTTCAGAATATTCCATTTTTCCTTAATCCTATTACTGGACAAGACGTACTTTTTGCCGCTAAAGGCTTAGGAGATTCACACTGTAGTGATTACTATGATA
The DNA here is from genome assembly GCA_036346205.1 of Vesta saturnalis. Lineage (NCBI taxonomy): Eukaryota > Metazoa > Arthropoda > Insecta > Coleoptera > Lampyridae > Vesta > Vesta saturnalis. Next base: position 7,047,005 of record JARFJB010000821.1, read on the forward strand.
TAAATAATAAACTTATCAAAGAAACAATCCGTTTATTTGTACGTCCTTTGATAAGTACTATACAATATTGTGTTTCTCAGAAGGGAACTTCCTGAAGCGTTTCAGATAAGCTTAGTTACACCACTTTTCAAAAAAGGACAACCAACCAACATGAACAATTACAGACTATTAACGATTATTCCAATTTTTGCCGAAATATTTAAAATAATCCTAAAGGAACTATTGGGAATCGAACTCATTACATTTTCAATTTGGATTTCTCAAAAATTGTTCCACAGCTCTAGTAGTGGTGAAGGTTGTGACGCCAATTATTGAAACTTTTGGGCGAGCAGGGTAAGCATGGATCACTTATATTGTGCGACCTGTTTAAAGTCTATGATTGCGTTAATTCTGAAATCCTAATTAATGAAATGGAAAAATTCGGTATCAGAGGTTGGCCATTTACCTTTTATGCATGTTACCTTAACAATGTAACTGTTGAACGTAATCAGTTGGAACTGATTTATATCAAATGTGGAGTCTCCCAAGGATCCATATTAGTACCGTTACTTTTTATATTATATACGTTCTTTCATTTCAAAGATTGCGTCGGCCACGCTGACGACACATCAATATTAGTCAGTAACACGTCAAAATTAAACAACACACACACAAAATGTCCTATTACGTTTCCGAGCAATAATAGTTTCTTGTTAAAAAAATGTTAGGCATATACCTTAATGGTCGATTAAGCCGTAAAGACCATATAAGGCATGTGCTAAGAAAATTTTATAAACTTGTATCATAAGAAATTTGAAAAGTAATCTCAATCTACCGATTCTTAAAACGTAGATATAATTTTTCCCTCTTTCACTCACATCTGCTATATGATGATATATTGGCTAATTCTGCATATCCAAATAAAGTGTTCGTCATACAAAATAAAAAAAAGCAATGAGGATTATTTCGGTGCATTGCTTAGGAACGTTGTTAACTGCATTTTCGTAATTTAAGGATCGTACCATTACTTACTATTTATTTAGTAATGAAGGTTGTGACGCCAATTATTGAAACTTTTGGGCAAGCAGGGTAAGCATGGATCACTTATATTGTGCGATATGTTTAAAATTAATGAAATGGAAAAATTCGGTATCAGAGGTTGGCCATTTACCTTTTATGCGTGTTACCTTAACAATGTAACTGTTGAATATAATCAGTTGGAACTGATTTATATCAAATGTGGAGTCTCCTAAGAATCGATATTAGGATCGTTACTTTTTATATTATATACGTTCCTTCACTTCAAAGATAGCGTGTCACACTGATGACACACTAATATTAGTCTGAGACAAGAATGCAGATTTGTTCAACAAATGACACTCTGTGTCAAGCAAAATACTGGTTTAGTAGTAACGACACACACAACACATATTACGTTTTCTAGCAATAATAAAGTTTCTTGTTAAAAAAAATGTTAGGCATATACTTTAATGGTCGACTAAGCCGTAGAGACCATATAAGGCATGTGCTAAGTAATTTTTCTAAACTTGTCTCTTAAGAAATTTAAAAAGTAATCTTAATTTACCTATTCTTAAAACTTGTTATTTTTCCCTCTTTCACCGACACCTGCATATGCAAATAGTGTTTGTCATTCACAAAAAAAATAAGCAGTGAGGATTATTTCGCTTGGAAACGTTAACTGCAGTTTTGTAATTTAAGCGCCGTACCATTACCTTTTATTTTTATTTACGTTACATCACTACAAATTCATAAAAATAAACTCATTTCTAACCGATAGCTCTCACAATTACCATACATAAATCGCTAATAATTTTAAATAGTCACCTTAGGTTAAGTATCTAAATTATCAAAAACATTTTATTAAAGTAACCAAACCTCACTTGCCATGGATAACCGATAATATAAAATGTATGATCAGCCTTCGCAACAAAGCCCCAACTTGTTACAAAATTTCACTTCGTAATATTAATTGTAGTGACAACAAAACACAGGCCACATGGAACTATTATAAGCAATTGCGCAACTTTGTAACAGCTTAAAATAGATGAGAAAGAAGGGTATTTGTTGAGTATTCTATAAAAATTTCAATATACAACTCAAAAAAGTTTTGTAAATAAAATCGATTATTTGGAATTCATAATACTACGGTAAATAAATTGAATATTTTCTTTTGTAATACAATTTAAACCCAGAACACTTTAGATCATTTTTCTACCCAAGTAAGCAAGTCAGATCTACTTTAATAGTTTGATCTGTTTCTCATGAAAACATTTTAAAATATATATCAATGTTATGCACTAAATCAGTCTGTATCAATAGAATATCCTGTGATATGCTCATTTATAGTTCGTGTTACAAACTTTGGAAGCATGGTTTAGTGTGCCCAATACCTAAAAACAAATCTCCAACGAGCTTTAATGGTTTACGTCCTATTAGCATTTTACCCTTTCTCTCTAAGGTTCTTAAAAGAGTCCTATACTTCCAGCTACTTGAACATGGTAACTAATAATTTATTTTCAATAAAACAACCTGTTTATCAATAAGGACTGTTACAGTTCTTACCGTTTTGGTAGACAGTTTAATTTATCCGATTGATAGAGCCTAAGGTGTCTTGTTTGACATTCCTTGACTACTCAAAAGCCTTTGATAGCATAAATCATACCTTACTACCTGCAAAGCTCATGTGTGGTGCAGCGGTTGTCTGGTTTACTAATTATTTAACAGACAGATATCAATCTGACCATCTTTCAGATTTTTTGTTGGTAACTCAAGGCGTACCTCAAGGCTCTATATTAGGTCCCATTCTATTTCATTATGGCCGACTTGTGTGAGGGTTTAAATAGTTTTAGTTGTCATTCTTCTGCCGACGATAATCAATTGTACTTAAAATTCGATGTAGATTCTGCACTGTATTCCGCTAATTATGCAAATTCCGATTAAGATAGCATAGTGAAATAGTCTAAAGGTAATACCATAATACTAAATCCATCTAAATCAAATATAACGTTAATTGGCATTAATACTCAACTACGCAAGGTTTTTTTTTAATTCGATAAAATTAGGTAGTGACTTTTTAAATCAAATTCAATTGTAAAAGTCTAGGACTACACTCGATAGTAACCTTAACTTTAACCTTCATGTTAATAGTATTATTCAAAAAGCTTACGCAAAATTAAGGTTTATTTAACAATTTAAAAACGTGTTATCTTGCAATGTTAAACTTAAACTCATTGGTTCATGAATTTTGTCAATTCTTTTTATGGCGATATTGTGTATGGGCAATGCATAACACTAACTGCTATATCATTCAAAAGGTGCAAACTTCTCGTATAGGTACGTTTTGCTGGGAACATCAAAAAGAGAGATCACGTCACACCGTTTTATTATAATAATACAATTTTTAAAATGTCAGTAAAGCATCAGTTTATATACCAGGTGGTGAATGAGCGGACGCACCATAGGAAAGCCAATGGGAAATCATAGACTCTCGACCTCCTGCTTCCCTAATTATTTTACGTAAAAACTCTACAGGAACTTTTCTTTAAAGAATTGAATTCTCTATCAGATGATACTATTAAAAATATTTTACAGCTTACTCTAATTTCAGAAATTGAAATGTCAAAATGGCACACTCTTTCAAACCATCTAAATAATGAAAAAAAAAACAGGTTAATAAACAAAAGTAGATTTAATTGTTCGATGGTCCTTGTGTGATTCCTTCTGTTGGGCTTCAATTTGTATTAGCTCTAATGTTGAGGTGACATTTGGTGTTAGTTTTAAACATATACCGGCTTGGGCGCCATTTGTAACGGCCCTAAACATGGACCTAATTCTTTGGTTTGCTCACACTCGTCACAAAAATTGAAATCTGGTGTTGTTTATTTTATTTTAATAATTTCACAATTCTTTAAAAAAAATTTATATTGTTTTTGTGAGGCGTAAAATGATTGCTTTTTTTAATTGGATCAGAATGGTTTTAATATGTAAAGATGTCATTCATTAGTTAAATTTTATTTTTTATTACTATGTTTTGGTGAGTAAATGCACTTTAATTATTTTCCCACAAATTCCTTTTTTATCAGCTCGCTCAATCATAAAAGAAATAACCACTGTTATCATTTATCAAAATTGCATTCAGTGAACTTAATATATGTGATTGATCAATGTATTGAATTTGTTTCCTCCAGTATTCGTATAAACTTTTTTTAACATTCGTAATACTCAAGAACAAAAATAAATCAAAAATGATACTTATTTAATTACCGAAATTCGCAATGAAGAGATGTTTCGTTCACAATAACATATAACAATCAAACCTATAATTATAAGTAATATGCTTAATACTAACATACAACAATAATTCTTTATTAAACTTTAATGGAATGTTCTCCGTTGAATATTGATATTCAAATTCAGAGAAAATAAAACCCGGAAACGTTTCTTTATTTACACAATTAGAAATCGTACTTATTTGTCACTTCGTTGAAGGCGGATGACGTAACTGCAGTGTGACCAGGCCAGTGTGCGGAATCCAGGCGCCTTGCTCCCTTTGTTCTCGCAAGATCTTCTTTTGATCTTTGTTGGGCATGAATGCAATTCCAATTTCCTTTCCAACAATTTTGTTATTAATTGCTGGATATATTGTTAGTTCTTTAATGATCACTTTAATTGTTTACTGTTTTAATTACAAAAAGCGTGCTACAACAAACCGCAACGCTTCTTCTTTGAACATCAATAAATTCGAGTTATTATTCTTTATATATTGATTTACCAATTTGGGTCGATTACTGTCTTTTATATTGATCATTCAGTATTAAACACACTTGATAACCGCTTCTGATACGTACAAACGCGTTATTTTAAATTATTACGTCACCTTTAACGCGATTTTAACTTATGACGTAATCTTTTTTATCGCCAATTTGACAATCGTCGCCCTTTTAACATTTTCACTTTTTATTAAATCAATAAGGAAAGTATTATTTATATTTCCTTATCACAATACTAACTAAATTCTCTGGTAATTTCACAATTTATAAGGCAGCGTGACTATCATTTGGTCACTCGTGCTGCAGCAACAACAACCTCCTAACCAATCTTACTTCAACTAACTACTCACCAAAAAAAATGAGTCATTATGACCGCGTCTTTTTTCTCCCTCTATAAAACATGCTTTCGCCAGTTTGCCGCGTTATTTAAATGCTTTCTAATTAAATATGTACATACTTATGAAAACAAATTCACGTTTTTTATCTCTACATTAATTACATTTATACATCAATAACAAACAATCATTTCTTTATCAAAAAACAACATATCACTATTCAATGTCCTATAGCTTAGCGCGAAATATGAATTTCTCGTGCATCCATTACAATTGTCTAAAAAATTAATCAAAACTATTGGAAAAATTACTATCAAATTTGATAATAGTGGAGCGTTGCTTCCTTTGTGTAATTATGATAAAAATTATGAAGCTAAAATTCAAAGAAATGTTTAAAAGTGAAAGTCTATCTATGCATTAACTGCAGTTGCTGAAAATCCTAGTATAAATATCAATAATTATTAAGAACTACAAAAATTATAGTAACTACTCAAATAAGCCACCATTTTGCGCTAAGCAACATCCTAATTTATCATAAAATTGTTTTCTAACATTGGCAAGAATGAGAGGAGTTAGATTCTTCGCTGATGCGTGTCTTCACAGCCTGTAAATCTGTAAACCTTTCAGAAGTGAAAATTTTAGATTTTAAATATCCCCAGAGATAACAGTAATTTTGGGAAAGATCTCCAGATCTTGGAGGCAACTTAATAGTACAGTTTGGTCGAGAACTTATACCAGGATTTTCAACTGTAGTACCTTTGTAGTATTTTTATTTTTAAACACATTTCTTTGAATACTGTCTTCATAATTTTTGGCGCATTTACACAAAGGAAGCACTGTTCCACTATTTTCAAATTTGGAAATGGCTTGGAATCGGGCGGTTTGGATATTTCGCGCTAAATAAGGCGCTTACTTTGCGCGTGATATTGCCAGAATAAAACATTTTTACAATTTCTATTCTTTCTGAAACGGTGTAAGACATTTTTTAGGTCTATTGTTGACTAATAGACTGACATGACTGTATTTATAATAGATTTGAAAGGTAACGCCATCCTGACATTTCATTGCTGCCCTGATGCTGTGCAGGAATGGTACATAATTTTTGCAATGTTTGATATTAGCTTAAGCTGTAAAATATTTTTAATAGTTTCGTCTGACAGAGAATTCAATTCTTTAAACAAAAGTTCCTGTAGAGTTTTTACTTAAAATAATTAGAGAAGCAGGAATTCGAGACTTTGTGATTTCCTACGGTGCGTCCGACCATTTACCACCCAGTATGTTACTTTGTAGATAAATTGTTAACACATTGACTACCATATATATCTCACTTGTGATACATAAGGTCACCGTCGTTGTGTACCAGCACAGAAAGTTTAAACGCTTCTGTTCTGTACCACGTAGTTCTGACTCTAAGTTTAACCTCTTACGAGTAGATGGCGGTATAGGTTTTAAAAAGTAGCATAGTTGAGTACGTGTGATACAGTAAATTCGTAATGGTCACCGGTGACTCATTTGGTACCAGAGGGAACCATAGAGCTAGTGATTTGTGTTGTAGCATTACGACGTTACAAGAATACAGCTGTTTACTTTTTTATAATTTGTTTTATTAGTTAAAAGTGATAGTTTTTCAATCGTATGAAGAAAGACTTTTAAAGTGGTATAACGAGTTAAAATATAACGGTAAGTTTGAGGTTATATTTTAATTGTTTTGTTATATTTTGCGTTATTTTTAGATAAAGTAGAAAACAATGACACCGAGGATCATAATTCTGAAAGCGGCTCGTCAATAGGAGAACCTTTCTCTGTTTCAGAATCTGACTATGAACCATCTTCAGAGTATTCTGAAAGTGAAAGTAGTGATGAAGGTTAAATAGAACAAAATATCAATGCACATGGAGGACCAAAATCAAGTAGATGTAAGTACAGGAACATGGCATCTTATAATAGGACATACATTAATTTCAAATATACAGAAAAATCATCATTGATGAAATCATTATTGAAGATACTAACAAAAACGCTCAGGGGCATAATCGTAATTGGAAAAACGTAGATTCTGAGGAAATCCTCAATTTTTTTGCAATAATAATGTACAGGGTGGCCAACTAAGAATGCGAGGTACCGTATCTGGGAAACTCATCTCGATATCTTGTTCTAACCTAAAATATCGGCCAAAGAAAACTTTATACGAAAATCCCTTAAATTTTATTTTTTTTTAACTATATTTTTCTGGAATTGTTTCTATTATGTAAGTTATGGCCCTAAAAAGGACCGATTTAAAGGAGGAAGGTTTTTAATGCCCCCGTAAATGTTCGAAATGCTGACCATCACTCTGTGCATTGCTGAGGCCTCTTATGGGTAGACAAAACTGCAGCTTCAAGTTCGGCTCTGAATAGGTTACCTAGAAATTGCGATTTTAAATGTTTGTAAATTTATACACCAGAATAATATCACCCTTTTTGAAATTACTACGGGTAAGTAAGCAATGCTAAAAGTTACACGAAAGGCCTATTTTTTGTTTGTTTAAATGCATATTCACTATGAATATATACGAAAAATACAATTAATAGAAGCCGGTAGTGGAAACAGATTACCTAAACAAAAGATACATAATCCTCAAATTATTAATACTTTCGCGTTACTTTGAGCAATTTTTGTGCTTTCAAAATGCGTTTTACGAATAATGAAGCTGTTGATATGCTTGCGGTTTATTTTAAATGTCTTCAGAATGCCGCAGTAGCTAAAAGAGTTTTCGCGGCTCGATATCCAAATCGGCGTCCTTGCGATGTAAGAGTTTTACCCCGATTACTGGCGAGCTTACGAGATAATGGCAGTTTTCGGCCTACGTTTCAACGGCAAAGAATTGGAAGAACACAAGAAAATATTAACCGTGTACTGGGCTATATTGAAGGCAATCCTCATGTTAGCACAAGAGCATTATCCACTGAGTTGGGCATATCACGGACAACTGTTCAAAATATTTTGAAGGACCATAGGTAAGTTCTAATGGCCATCAAAATATATAGGTATTCGTTTAAACTTTTTTTAATTACTCTAAGAATGCATTCATATCATGTCGTTTTGCATCAGGCCTTGAAAGAGGAAGATTTTGGTCGAAGGTTAGACTATTGCCATTGGATGTTAGGAGTCATGATACGAGAAAATAGAGAATTTTTATTTCAAATTCTTTGGACCGATGAAGTCACCTTCAGTAGTGACGGGAGGGTCAATCTGCACAATATGCATTATTGGTCTGCGTTAGAGTTTAAATGTATGGTGTGGCATACTGGGAGGCAGAATTATTGGGCCATATTTTTTCGAGCAACCCTTAAATGGCAATGTATTTCTTGACTTTTTGGACAATCAATTACCGTTGTTGTTAGAAGATGTGCCTCTGAAAACAAGGCAAAAACTGTTTTTGCAGTTGGATGGTTGCCCAGCACATTTTGCTATTAATGTGCGAGAGCATATTAATGCAGTATTTCACCAGCGGTGGATTGGAAGAGTAAGTCTGTTTCCATGGCCTCCGCGATCGCCAGACTTAACTTGCCTCGATTTTTATTTATGGGGGCCCTTAAAGGACATCGTGTTTCGGACTCAACCTACTACTAGAGAAGATATGAAAACCCGGATTCGTAACGCAATACGGAACATACAGAGAGCCGAAATTGAAGCTGCAGTTTTGTCTAGTCATGAGAGGCTTCAGCAATGCATAGAGCGTGATGGTCAGCATTTCGAGCATTTGCGGGGCATTAAAAACCTTCCTCCTTTAAATCGGTCATTTTTAGGGCCACAACTTACATAATGGAAATAATTCTAGAAAAATATAGTTAAAAAAAAATTTAAGGGGTTTTCGTATAAAGCTTTCTTTGGCCGATATTTTAGGTTAGGAACAAGATATCGAGATGCGGTTTTCGCGAGCTTGTTAAGGCATCATTTAGCTACTTGTTCATGAAAAAAAGTCGTACCAATGCATTTAATTTTTTTTTGTGAAAATTAACCGTTTCTGTCGGAATGTCGAACAAAGTCCTCTAGCGACGACATGTGAAACTAACAAAACTTCAAATATTATAACATTTGTAGCCCAAGAATAGCTCATTTCCAGTCTATCCTAAAATTTCTGCACTTTGCTGATAGTTTGGCATCCGATACTAGCGATCGTATGTACAAAATACAGCCATTAGTGGATGCTCTGACTAGATAGTACAAAAATCTAAAGAAGCCTGCAGAAATAGTTTCTATAGTTTCGAAATAGGGTATCAACATATTTACATTATGCGATGATTCGGGACATACGTGTGAGTCAAAAATATATAAAGGGAAAAGTGACACCCAAACAGCAGGAAGGAAATCGAATACAATAGTTCTGAACTTACTACATGATGATCTAGATAAAGGACACATGCTGGTAGCGAACAATTTTTATAATAACATTGAGTTGACAAATACTCTCTTAAAGAAAAAAACTCATTTACTAGGTACTTGACAAAAAAAATGTGTCAAAAGAAATCCTAAATGAGAAAGGAATGAAAAAAGGAGACATAAAAGGCAGAGAAAACGATGACATCGTTGTGGAAAATTGGAACAAAAGATCTGTGCACTTTATCACAACTCGTCATGCTTTGAATATCTGTAACACCTCTAAAAAATCACAAAAATGAAGCAGTTTTTAATCCAGAATTTTTTACAAGTATTGATATATCGGTTCAGATGTCCTATTTTATAGTTTTACATTGATCCATTAGATGGTATCACAAAGTTTCATTAGAATATATATTTGGTACTTCTGTGGTAAACGCGTTAATACTCTATAACAGAACACATGAAAGGAAACTAAAAATTTCGGACTTTCGGGAACAATTAGTCTTTGGTTTACTAGGCGGAATATTACCGAATATAAACACACCTGGGAAAAATCCAAGGCATGTATTGCAAGAATGTGGCGAAAAAACTAAGACACTAGAAAGAAAAGGAAACGCTGTGTAGGGTGCTATGAGAATCAATATACTGTACACAAAAATTCTAAAACTGCAGTAAAACATAAAAAATTTGTTACAACATTCTGTGTTCAGATACTTACTTCTTTTTGTTTGCAATGTTTTCTAAAAAGACATTAAATTTATATTTCATATTTTATATGTCCTACATGTTTGTATATTGCATATTTTTTTTACTAAAATAATTGTATACATACTGCAGTAACTATACTTAAATTCATCCACAGTAAACAAAGATCTTTACATACTATAGTGCGAGTCACACCGAGAATGCAGTGTGGCGGGGTATAGGCAGTGTATTTGTAATGGGAGGCCGGCACACTGTGTTGCCGGTTGTCCGATGGCTGTGACAGGGTCGGCTCTGAAGTTATTATACAGTGCTGCCAAAAAGTTGGACACAAATGAAAAACTTTTTTATTTTTTGCGAACGATACGTAAGAGTAAACTGCCCTTATTTTTGAAAAAATCGGAAAATTTTAGTTTAAAAAATCACTCAAAATTCTCAAATATGAATTTTCAAGACGATCTAAATATCGTTAAACAATTGTATTACTTAGACAGTTACAATGCATTTACGTCATTTCAAATCAAGCTTATGCGGGAAGATATCTTAATGAGTTTTTAATGTAACTGAAAAGTAAACAAACAACCCTAAATATAATACTGATTTTCAGTCTTGTTTGTGACTTATTACCGGTAAGATGGAATTTAAGAAATTCAAACGCGTACAAATGCTCCATGCGAGTGCGAAAATTATAATTTTCATATCATTTGTCATTTAGTGAATGATGAAAAATTGAGTTTGACAGCAGTGAGTCGTGCTTCCAAAATGAGCGGGGTCAGTGAAAAAACAATTTTTACCATCAAGAAAGAGGAAGAGCAAAACAATGGTGAATTAAAATCTCCTGCAGCAAGAAAAAAGCGGGTAAGTCAGTCAAATTCTCGCGAATATGCATACGATGAGGGTTTTAAGAGCTTATTAAAAAGAATTGTGCACAATGACTTTTTTTTTTAAAACATTCCTCCAACTTTGAAAGCTGTATATAATGTTATTCGAGGGAATGAGAATTCGCCATCGTTCTCTTTAAGTACCCTAGGTAGATTGATTAAAGATATTGGTTTTTAATATATGAAGCGTGGTCGTAAAAGCATAATGTTAGATCGAAACGACATCATTAATTGGAGGCACAGATATTTAAGAGCCATCAAAAACTATCGCCAAGAAAATTTCAACATTATCTACTTAGATGAGACTTGGGTCAAACGGTGAACTATGCATGGTGTGATAATACCATAACAAATCGTAGAGATGCTTTTATAAAGGGTTTAACCACAGGCCTCAAAGCACCTACACAAAGAGGTCCACGTTTCGTTATTCTTCATGCAGGATATGAAGGTGGATTTTTATTTGGCACCGCACGTGTTTTCTTGGCAAACAAAAACGATGGCGATTATCACGACGAAATGAACGCAGACTATTTTGAGCAATGGTTTGAAGAGTCGCTGATTCCTGCCTTACCCAAAAACGGACGGAAAAACGTTGTAGTTATGGATAACGCTTCGTATCATTCGCGTAAATTTAGTTTTCCAACTACTTCATGGAACAAACCCCAAATTAAAGATTGGCTGCTCGAAAGAAACATTTTCTTTGACGACTCCTATTTAAAATCTGAGCTGCTTGAAGTTGTCAACGCATATAGAGACCAATACGACAAGTATAAAATTGAAGAAATAGTTGCAAAATACGACGTAACTGTTTTGCGTCTACTACCATACCATTGTGAGCTTAACCCGATCGAGATGGTGTGGAATCAGATTAAGCACTATATTGCAACAAAGAACTCCGATTTCAAGTCAGAGCACGTCCGTTTATTTGAAGCATTTGGACATGTCACTGCACAAAATTGGAGTAATTGTGTTGCACGTCAGAGAAAAAACAGAAAAAGAAGTGTGGGCTGCTGATAACCTCCAAGACAACGTGGATGAACTCATAATAAGTTTAAATTTTAGCGACAGTTCTGAGAATGAGATTTCAGACCTCGATGATGACTGTGTTGACGACGTGCAGGTGTAAATAGTGTAAAAAGTGTAAATATTTTATTTGTTTGTACAATTAATTCTCTGTTTATTTTTTCTTATATTAACTTTGCCTGAAATAATTCTTTTGTAATTTTGAAATTTTTTGTTTATTATTAGTAATTATTGAAAACATAGTAAACGTTGGGTGTAAATAGTGTAAATATTTTATTTGTTTATAAATGTACAATTAATTCTCTGTTTATTTTTTTCTTAAATTAACTTTGCCTGAAATAATTCTTTTGTAATTTTGAAATTTATTGTTTATTATTATTAATTATTGAAAACATTTAAACAAAGGCGAAGGTATAAACATTATCAAACTTCCAACAAGTTTTTAGCGAATCTGTGTGAGCGGCGAAATTTGCCTGAGACCGGACTTGAAGTTTAACCAATCCTAGCATAACAACTGGCAACGGTGTTCTCCATAAGACTCCACACTGCATTCTCAGTGTGACTTTCACTATAGTGATGCCCACTGTATCTATACATAACTTAGTTCCTTCCAGTACCGGTGATTTAGTTTAAATTCCTTAACATTGGAATCAAACATTTTTAAAGCTAATTGCAATAACCAGTGATACACACGGTACAGAAGTGACCCCAACCAAATGTATCACCAGTGACTCATATGGTACCAAAGAACAGAATCCTGAATATAGACTTGTTAGCCAATGTGTTAATTAAAAATGTACCACACTATCTTAAGCTAAACTCAGTTACCGTGCTGAACACCATGCCAAAAATACCAGAAATAAACAAGCCCTTCATGTATCTTCACCGGACTCATTTTGGTTCCTTTTTGTATGCAGCTGTTGTTGATTATAACAAGTTTTCAGAGACTTTTAAAATTTTATGTATAAGTTATTTGAAACTTAAAGAATATTTAATTTCTAAATATTGTTAAAATATAACTTATATGTCGTAAATGCTGTTATTAAGTTCATCCTTGCAAACTATCCAAGTAACTTTACTTTGCTGTTATCGCTACTTCCCGCTTTTTACTTGGTCAGGTTTGGGATTTAAGGCAGCCCAATGGCTGATCCCCGCCGTCAATAATAGTTATTTATGTATTAAGGGCATGATTAGAAGAGTACGGTAGGAGGGAATGTTTAAAGCCTGACAAAGGAGGGCTTTTAATTTCCTGAGAACCATAATCGACTGTTATGTCCGTGGTACACGTTTTATTCTAAAACTTTCAAACAAAATATTTAGTATTTCCGGCAAGTTTGTACAAGTTGTGCTGTAGACAGTTGACTATATTGATGTTATTAGGAATACTGTGTACTTTTAATTTCTATAAATAGTAGGTAATGTATGGTTATCATTAACGTTTTAAAATAGAATAAAGGCAGTTATTATTAATAACTCAACTAGCAAAATATGTGTAATTATACTCACATAATCTGTGTAAAGACAATTAAAATAGTCTTTGGATGATTTACTGTAGTGTGGCCTTAAAAATGTAGCAAAACTTAAAAAACCTTGTAGGTGTATTTTACAATTTTGTGCCATTCAACGAAGAGATTCAGGGGAATGGGCTCTACCTGGTGGTATGGTAGATCCTGGAGAACAAGTGAGCACCACTTTACAAAGAGAGTTTTTAGAGGAAGCTCTAAATTCTTTAGAAAGTACCAAGGGTATGACAGTTAATTGAGTTTAAACATTTATTTTACATCAATATTCTAGGTGAACTAGAAAGAAATAAGAAAATAGTGTCAGATTTTTTTTCTAGTGGATATGAAATATACAAAGGTTATGTTGATGATCCACGAAACACTGATAATGCATGGATGGAAACAGTGGCTGTGAATTTTCACGATCAGGAAGGGAATTTAGTAGGAAAATTTAAACTTAAAGCAGGAGATGATGCAAAAAGTGTACAGTGGATGGACATTGATCAAAGCTTGGCACTTTATGCCAGCCATTCTTTTTTTATCCAAACTGCTGCAATGCTGCATGGTGCACATTGGTAAAAAAAAGGACAATTGTTACATCACACTGTGCACTTTATATTATTATAAACCACATTTGTTTAAAATCTATTTATTCAATTATTTACAATGTTAATTGCTTAGTTTACCAACTGGATTAAAAAATTTTTAAAATAATGTTAATATTGATAATCTTTCCAGTGGTTCTTAATTTTGTAATAATTATATTAATCTGCTAAGATATGTACAACATAAAATATATAAATTTTTCAATAAATACCTTATCTAATGAATTGTTTACAATTAACACTATAAGTTGATGGCAATCACGATACACATTACTAAATATGATGCACAGTGCATTTTAAAATAAAATTTTGTTTGATGGAATGCACAGCCTATTGCACTGGTATAGAACAGAATATTGAATGCATTACAAACATACAGAATATTGACTATGTTTATAACAAACACAAAAGTATAAAACAATATGTATAGATAGAATGTAACACAATAATTATTATAAAAATATTGAACAAACTTTTAACATACAAACATTATCAAGAAAGCATAATTTTAATTTGTTAATCTTGATACATCAACAACGCCCAGTTCTCAAAAAGTATATTTGTCAGTATTACATGTACCAAAAGGCACCAATTTGCAGTACGCTTACAAAGGAGATGTGACACAGTTGCCAAATTGAACCCGTTCCGAAAACAGTGGCCATTTTTGTGAAAGTAAATTTTCGATGCACATTACGTTATTGCGCAAAGCAAATTTAGTTGCAATTGTTTTAGTATTAAAGCACATTGCAAACATGTTTGATTCTAAGTTTTCATGTATCTTCTACTTGACCATATCTCATTCAGCGTTATGTAAAATCAGCTGCTAAACAATGCAATTGAAAATTATCGAAAAAAATTATTTGTACGTAAAAAAATTTGTATTTTAAAAAGTGCTTAGCTTTTTCATACATAAAATTTAAAACAGTTTTTCGACTTGCATTTATTGGTATAACATTGTTTTTAGTTAAAATTAAATAAATGAATAACTTATATTACATTTGTAAACTTATTTTCTGAAGACAAAGTTTGATATCTGTACATTTTTTACTTTTTATTCAATTCTGAGAAGTATACCAGTGGCATTACATTTTGGTACAATTTTAAGTTAGATGAATACAACAAAAAAAAGTGTGGTTAACAAATGGCCATTTTTGATGTTGATTTCAGCATCTCCACACCTCGTCAAGAAAATATCTGTAATTGTTAAAGCTAAAAATGATACTATGTGTATTGTATATGTGTGAAATAAAGATTTAACAAAACCGAAGGTTTTATCTTGATTTCACACTCTAAATGAAATATTAAAGTCTACCCCCTTTAATATTACTAACAATTTATCATTGAGTACGGACAAAGCCACTGTTTAATGCTTTATACGACAATTCTGTGTATTTTAGTAAAATAAACTAAAATGATTATATTAAGACGTTAAGAAAAGGGAAGGCACTAGAATGTAGACTTTAAGTTTATTAAATAATTATGTCTAAGGGGAGATAATAACCAGATATATTTATATTACTTTAGAAGTTATAGACAATGTACAGGGTGATTCAAACTCGATGCATTGGCCTTATTGTGCGAAAATTGGAGAAGATAATTAAAATACGATTAAGGGATCTTAAACGGTTTATATTAGTCTACAATTTGTATCAAAAAATAAATTGGTAAAAATTTTAGAAATGGAGGTTATGTTGTCCAACAATAAATTTTTCCCACGAAATTTTATGTTTTTTAATATATTTCGAATGTTGCCATTTTTCTGAAAAACAATTCTACCTTGTTAGGTTCAAAAGTTACAGGAAAAAATATATTTAATAAAATGTGTGATACAAGCATGTCAGCCAGTTGCAAATTTATAAACCCATAAATTTATTCTTGTCAAACTAGACATGTTAAGATAGTTTAATTGACTGATTTTACTTTGTTATTAACAATGTTTTCTCACACTGAAAAAGGGGACGTGTTAATTTATGGTGAATGCACTAATGCACAGATATACCATGGAAGATATCCAGAACGGCACCACCCTGGTGCAAAAATGTCGCAGTTATTTTAAATTATTTTGAGAACAACCCTAGAAATTCTATAAGGCAAGCAAGTCGAGAATTAAATTTGAAGTATTCTATTATTCAGGTTATAAATTACCCAATTTGGAACTTATAACGGAAACCTGTGAAGAAAATCTAAATTTTATTTTTAATGCAATGATTGATCACGAAGTAACGGATCAACGACTATTTCAACATATTTTATGGACTGATGAAAGTCGATTTATTAGTAATGGAAAGCCTAATCGTAAAAACTCTCGCTATTAGTCGAAAGAAAATCCCCACGTAATAAACGAAATTCAACACCAAAGGTGCTTTGGTATAAACGTTGGGCGTGGTATAATTGGTCAACATTTTTATAACCATAATCTTGAAGGCAGAAACTTCCCCTTCAGTTACGTCAAAATTTGGTGTTTCAACATGATGGAGCTCCTCCGCATAAAGCCACAATTGTCAAGGATTATCTAGATAAATGGCCCATTAATATGATCTGCAAAATCACGGTCCTTACGCCTTTAAATTTTTTCCTTTTAGGAACTTAAAAAAAACCAGGCCCCTTCTCGAAATGTTAACCATTTGAAAGACAAAATTAGAATGGCTTGTGGTAATATATCCGGTAACACAAACTGAAGTTTCACAAAGATTAAATAAAGTTGGCCACATACAAAATTTTGATTAATGTCTTTATTTTTATTTTGGTTTATCTGTAATTAGATTTAAGAAATATATTGTTTTGGACTAAGGTGACCCTTCGTACTGGGTATAAGTCCTTGTTAGTCATTAAACAAAACCAGTACATGAAAAGTACTGGTTTTAAAACATTAAGTCCTTAAAACAAAACAAAAAATTTTTAAAATTAATAATGGCAACCTTGTCATATAGTTCCATGTGATATCCTCGTGTGCCGCATGTGCAGCCCCGACTGGTGGTTTAGTCAAAGACAGAGGCAAAAGGAACATGCGGATGGTGGTAGTATCCCGTGCACGTATTGGTACTTATTTTTATTCAATATACAATGTAGCCGAAAATTTTTAATTTAAAATACAGCATTTGCTGATGGCTGCAGAATATTTAACCTCGATGAGACAGGTACCAGCTTCGTACAGAAACCTTATAAAGTGCTGGCACCGAAAGGCCATAAAAATCTTTGCAAGATTACCAGCGGTGAACAAGAGTTTTGTGCACAACATGTTGCATCATAAGCGCTGGGGGGGGGGGGGCAAGCTCTTCCTTCAGTAATTATTTTTCCACGCAAGAAGATTAATTGCTGAATGGGTATTGGTACACCACCAGAAACTGTGGTTTTAGCTGAATAATCTGAG
This sequence comes from Vesta saturnalis, assembly GCA_036346205.1. NCBI lineage: Eukaryota > Metazoa > Arthropoda > Insecta > Coleoptera > Lampyridae > Vesta > Vesta saturnalis. Next base: position 7,064,554 of record JARFJB010000821.1, read on the forward strand.
TGGATGAATAGCCATTTATTTGTCAAAACACTACATCAAACACAATAATAATTGACCAGAAAATCCAAGTAACTTAATTATGGACAACCACGAGTCCCATTTATCGATTGAGTCATTAGATTTAGCAAAGACATTCGGTGTACTTGTACTCACATTATATCCTCACGAAAATGCAGCCCTTAGATGTAGCAATATTTGGGACCCTTTAATAATTATTATCATTCTGTCATGGTTAATGCGTAATCCGGAACAGTCAATCTGCGAAATATTAGCCCCTGATCAATTTCAACCTCATTTAAAAGCAAAATCAAGAAGTGGAAAAAGAAAACCAAGAGAGTTAGACTGTAGAAGTTTAATAGCTACAGATACACCAGAAAAAGCTGCAATTGCGATGGAAAGAGAGGCTGCTAAAAGAAGAAAAGGAATTAAAAAATATTGCAAAGCGATGCAGAAGACAAGGAAGAAGTTGTGTTGCAAGATGAATCTGACGATGATGACGAACTGGTTTGAAGAAAATGAAAATGACCAAACTATATTAACTGAGGGCTGCTTGCGAAAAGTACTTTGTTGACCACCACCTGTAGGAGATTATGTCATTGTCGAATTTAGTACAAAAAGAAACAAAAAATATATTACGTAGCTAATGTATTAGAAAGCAGCAATGCTTCAATGGAAGTGAATGTTAGCTTTTTAAGACAAAAAACTGATGAACAATTTCACATTTCAAACATACCTGATTTATCATATGTTAGAGACGATGATATTAAATTTATATTACCTAAACCTACAGTTAGTGGATGTACTGCAAGGCAACAATCTTGTTATAGATTTCCTAGTAATATGTCGTATTTAAATTTGCGTTAATTAATTTTCTTCTGGTGTTTTAGTTTAGTTTAATTTTCGTTTTGAGAATTTTGTTTTGTTTAAAGTATTTGAATACATGTTATGAAGTATTTTATGTGTGCTACATTAAAATATGTTACTTTACGTGTCATTTTCTAATTTAATTTTATCCCCACCTTCTTGATCAAGTGTTGGCCTGTGACTGTTTCAGTGAGAACCAACCGGGGTACACAGTAGACCATTTTGATTTTTTTTTAAACTAATTTGGTGGATTTTTAAAATTGTTGACGATGTTAAATTCAATATAACTTGGTTTCCTAACACTTTAGTGAACCATTAGTAGAATTCGAGTTCATTCGGGCTATAAACGTCGAAGATAAGGACATAACAGTGAATAAGATTTTATGTAAATATCAATCAGGATTCCGGCAAAATTATAACTGTGAGGCTGCAGTTCAATATGTTATTAACGAATGGAAAAATAATAGAGAGATTGATAATTACACTATGTATTTTTGGATTTAAAACGAGCATTTGAGACGGTTAATCATGAAAAACTAATAAAAAAGTTGAGTAACATACGGATAGCTGGCACTGTTTTAAAATGGATGGAGAACTATCTTAAAAATAGATAACACGTAAAATGCAACCAAAATATATCATAAAACAAAAATATAGCTGTAGGTATTCTACAAGGAAGTGTGCTAGTCCCACCCCCGTTTATTTTATATATTAATGACATGGGAAAACGAATTAAATGTTGTAACTTTCATCTGTTTGCTGACGACATGGTTCTTTACTTACATGGAAAATATATTAAAAGTTCAGAAAACAAGATTAATTGAAGAATTAGAAAATATGGCTGTATGGTTGCAAACAAATAAATAAAACCCAAGTAATAATTTTTGGAAAAAATAAGGATATGGAGAAAAAAAAGGAAAAAATTATTGTATATATTGAGGGCAAAAATATAGAAATAGTAGAACAGTATAAATATTTGGGAGTAGTGATCGACCCGAAAATTATATTTGACAAACACATAGATTAATTACATATGTAGAAAGATGGCCAAGAAGATTGGACTGCTGAATAAATTGGTAACTCTCAAGAAGTTCCAGAACAACTGTCTATAATAGTACAATATGCCGGAACAGTGCTTTATTTGGGCAAAGAAGGTGACTTGAGAAGATTGCAGCTGCTTCAAAACAGAGCAGTGAGAGTCATTATTAAATGTAGAACTAGTGTTAAAGATATGTTATAAAGACTAAATTGGATTACTGTTAAGGATATCACAGAAATCAATGCTATAGTATTTGTGCACAAAATTAAGTTGGGTCTAATGCGTGAGTACGTAAGTGGAAAGGTAACAAAATTTAGTGAAATCCATGATTATGGTACAAGAACAATGATAACTTTATCTTCGATCACAAAAACACCAAAACGGGTCAAAACACTATGTTTTTTAAAGCAATTAATAAATATAACGTACTCGATAAAAATTTAAAAAGTTTGTCACTGAGTAAATTAAAGATGAAATTAAAATGTACATACTTACAAAGAAACAAATGAAATATGGTAATTGGTGTGGTTCATATTGTTATTAGGTCTAGATTTAGTTAAGTATTAACTACACATTGTTATCCGTAAGAAATTGAAAAATATTATATAAATTTAATTAATTTTGAGTTAATAATTATTATACACTATTGTTAAGGTAGCAGTCAATTAATTAATTAAGGCTCAAAAAAGAAAACTCTTTTGATTTGTGTCTAGCTTTTGGAAAGTTTTATTTCCTTCTTCAACACAATAATTATCAGTGAGATTAAAATAAAATTGTACAATAATACAAAGCTTTACAAATTTTTTTAAATTATAAATGACAAATAGTGGCAATTAAAACATATATGTATACAATATAGTGTTATTTTTTTAAAACCTGACAAGCTATTTTTTTATTACTGAGCAGTGAAACCCTCTATTAGATTCCGTCCTAAAACTTTACTTTTGGAAGTAAAAGTTTATCTTCAGTAATAACAAAAAAAAAAAAAATAAAAATAAAATAAATAAATAATATATATATATATATATATATATATATATATATATATATATATATATATATATATATATATTCCCAATTTTATTAAATTTGGAGATCATAAATATATAGAAATACAAAATGAACCAATTTTAAAAAATTCAATTACAGTTTTATAAAGGAGTCCTTAATATTTCAATTACGAATACTTTTAAAATAATCAAAAAACTGGAGAACATTATTAATTATAATTTAGAAAAGCTAAATTTGGAAATTCCTACAGATTTATTTAATAACTTTAAAACTGAACAATCTAATCGTTTTCAAAATACTTATAATAAAATACGAGGAAATCATATTGAAAAAATTAAAAAGTTAAAAGAAGAATATAACTTTAATTATAAAATTAATAATAATTGGATTAAGAATTATAGTGATAAAGTGATTCCTACTGATATTTTATATTGTTTAAGTTTGGGAGGAAGTTTCAATTTTCCTTTAATAGATAATATTAAAAATCACATAATTAAATCAATCACAAATATGGAATATTCAATTAAATCATTTTCTGACGCTAATAAAAGTAATATTAGAGAAACGTTTGTTAAGAATTTATGGACTGTTAAGAACTATAAAGAAACATTTGAAGAACAAAGAGTTAATAACTTTTTTAGACAAACCTATTACAAAGCTAAAAAATTTTTAAATCTAAATAATGATCTCATAGTAGTAAAGGCAGATAAAGGGCAAATAACCGTAATACTTAATAAAGAGGAATACGTAAATAAAGCCATGGAACATTTAAGTGACATAAACACGTATAGGATTGTACAAAAGACCCAACCAAAGAAATTATAAGTAGTGTTAACATATTAATTGAAAATTGGTTCAATCAAGGAAAATTATCGGAAAATGAATTTAATAATTTAAAATGTAGATATCCTAATGTTCCACAAATATATTTTTTGCCTAAAGTTCATAAAGAAAATCGACCACTTGACCAATCATATCTTCAATAAATTCACCTACGTATAATTTATCTAAATTTTGGCAAACATAATACAAAATATTTTGAATAAAAGGAATATTCTATAATAAACTCTATGGAATTTAAAGAAAAATTAAGAAAATAAATTTGGATAATGAACAATTAATTATATCTTTGGATGTTATTTCTTTATACACAAATATTCCTATTCCTTTAATAACGATTATCTTAAAACAAAAATGGAATTTAATCAAACAACACACACAATTAGACATTCACCAGTTTATTGAGGGAGTAGAATTATGTTTACAGACTACGTATTTTAAATATTTGGAATCATTTTATCAACAAACATATGGTTGTGCGATGGGATCGCCTATTTCTGCTACCGTAGCTAACCTAGTAATGGAATATTTGGAAGATATATGTTTGGACAAATTAAGTTTCACACCTTTATTTTATTTTAGATATGTGGATGATATTTTAATGAGTATACCAAAAAACAGGATTCAGGAAGTTTTAGATATATTTAATAATTTTAATTCTAAATTACAATTTACTGTTGAAATTCAAAAAGATAACCAAATACCATTTTTAGACACGTTGGTCATTCGAAAAAATAACCAAATCTTAATCGATTGGTTCCAAAAACCTACACATAGCTGGAGGTATTTAAATTTTTATTCTAACCATCCTTTAGGCTACAAAATTAATACCATTATCAATACTATTGGAAGATGTTTGAAAATCGCAGATCCAAATTTCCGTTCTAAACATATCAAAAATATTATTAAAGCATTTACTGAAAATAATTATCCAAAATCATTAATTTTGAAAATAATTAAACAACAAATTCATATTTTTTATAATAATGTTTCTACCAATAAGGAACCTAAGGAAAATGACAAAATTACTTTTATACCCCTTCCTTATAACAATAAAAAATGCTTAGTATATAAATCACTTAAAAAATTTAAATTAAATCCGGTATTTTCAATTAATAACAGATGTATAAATTTAATGTCTAAATTAAAATCAAAAATTTCGAAAAATAACATAACTAACACTATTTACCAAATTCCTTGTGATTCTTGTGATAAAGTTTACATAGGAACATCTTTACAACCTTTAAAAAATAGATTAACACAACATAAATCTGATGTTCGTGTTAAACCTAAAAGTACTGCTTTGGCTAAACATTCAAACGATTTAGGACACATCTTTCAATATGATAACACAAAAATTTTAGATGTAGAATCAAATTTAAAAAAACGTTTAATTTTAGAAATGTTACATATAAAAATTAATAACAAAATTTCTTGTAACAGTAAAAAAGATTTAGAAAGCTTACCCATAAATTATAATAATATGTTGGAAAATTTAAAATAGTAACCTTGTACATTATTTGTCATAATTGTCAATTTTTAATATTAATTTTAGTTCCTTTTGTTGTTAAATTCCACTGATGATGAATACAACCGTATTCGAAATATATGGAAAATGTTGAAGTTTGTAGTTCGTTTTTATTGACACACGTACCATAGTGAAGAAAGAGGAGAAAAAAAAAATTTTTATTAAATATTCGTCAAATAACTTTATATTAATAACTTATATATATATATATATATATATATATATATATATATCTGTGTGTGTGTGTATGACGAAATATCTGATTACATTAAGATTTTTAAATTTGGCCTTTGTCCGTACTGATAAATATCGATTATTGTTACTTTGGTATGAATTAGTAGATTACAAAAGATTTTGAATAAAATAGACGAAACCAGCGCCTTTTGTCTATTTCTAAAACTTTGTATGTTTGAGAACAGAGTATCTTAGTCAAAAATTATGCACAGCATAAATTTTTAGAAATATATAAAGGAGATCAAAGTACAGTGCGCCCACTACAATTAAAAGAACTATTCAAACAAAATAGTATTCACAGAGCATCGTTAAAAAATATTACAATAAAAAATTCTTACTATAGCACCATGTAAATAGGTCAATACTCATTTTATGTACAATACATCGATAAGTTCGTACAAAGCAATTTTTTACATCTCGGAATCTACTAATTAACACAATTAGTAAAATTCATTAGCATTATTATACTCTGATAACAAAACAAGTAAATAAACGTTTACACTGTGTATCATTTTTAACGGTGCTTATAGATAATATGATAATTTATCTACCAATCACCTTTTAAATATATTAAAAATTATAATTAAATAATAAATTCAAACAAAAGTTATTTACCTAAACCAACTAAAGCTTCATCCATCAATTCGTCATCAGTAATACAAGGCGATCCTGAATTACCGCTAGGAGCCGGTGACTTAACAATATGAACACTTACTGAAGACGAAGGTGGATAAGTAGTCGACGGTCCTAATATTTGTGCATTTACTCCACTAAGTTTACTTGTATCACTTTTACTTGAATTAGAAAAATCCAATAAAACATCACTAACATCCTTAGAAAAATGTTTAGAATCTTTTTTACTATCTACTGATGAAGTCGCAAATTTAGATGTAAGATCAACACTTTTCGAAGACAAATCAGATGCGATTATTGACGATGAGAATGATTTTGCTGCAGGAATTGTAAAATTATGTGAACTTAAATTTTGTGGAATGTCTTTTTTGATATCACTATCTGAATGTTCATTATGTAAAGAATTTGAAATGTTCGATTTTGGACTAGAAGTGCTCGTTAAAATGTGAGGATTGTTTATATTTACTACACCTGAAGCCATCATATTCATACTATTACGAATTTTGGATTCTATGTTAGGATCATACATTTTTGTACTTGAAAGCGATAAAGGATATTTAGTAACATCATTCTTACCACCCATCATTTCATACATCTTCACATTGTCAACGTTCCTATTAATATTATTTAATGTATCTGCACTAGGATTAATCTTATTGGAAGACGCTTTTTTATCTTCAGCATTTCGTGCTGATAATTTTGGAATTTGAAAATTTTTATCTAGTTGTTTTATAAGACCTTCTGCCATTAATGGTGCGGTGGAATAAGGATCCATTTTCGAAAGTGCAAGCTTGAATGCCTTCTCACTTTCTATCTCATCCCTGTTTTGGGTCGGGCTGGATTTCCGTTCTCTTGAGCTGCTGAATATTGATTTATCCGATGTACTTTTATTTAACCTAGGACGATCTTTACTTCGACTTAATTCTCCAGTTTTTGGAGATCCGCTTAGTTTTGAAGATTTAGAACTAATAGAACCCGTTGATGAAGTTTTTAAATTTGTTGGTGTTTTACTACTACTCGAGCTGCTTTTAAACCCGTAATTACCTGAACTAGAATTAGAGAGGCTTGGACTAGAACTAGATTTTTGTGTAAATTGTTGAGGTTTCTTTGAAGCAGGTCCACTATTTACGCCTGGTTTCAAACCTGTATGTGTTTTAGGGGAGCCGCTACCAGAACTTTGTGATTTCAAGAGTGACTTTGTACTTTCTTTGGTTCTAGTTTTATTTATGGTAATTTTCATTCCATCCGAACTTGGTTTTACCATATACTCGGAATTCTTATTCTCCCCACCTACTTTACTTACACTTTTACTATCAGACTTTTGGCTTACAGAAGGCGAAGAGCGTTCACGATTCGAACTTTTATTTAAGTCCATAGGATTGTCACAATGTTGAGCTGATTTTAACTTATCAATTACGGCAGATAGTGAACCCTTTCGATTTCTTACCTGACCCGAATTCGATTTTAATAGATCTCCTCCTGCACCCGGAGGAGAAGCCACATTTTCATTCTGATTAGAAGCGGAAAAATCGGACGCACTATTTAAATCAAGCTGCTTTAATTTTACTGATGAAGATTTCACTTTATTTATGTTAGACATATTAAATGATTTTTTGTCTTTATCACGCGAACCGTCTTTACTCGATTTTTTAATATCACTGTTAGATTTGCTTGAAGGGGAGTTTGCGGCACTTTTAAGTGTTGACATACTAGGCTTACCAGAACTTCCTGTGGAGGGGTGTTTGGGGGAAGTCGCGTGGCTTTTGGGACTGGATATACCTGGTAAAGTGTGTTTAGGACTATTAGACACCTGAGCTGGAGAATGCTTAGGGCTGGGATGCGACGGAGCTCCGCTTTTTATTCCAGACTTCATCATGCTAGGACTTAATTTTCCACTAACAGAAAAACTTTTACTATGGGTGGGGGAAGCACTAAATTTTCGCATTACACTTGAAGGAGAAGTGGGTGTGGTACTCAGTGGAGGCGACTCAGCGGGTTTTATGCTAACCGTAACTGGTTTTGTTAACGGATCTTGTTTTGGAGGTATCTTCTCAGGTGGTCCCATTGGACTTTCATCCCGTTTACGCTTACGTTTTTTCTCTACGCGATTCTTATCTTCTGAACGACTTTTACTGCTCTTCTTTTCTCGACTCCTTTCATCAATATTCCGCACTTGCGATGAAGATATGGGTGTAATGGTTATTGAACTAGGCAGCGCAGTAGGTGAAGTTGCAATCGGAATTATTTCAATTCCAGGTTTCGGTTGCGTATTACTACCTGAATTAAACCCCTGAGGTGTACTAATAGGCGTGATGCTAACACTAGGCGAAACTAAACTTTTATTTTCTTGTACATCTAAAACATTACTCAATGATGGTGATTTCTGTATATCTCGCGATTTTCGTATTTTGTGATCTCGCGATGAACTCGCAGCAAGCATTTCCTCAACATCTCCTAACTCATCTATATTTTCATACTCCGCTAAACTTTTATCAGAGCTTCCGATCAATTCAGCAGGGTCAAGGCCCGAAAGCTCCAAATCTGATTGAAACCCCACCACAGAAGTTGGAGTCATCATACTAATTTCTGAAGGCGTTTCTTGCGATAAAGGAGTACTATGGGACATCGAGTCACTACTAGACGTCTCCATTAATTCAGCATCTTCTCCGAGTTTACGTTTCGATTTCCAAAAATCCTCACCGGTTTTACGTTTCTGCTGCCTCTTTGATGATTTGTCCGACTGTCCGGTACCCGCTAAGATATTAGTAAGCTCCATATTAGTAAACATGGGCGTATCGGCAGCCGGAAAATTAGAAAAATTTGCACTAGCCATCATTGATTCATTTAAAAACATTCCCTGATGTGAATGTGAGAGCATGGATAAAGTCATGCCATGAGGTAATCCGTTACCATTTGAAGGCTCTTGCTTAATTTTACCATCGAGTCCACCAAATTCGGTTAGACCATTACCTGGAGGACCTTTATGACCCCCTGGATCGCCAGAACCGAGGGGTAAACTAAAATTTTCATGTCCGTTGAAATGATTTTTTCGTACTACTTGTTTATCCCATAGTTTTATAATTGACCGCATCGTTACAGGTATTGAAAGACACCGATTTAAAATTTTTGTGGCTAGGTCTGAGGCAGTGTCTGGTGTGTTTATTGTTAGTAAAGTACCAGGGCTATGGATGCGACATTGAAGATTAGAAATTTCGGTAAGGTCTACTTCAGCAGTTGCCATAGTCTCTTCTATTGGATGTTCCATGGATATCGATATGTGCGTCCACGATAAAGCACTAATTTCAAACATTATCATATTCTCTAAATCTACAAAAAATAATTAGAGTGGGATAGAAATGATTATTACTAATTACCTTGTTTACTGTTGGGACGAACACAACTAGAGATAATACTATTAAATAAAGCCTGTTGTCTTAATATTACTAAAATTTGTGACACATGGCCTGGATGAGTAAAAGGTATGCTATGCACCAAAATTCCTTCCATACTTTTGTTATCAGTTAAGAAGTAGCAGTGTTGCTGTTCCGGTAAGGTCTAAAAAGTTTGAACTTAAACAATGAAGAATAAAAATGTTTAACACATACAACAAAAAGGCCTTTATTATTGCCAGGTTCTATTTGTCCGTCACTCGCATGTGTAACAATAAGGCTAAGTAATGGATGAGTTGATGACGTTTCTCCACATTCCAATTCCGTAAGTTGTTGAATTTGTTGTACGAGTGAAACACACATAGGCATTGGTTTATTCAATTTTAACATAAAGCAAGCAGGTATAACAGCACTATTTTGATTAGTTAAGGCAGCAAATGATGGTGTACTAGAAAAAAATATTTTCCCTAAAATAAGGTTTATTGTAAAGAAGAACACCAACTTTTTACAGTTTGCTCTTATTCAATCAAAAGAGAATTTATTTCTAATAAATTAAAAAAACTTGTTTTAGTACGATTTTGAACCTGTCAATTATTGTAATAAGGAATTCTATTTTATTTTATAATCCGTGCGATAAGTTTATTTGCATTGCAATGTGTCCCAACAGAGTTAAAATGAAAATATGTTATAACATGTGATTTAATGAGAATTACAATGTACATTAATGTTACAATGATATATTATGTAGCCTGCTACTTTCTTACACTGTATTTCGCTACATTTTGCAACAATAAATTACAGTATTTTACATTACAGTTTTAATTATTTACAGAAATCACTATTCATATTAACATCAAAATGTTAATACATGTGTTTTATTTATTTTATTTTTTTTAGTTTAACGGTGCCATAATATTCTATGTTCTGATGAAGTAGTCTATAACACTTTCATTGTAAGTCCAACGCGCGAGATCGAGTACTTTCCTAGGTATATGTTTAAATTAAATTCACTCGAAAATCGTTCTCATTGGTCGCAGATATTACTAGTGTAGTAAAGTATAGTTTTAAAGTTATTCTAGGGTAAACAGCTCAACTAAATAATGTTCAAATGTAAATAACATGAGTCACCAATTTGGTTATCCATTGCCTGGCCGCTCAGTGCCATGGCAAAATATCCGGTGCGCAATAACACACGACCTTCCAACCTACCAAGTAGAAATTAAAAGAAATAAAATAGATTTTTTAAGTATAATACTTTGTAATACGCTCATAATGAGAATAGGCAACATTGTAAAAACAATAGTCTATATCAAATTGACGTTTAAAACTTCATCAGATAGAGGTTAATATATATGTTAATCTTCAACTCTTCCATAAAAATATTGATAACATAGTTTAAGCATTTTCAATCATATTTATTTAATTTTTAGACTTAATGCGCTTTATATTAAAAAAACTTAATAAAGATAAGTTATATAAAATTAAATTATCTTTAAAAAATATGTCTACACATTTTCTTACAAAATTAGTCATTATTCAGATATTGAAAAAAAATTATTAACACTTAAATTCTACCTTCGGAATTTTTTTGCTGCTAAATTACGCGTGTATCAAAAAATTGAATAGAACGTAATTGATCTATATGTTCAAGCTCTATATATTGGTATTTTTTATCTTTGAAATATACAGGTGTTTCAGAAATATTTAATAAAACTAAAAACAGCTCCTAATACCCACCCCCCCACTGCCGCTGAATTTCTCCCAAAATGTAATCAGCTCCAGGAGAAATGAAAGCAAGGTTAAATACGAAATTTTGAGTACGTATGTGTTTATCCAACACAAAGACATCATGGTCAACCTTGGCAAAACTTTGCCAAACGTTGTAAAATGAGCTATTAAGTCGATTTAGCTATAGTAAAAAAAGTCTACTTCATAACCTATACCTACAGCAGACGGATTTATATATGGCCGGTCAGAAGTACCGCCCTCGAGATGTGCACCAAATTCGTACAGTAGTGGAACTCTGGCATGTCGTTTCAAGTGATAAACACAGTAGTGGAGTTTAAAAGTAAATTAATAAATGTGTTTTACACGAGATATCGAAATAAATTTAATGTTAAATTTATATTTAAGATTACGTTTCAGTGTTCCTAGAATTTACCTTACCTTATTCTTTAAAAATATATTATATTATACAATGCATGTTAGAATTTAATGGCCTCTTAATGAATCTAATTATTTTCTGTATTGACGAGATATCTTTTCTACATATAGAAAGTTAGAATGTGATTATAATGAGAAAGCGATTAGCATAAACATTATATGCCAATAATTCAGTTAAATTATTCAAATTAGTTTCTTAATATGATGATTTACATTTGTACCTAATAACTATAATGTGATTTTCTGAATTTACCCCTTCGTACGCCTCAATGCACGACTCGCACAAAGAGTTTGCATTTCGTTTTTCCGAATACTTTTTTTGTCTAACACTGACTCTGACTCGACGTAAGTACAAGTTCTCCCACGGCCATATGAAAATCCGTCTGCTGTACGTATGTATATTTGGTTCGAAGGTAAAAATGCTGCCCTCGACCTGCTTGATCAATACTTTGAAAATGTATTGACTGGGATTAGTTATTGTGAATGATCGTGTAAATGAAAAAATAGTCTATTTGAATACGAGTGCACTGATTTTAAACGGTTTAAGGAAGGTGGAGTGCCTAAAATACTATAGCGTTCGTTTCCAAAAACATTAATTCAATGTTAACTTTGATGTTAAAGGTGACAGTTGTCAAATGAAAATCTGGAACACTGGAACTGTAGCATGACCTGTAACAAACAAAATACACCCACGTACCACACAAAAACAGAACAGAAGGTGTTTCAATAGCCAAACTATTATCATCAGCAGTCGATTCGAATGAACTAAATTAATTTCTAATATGTAATATATATATATATATATATATATATATATATATATATATATATATATACATACAGTAATACATACAGTTTGTCCAAGATAAGGATCCTCACCATGGGAATCTCAGTACTTGTTGGAGATACAGCTTAGGTTAAATTAGGAAAAAGTTGTGTTCTTTGAAGCTTATTTACATGCCGTTTAGAAACTTGAAAAATTTTCATGCCCTGCTGAGATATTTGGAAAAACGGAATTTGACAATATCGATTTTATTTTTTCTGACTTTATTTGCAGAAATATCAAAAACTAACAACACTTTCTCATTGGCACTTTTAAGGTACTACATGATGGTATTTTTAGATTTTATATCCGACGTATCGTTTATTTTTTTATATGGCCCGAAAAAAATGTACACCCTGTATCTAATTCCATTTTTTATTACAAATTCAACGATGTATCACATGCCATATTTTATTTAGTTAAAAGGAAAATTAATTGCATTTTTCTATTTCTTATAAGTATTTTTAAGAAGGCGTTGCAAACAAATGCTTTGTCGTCATTACCTGTCACCGATTTTGTCACTTAATATTATGATAAAATTGTAATTATCCTTGTTGTTACCCTGTTTGCCGAGTTGTTGTTTTTAGAGTAATTGTCGTTATTTTTACTGTTGTCGTTATTGTTGTTTATTGTTGAATAGTTAATATTGTGCATTTATCGTCGAATATGCCGGGTGAGCATTATAGCCATGAAGAAAAGTTTGATATGCTAACGTGCTACATTTTGTGCCACAAAATGATGTAAATTCGGCAGCAATGTATCTTAATACATATTCAGAAAGAAGGCAGCCATGTAAGTCCATTTTCTTAAAGCTGGCTCGAAATTTAAAAGAATATGGTTCATTTAAAAAGCCTATTTTAACTCGAAAAAAGGAGTCTTTAGAAGAAACCCAAAATAATGTTTTACAAGCAGTTGTTGAGAACCCTGAAATATCAACTAGGCAAATCAAAGATAATGTAGGAGTTGCCAAATCCACAGCTCAATTTATTTTGCGTAAAATAGATATCACCCTATAAATTTAGGATTTGCCAAGGACTTAAACCAGGGATTTCGAACGGCGCCGGCATTTTTGCGAGTGGTATACACGCGCTGTGAAGAAAATTTAAATTTCCCTTCAAAAATAATATGGTCCGACGAAAGCATGGTCACTAATAATGGTATCTTCAACCGCCGCAATACGCATTACTGGGCTCAACAAAATCCGCGTGTTAAGAAAATATCGAGACATCAAGAACGTTTTGGGTTTAATATGGTGTGGAATTTTAGGAACTAAAATCCTAGGTCCATTTTTTACCATAATTCATTAACCAGAGAACGATACCTTCATTTATTGCGAAATGATTTAGAAGACTGTTTAGATAATTTACCTCTGGCACAGGTCAATAGCTGTTGGTTTCAACAAGACGGTGCTCCTGCACATAATTCTAGGCAAGTTCGAGAGTATCTCTGCGGCGATTTCCTGGAAAGTGGATTGGAACCTCTAGTGAAGTGTCTTGGCCAGCGCGATCCCCGGACTTAACCCTCTGGACTTCTTCATATGGGGTTTTGTTAAAACCGAGTTTTCCAATATTCTTTTGAATCTGAACAGCAGTTACGAGAATGTGTAACGGCCGCATTTAACAGTATTACACCAGAGATGTTACGTGATGTTTTAAGCTCTACAGTTAGAAGATCATACTTATGCTTAGAAAATAACGGAAACCTGTTTGAACACCTGCTTTGAATTAAATATAAAATGCGTTAATTTCTTTGTTTTCGTTACTTAAAAAATTTCATTACTCGCCTACTTAAAAATACCTATAAGAAATAGAAAAATGCAATTAATTTTCCTTTTAACTAAATAAAATATGGCATGTGATACATCGTTGAATTTGTAATAAAAAATGGAATTAGATACAGGGTGTACATTTTTTTCGGGCCATATAAAAAAATAAAGTTGATGATGGTTTCTTGAAAACGAAACGTCGGATATAAAATCTAAAAATACCATCATGTAGTACCTTAAAAGTGCCAATGAGAAAGTGTTGTTAGTTTTTGATATTTCTGCAAATAAAGTCAGAAAAATAAAATCGATATTGTCAAATTCCGTTTTTTCCAAATATCTCAGCAGGGCATGAAAATTTTTCAAGTTTCTAAACGGCATGTAAATAAGCTTCAAAGAACACAACTTTTTCCTAATTTAACCTAAGCTGTATCTCCAACAAGTACTGAGATTCCCATGGTGAGGATCCTTATCTTGGACACACTGTATATACAGGGTCCGGCAACTTCTTCTATATCTTCCGTTTTATATAAGCTAGATTAATAAAATTTGGAATACAGTTATAGTTTAGTTGTGTGCATATTTTAAAATTATTCACGCGAATACAGGTTGTTTATTTAAAGAGGACTAAATTATTATAAAAAAATTTAAATGGAACACCCTGTATATTATTACTTTTTTGAATTCTGCACATTGTTCCTAACAAATTCGCGATATATTTTCCTATCCCTAAATATAGCCGTTTTTGAGTTATTTCGATTTTTCTAAAAAAAATTGAAATTACAGAGTTTGCTTTGAAAATGTACCTCCTTAATTGTTGAAAAATAAAAGTTATCTAATTTATATGAGAATAAGTACACAGATAGAGCTTCCTTTTAATGTGAAGAAAATGACATAATTATTCGAACTAGTAAAAGTTTACTTTTTCAAATAAAACACCCTGTATATTATTACATTTTTTGTTTCTACATATTAACCCTTATCAGTTCGCCATACAACTCCCTATCCCTAAATATAGCCGTTTTCGAATTATTTTCAATTTTTCAAAATGTATAGGATTATTGAGACATTTTTAAATCTATGGCCTCGTATAGATAAAAAACATCATAAAACAATTGTATTACACATTAAAAAACGCAACAGAAACTAATATATTATGATAGAAGACTAATTACAATTTTTGTACTGGAGGCATTGCATGTTAACAAGAATTTGACAAATATTTACTTCAATTACAAGTAAAATTCTAAAATCAAGTGTGCTTCTTATGAGCCACTTACGAGTGTTATTGTTAGTAATCAAGATTTTTAAAAAATGAATTTTACACAAAATGAGTTAGTTGATATGATATTCGTGTTGGGTGCTGCAGAAAGAAACTGTTTATTGGCCAGCAGAGTTTATGCTGAAAGATATGCAGATAGAAGACATCCAAACGCAAGATCGTTTCAGAAAGTTATGAGTAGATTTATTGCAACTTCATGTGCCAATTACTCCAAACATGAACGTGTTAAACCTTCTACAAATGAAGATAGTGAATTGAGGGTTCTTCTCGCCATCGAAGAGGACCATCTCAGAAGCCAAAAGGACATAAGAGAAATAGTTGGTATAAGTGAGAGATCAGTAGGCCGTCTTTTAAAGAAGAATCGCTTACATCCCTATCATATTCAGTTACACCAAGAATTGAGCGATGCAGACTTCGATCATCGAATAAGATTTTGTAACTGGGCCAGAGAAAAAATGACTCAAAACCCAAATTTTTTTTATAATATTTTATGGACAGACGAATCAACATTTCATAAAAATTTATTTGTTAATACACATAATTTTCATTATTATTCCTCAGAAAATCCACATTTATTAAGTTGTCTTTAAGTGTCTCGGGTGCCATCGTTGGGGATTATGTCATGGGTCCATTCTTTTTGATGGACACTTGAATGGTGAGAAGAACCTTAACTTTTTGCGTAACGATTTACCGGGGTTATTAGAAAATATTACTCTTGATATTAGAGCCACAATGTGGTATCACATGATGGCGCTCCTGCTCACTACTCTGCAGGTGTAAGAGATTATCTCAATAGAGTCTTTCCAAATAAATGGATTGGGCGAAATGGACCTGTGAGGTGGCCAGCTAGGTCCCCTGATCTGACAAGAATAGATTTCTTTTTATGGGGATACATTTCATAGCATTACTCCTGAGTTGTTGCGTAGAGTTGAACAATCTTTTAAAGATCGACTTCAGGTCTGCATCCGAGAAAACGGACAACATTTTGAACAATTATTATAAATCATTATCGCTAATGATTAGCGTTAAATTATTTTTTTTTATTTTATTAGTTTTGTATTTTTAGAAATAATTATAGTGTATTAGTTTCTGTTCCGTTTTTTTAATTTGCAATACAATTGTTTTCCACTTCTTTTTCTATTTATACGAGGCCATGGATTTAAAAAAATGTTCCAATAATCTTATACATTTTGAAATATTTAGAGATAGGGAATTGTATATCGAATTGATAAGGGTTAATATGTAGAAACCAAAAACGGAATAATATACAGGGTGTTCTATTTGAAAAAGTTAACTTTTACTAGTTGGAATAATGTCTGATTGGCAAGTCAATTGTAAACACCCTATAAGTAATTATGACATTTTCTTTGCATTATAAATGTTCTTTAAAGCGAATTTTGATAGATCGTTTAGTTGTCTGACTTTTCAAATTAATTTTAGAAAAGATTTTATATGGACCTTTTAATATAATCTATGAACCAAAAAAATTAAAAGTCGCGCGTTTATACCTACAGTGATTGGACTCATTAATTATGAATCCTTTAGTGCTAGTATCCTTAACATAAATACCTATACCTCGTTTACTACAATTTCTTGTTACCAGAATAACAAGAAACGAGAGACTGACATTTGCCTCTATCTCATAGATAAATTTGATTGTCGGAAATTTAGAATTTAAAGTTTCTACAAAGTTTTCAACGCTACACAACATAAAATAAAACAAAGCGATTTAAAGGAAGATCCTATTTGGACATTTTCTTTCACGTTTTCCTCATCTTCACAGATTTTCAGATCGAAATAGTGAACCAGCCGTCAAATCACAAAATCGCAAGTGAACTTATTCGTGTATGTTGAGTTGACAAATACGGAAATGGAAACAAAATTCAAGTACATTCAGTGGCGTCCTTTCGACCCGGCCGTATCTCCGCCACTGTATCGAATAATTGAGTATCGCGAGCACCAGTATATGACTCGTGTAGAGTGTGGCTAATGTACATAATATCAGATTGTCTGTGTGTATAGTTCCTGAGAAATCAAAAGAAAGTTACGCCCCTTTTTTCGAAACTTCAACACACTGTATCTCGATAATGTTCATTTGACAAAATTAGATTAATTTCACACACAGAATTATGTCCTAGAAATTTGGGCAGAACGTTTTTCTATTGAAACGTGTTCGGTGTTTTTTAATTTTTATGTAGTACAGTTGTCAAAGTTTGTATATAACTCATAAAACGGACATCTTTGCTCATATACCATATTATTGTCACATACCTATATAAACGAACACAAAATAGTATATTATATTCTTAGGTTGAGAAGTGATCTATTATTAACCTAACACTTTTATATGTTGTGCGAGGTAAATAATGGCCATTTGAACCGAAGTATGTATAGAATTTTTACTACTAACACTGATATATTATCATATTTTATTTGATTAGATTTTGATATTATTCATTTCATTTATTTTTGAAATATTTTGAAATATACAGTAGCTTGGGTAATGTTATTTTCTAGAAAATAAACCCTAACTAATAGTTAGTGCCAAGTGTGAGTGAATTTTTCACAAAATATGAGAACTATTCATAGTAAATATAGCTCCTGACTGGTATTTTTTTAATGGGTTTAATGGGTGTTGAAATTTTGCTCAAGATTTTTTTACGCAGATCGATCAAAAATGATCTTCTGCTAAGATTAATAATAAACAAATTTAGTTTTTTTTTTAGTTAAACATGCAAAACAAATACAGCTCATTTAACGCATGCATAAAACATTTTGTATTTTAATGCGTATGGAGAAACCCGACGAAATCATTTCCAGGATAATAAGCCATTTTCACTTTCACAATTTACAGATTTGTTAGATATGGAATGTAAGATTACGATTCAATTAAGAAACTACGAGAATATAGCACTTTGTTAGCAATGCTATCAATAAATTATTATTATTATATTATACAAATATTTGTATGTAACATGGTCAGCAAAGAAAACCTAAAATAACGAAAAACACCAGAAAATTCAGCATCGTGACAAAATGGAACCCTTAATTACTATATCAAGACTGAAAAGAGAGCATTCCCGTTTGCAAAAAAATGTTTTAAAATTACAAGTTAATAATCGGGTCAATGAAAGTAAACATAAAATAACTAATGACAAGAAAAAAGAAATTCAGAAGGAATTGTTTCTTCAAGAGTGCCAAATGTGTTTATGAAAATGTTTTTAGATAATTTAAGTAAATTGCCTTCACACTATTGTACAAGAGATGATAACAAAATGTATTTAGAACAATCATTTAGAACAATTAAAGATCTTTAACCAGTGTCGTAAACTAAATATTTCACTTTACCAACCAAAAAAGACGAGTGTGCTATTTTCTATCAATATATAGACCAGAACCTTAGTGAAACAGAGAACTTGCAAGCAGTGAAGGTATGTCCCTCAATAATGACCAGCTCTGTTTATTTTAAAACCAAGCTTTGTGTCCACAACTTTACTGATTTTAATCATGAAACAAAACATTCTACATGCTATTAGTTTGATGAAAGTCAAGTGAATTTATTTCATTTATTGTAGACTACATAAGAAGTCATTTTGTTGATGGGAAACCAATTCTAATTTACTCGGATGACTGGATGTACCAGAACACGTTGCGTCACGTCAAATGCTCCTTTACATTTATCCAAAGAGCTAAATATTACCATTGAACAGAAATTTCTTGTCAAAGGCCATATGTAGATGAAATGCTACAATTGAAAAAAAAAGCAACAGGAACACTTTTCTTCTGACACATTATGCTCACATAACAGAAGAGCAAGGTCCTTTCCACAGAAATATGAGGTCAAAATAATAAAACACGTTTTTTTACCAATTTTCACCAACACATGGTATACCCATCTATAAACCAGGGAGATCCAAATGTGGTAAATCTAAGATCCATAAAATACCCACCTGAAGGAATAATTTTATATAAAATAAATTTTGATGACGACTATGCTCGGTTACCTCAAAGAACAGAAAGAAAATGAAAATTTTCTAACAAAGAACAAATTTACAAGACTATATAATGAAAGGTAAGAAGGCAAAATTTAATCGAGGATAATACCATAAGAGCTTGTGTTTATTCGAACAAACTTTCATTTTGAACAAAAGCTTTGTTGCTTGGTAATTGACGAGAGCAGAAGGTTGAGCGATTTTACCTTTTGTTATTTGCAAACAAAGCTTGCGTTTCGTCAAAATGAAAGTTTGCCCTGGGAATAAACACAAGCTCAAATGGTATTTGGTAAGACAATTTAATGAATCATTGAATTAAAATTAAATTGAATAAACTATACTTTAAACGTTACTGATAGAATTTAACTATTGTTACCATGGAAATATATCAACATGTAGTTTATCCACTTGCAAACATACCTACTAGCAGTTAATCTGATGTGTAAGTGATAAAACGTATAGTATATTAGAATGCATTATTTTTGACAGATGAATTAAATTCTCATCTGCAAGAACTTACTATAATGCTGGAAGACTGTTGGCCATTTCACGATGGTTTACCACATGAATAAATTTATTCTAATTTAACAACTTTGTTAATAGTTTTCATAGTACTTAAGATACTTTAGCTGCTATTGGGAGTTCCTCTGTGTTCGTAAGGAGTTAAATAAAATAAAATTTCAATACCTTGTATTTTGCGTATTTTTATTTTTAATAACTCGTAAGTCTAATTAATTTTGAGTAAAAGTAAATTTGACAGCTTTTTGACTCTCATGAAAAATGAGACAATTTGATTTACGAGGTATTGATTTGAGACTATCGATATACTGCGGGACTGAAGAATCTTTTATTTAACCCCTCGAGTGATTGTAGTACAACATTCACTCGTGGGATTAAAAGCAGTTCATCAGTCGCTTAATATATAATATACTATTTTAGGCAGTTTTTAAATATCTAAAGCCTTTTACACGAAAAACGTTTACCTTGTGTAAAGCTCAAAAGTAAGTAGGTTTTGGGAAAATTGGAATATTACGAGAAGATACAAATCTTGTTCCTCGCATTTATTAGTTGCAAATTAACAATCTAGTAGGTAAGTAGAATTCAAAATATTTTAGAAGTGAATTTCAAAAATACTGTCATTATTTAAATGACAGTTTAATTTGAAACTTTTCAAATAAACATGAATAATTGTGGATATTTAGCCGGTATGCATCTCACTTACGGTAAAGCTAATAGCCATGAAGCTGCGCGTTTGTATACATAACAATTTCCTAATCCTCAACATCCATACCATTCAACTTTTGAAAGAATTCATTGTCAATTAAGAGAATATGGTTCATTGAAACGTACTGGTGGGGCTGGTCGTCCAAGAACAATTCGCACGGTAGCTCTTGAAGATGCAATTTTGAACCAAATTAATAATCAGCCCGATACCAGCATTCGTGCATTGGCTAATTTCGTGAATGCTAGCAAATCCACTGTCTGGTAAGCTATGAGTGAGAAATTACTTTACCCATATCACATACAGAAGGCTCAATCAATGACTCCAGCAGATTATCCTCATCGTCTGGATTTTTCAATTCATATATTCAACAAAATTGAAATGAACCTGATTTTCTTCAAAGCATTTTGTTCGCAGATGAGACATGTTTTAGCAAATATGGTTATTTCAATAGTCGCAATAGCCACATTTGGGATTATGAGAATCCCCACGCTATTGCTTTAAGAAAAGATCAACACAATTTTTCCATTAATATTTGGTGGTATTATCAACAATACTATACTAGGGCCATATTTGTTGCCTCCAAGACTAAATGGTGATTATTATTTGCATTTTCTTAGAACAATTTTACCTAAGTACTTTGACGACTTACCATTAAACTTTTGCCACAATAAGTGGTTTCAACATGATGGGGCACCTACTCATTTTTATGGGAACGTTCGAGACCATTTGAACCAATTCTCTCCAAATCGATGGATTGGTAGAGGAGGTTTTGTGGCTTGGCGTGCTCGGTCTTCAGATCTCAATCCTCTTGACTTCTTTTTATGGGGACATGTTAAATCATAGGTACATGAAATACCAGTATTAAAGCAAGAAGAGCTTCTGGCAATGGTGATAACAACATTTGGAGAAATTAGAGATAACCCTGGTATGCTTCGAAGAGTGCACCAATCCGTGATTCGTCGAGCTAATTTATGCATTGAGCAAAATATTGTAATAATTTTTTTTTAAATAAAAATTATTCCTCATTTTATCTTAAGTTGTTATTGTGCATCAAAAAGAGACTGACTCTTTACGTGCATCATCTTATAATATTCCAATTTTCCCAAAAACTACTTACTCTAGAACTTCACACAAGGTAAACATTTTTCGTATAAAAGACTTCAGATATTCAAAAACTGTCAATCAAATTCATTTTAGGCCAGTGATGGAGAAGTTACAGGATTAAATACTTGAAATGACCCCTGTATCTACGCTTCTGATATATTTCAAATTACCTATACGTCATTCCTTATGTGTTGTAAGTCAACCGAATCTCATTTTAGTACCTTTAATATTTTAGGAGTTACCGACAAAAAACTAAAAAAAAATTTTTCTTTAACGACCTGTATCTAATAAACGACGCATCTTCCAGGGTACGTTTATGGGAACTTTTTTCATATTTAGAGGTATTCATTCACCTCCCGACGTTTGTTGCAATATTTACGGGACACCCTATATATATATATATATATATATATATATATATATATATATACAGGGTGTCCAGTTTAAAATGAATGCATGGGATATTGAAACCGTTAGAGATACGAAAATGGTTAAATGGAGAAAAAGTTGCGTCATTATATGCCCAAGAAGTAACCATGGTTACATGTCAAAAATCCTTCCATTTACTAGACACAGGGTGATAACTGAAAATATGCGTTTTCTAAAATCGCTATATCTTGTTTCTTGCAAGAGATACATCCACGATTTTTGCAGGATGGGGTAACAGGTAGCGAGGATTTCAAAATGATTTTGAAAAAATCTAGGCCTACTAGATTTTGAGATAATGCAACTTTCGATTTTCTTATGGACGCCATATTGGATTTTTGCATTTTTGAATTCTTCATAAAAAATGCTTTTCAACCATATATCAGATGTTTACAATCTGCCAATGAGAAAGTGTCAAATTACACAATTAAATTTATATCAAACTAGGCCTTTGCCAATCAACCATCTATTCAATTATTGCAAGAGAATGGAGGTTTATTCAAGCATTTGATTAATTAATAGTAAAATTCAGTATAATATTAAATTTTATTTTTTGTTGTTTTTTGTCACTTTTATTATTATGATTTATGTTAATGATCAATAATATTGTTCTCAATAGTTAGTTTAATTTGTAGATTAATTTTCATTTAATTAAAATACATAATATGTCAAAGTTGCTTTGATATAAATTTAATTGTGTAATTTGACACTTTCTCATTGGCAGATTATAAACATATGATATATGGTTGAAAAGCATTTTTATGAAGAATTCAAAATGCAAAATCCAATATGGCGTCCATAAGAAAATCGAAAGTTGCGTGCATTATCCCAAAATCTAGTAGGCCTAGATTTTTTCAAAATCATTTTGAAATCCTCGCTACCTGTTACCCCATCCCGCAAAATCGTGGATGTATCTCTTGCAAGAAACAAGATATAGCGATTTTTAGAAAACGCATATTTTCAGTTATCACCCTGTGTCTAGTAAATGGAAGGATTTTGACATGTAACCATGGTTCTCAGAGGCATATAATGACAACTTTTTCACAATTTAACCATCTGTATCCTAACGTTCAATATCATGCATTTAATCTAAACTGGACACCCTGGTATATATATATCATATATATATATATATTATTGTATATAATATAGGAAAATGTGTGTGTGTGTGTGTGTGTGGGTGTGCTGTGGAATACATGTGTATCTAAAAATGTATATTGATTAAGTGGCTCAGAGGTAAGTGTCAGACTTACAAGTGAAAAGTACCAAGTTCGAATCTGAGAGTAGTCAAGTGCTTGGGAAAAAATCATAATATATGAATTCTATTCGCGTTATAAAAGCGAAAACTATGGAAATAAGCCGATCAACTCAACTAATATGAAACCACAGTTACAAAACACTTATAATACAGAAGCATATATAAAGATTTATTTTTGGTGTAAATAGTGGTCATTCCTATTATTTTTGATTATCGTTAATTGTGGATGAATGAGTTAAAATTACGTCTTGGAAAAATAAATTTAGTATTAAAATTGTTAATTTGTATTAAACATAGTTTGCAAATTTAAGTCATTGGCGACAGATTGTAGCTGTTCAGATTGTTAAAATTTATTTTAAATAGACAAAGAGGTTGAGCGTTATATCCGTTGGCTTAGGGTCGATTATCCAAAGGTTTTAGGTGATGCAAAATATCAGGTTACAGTGATAATACGCTCTAAGCGTCTTGGGAATACAGTTTAATGTTATAAAGTAATTTTCTCGTTTCGTATCTTCCGAAATTCGTATCGTTTTTACCGCGCTTAAAATGTTTAAGTAATGAGTTTATATGATTGGCTAATTGACGTGAGGTTCATGATGGCGAAAACTAAAAGAGGCACAAAGGAGTCTAGCCTTAGCTGCCGAAGAATACAGTTAAGCGCGTAAGCGTTCTAAGTGATGAATTGCGTATCATTGCCGGGATTATTGAAGTTACGCTTGGAAAGGTTTCCATTAACCCTTAGGGGGATATTTGAATAATATTCAACCACCTCGGTAACATAATGTTGTACTTTCATGTTCACGGCTAGCTCAATAAACAGAAAATTGCTGTAAATAGATCGCGTATGCGCGCGCGTGTGCGTGTGCGTGTGTGTGTGTGTGTGTGTGTGTGTGTTAGTATCCACGATAACTCCAGAATGAAAATACCTACGTACTTAAAATTTTGTATTTAAGCTGGTTTTATTTGGCGTAGAGCTGATTAGATTTTGGGAGAAATCCAGCAGCGGAGACGGGATTTATTAGGGGCAGTTTTTGGTTATCAACTATTTCTAAAACAGCTGCATATTTCAAAGATATAAAAATACCTACATATAGACCTTAAACATATGGATTAATTATGTTCTATGTAATTTGTTGACCTGACACGTAATTTAACGGCAAAAAAATTCCTAAAGTAGAATTCAAGTGTTAGTTCAAATTTTTTAATTCCCTGAATAACGATTAATTTTATAAGAGAAAGTGTAGACATATTTTTAAAGAAAATTTAATTTTACATCAATTTTGTTTATAAAGTGTTCTAATGTAAAATGAAATTAATGTAAAAATTAAATAAATATGATTGAAAATGCTGTATTATCCATATTTATATAGAAGCGGGCGGTTTTGTTTTCGTTAACATGTATTTATGTCTACGAACCTCCATCTGACATGAAGTTTTAAAAGTTATTGAGATAGATTATTGTTTTTGTTTTTACAATGTTGCCTGTTTTCGTAATGAACGTATAAAAAAGGATTGCATAGTTATCCTAAAATACGACCTTCCAACCTACAAAATGGAAACTAAAAGAAATGAAATAATTTTTAGAATAATTATATCTTTATATACTTTTATAATAAGCTCATCACGTAAATATGCAACATTTTAAAAGCAAAACAATAATTTATATCACACAGATGTTTAAAACTTCTGGATAGACAGAGATCAGTAGACATCTAGAATTAAAGAATTGAAAATTTTAATTATAATTTAGCATAACTATGCAACCTCTTTCATACGTTCATAACGAAAACAGGCAACTTTGTAAAAATGAAAACAGTAATCTATGTCAGAATGACGTTTAAAACTTCATTCCAGATAGACATAAATAATACGCGTTAACTTAAAACAAAATTCCAAAGCCACCTGCTTCTATAAAATATCAATGATACATTTTAACCATTTTCATTCACATTTAATTATTTTTTAAAACTTACCATTATATTAAGAAACTTTATAAAAAAAAGTTATGTAAAATTAAATTTTCTTTAAAAAATATGTCTGCACTTTTTCTAACAAAATGAATCGTTATTCAGATATTGAAAAAATTTGAACCAACACTTAAATTGTACGTTAGGAATTTTTTATCGCTAAATTATGCATAATATCAAAAAATTGCATTGAACATAATTAATCGATATGTTTAAGGTCTATGTCAGGATATTTTTAAATCTTTGAACTATGCAGCTGTTTTAGAAATATTTGATAAAAACCAAAACCTGACCCTACTACGCTCTCAGCCACTGGATTTCTCCCAAAATCTAATCAGATCTAAGCAGAATGAAAACAAGCTTAAATACAACATTTTAAGTACGTAGGTATTTTAGTTCTGAAGTTACCGTGAATACTAGCATACATCCACGCACGCACGCACACGATCACATCCGCGCACACACGCGCGCGCGCCCTCACACACACACACACTCACACACACTCAGACACACACACACACACACACACACACACACACACACACACACACACACACCACCACGCATCCACCCACCACACACACGCGCACACGCACAGCACATGCGCACAGCAACACGCGCACAGGCACACGCCACACGCACCACGACACACACGCACGCACACGCACACACACACGCGCGCACACACACACACACACACACACACACTCACTCACTCACTCACGCACCCACCCACACACACGCACACACGCGCGCACACGCAACATGCGCACACGCAACACGCGCACAGCACACGCACACGCACACACACACACCCACACCCACACCCACACCCACACTCGGTTATCATGGCTGATATTGACAAAACTTGGCCGAAAGTTGTAAACTGAGTTAATAAATCGTTTTAGCGATAGTGAAAAAAAAAAGCCAATTGCATAACCCTCTATACCTACACATGTATATGTAGGTTGGAAGGTAAACATTGAAATTAAAATTATTTAATTTCTTTTAATTTAAGTTAGCATCTAGATGTATATTAACTTCTGTCTGTCATGAAGTTTTAAATGTCTGTTTGCATTTACAATGTTGGCTATTTTCATAATGCACTACTTATAAAAGAGGTTGCATAATTATCCTTAAAAAAATGTTAACATTATTTCATTTCTTTTAATTTCCATTTTTTAGGTTAGAAGGTCGTGTGATGTTCCACACTAGATATTTTATATTTCTAATGCTATATTTGGTTCCTAAATATTTGTAAGATTACCTATCTGTATTTTTTTGTCTATAATTGACTTGTAACATATTGGTTGCTATTAAATTTGACTTGACTTGACTATACATAACAAAGCCATGTGCTTGCTAAATCAGATTTTTACTTAGAATAACTTGAACTGGATATTTCCAGTGTCAGTTCATGAAAGAAATTAAATAACTTTCCCTTTTAGACAGGAAAGTAATCAATTTACAGATTTAAGTAATAAATTTAATAGATGATTTTCTAAAATTTAGATTTAAAGCTGGTTATAATTTTTCTGCTTCTATATGGCAGACACAAAAGCTGCATTTTTCCCAGAATTTAACGTTATTGCTGCCAGTGTGCTGCGATGAAACTTTAAAAAAACCCCAATATCACATGCCCATTTTTTTTGGTACAATTAAACCTACAACATTATACTTGATCTGTTTTCAACACATTTTTTAAAAACCGTAATTACAAGCTATTATGTAGTTGGTAATACGTAAATGAATCATAGCAGTGATAATGAATATGTAGTGGTGTGCGAACCCTACTTTTTTCGGACTGAACTCGAGGCGAATATAGTACAAAAACAAATTCCGAACCCTCAAATCAAACTCGAACTATTTGTAATTTTTTCAATACGGATAAAACTAAGAAAAATACTGCATTACAATATTGAATATTTATTATTTAACATTTTCTTGTTTAAAATACTCGTGTAGAAATACTAACTGTTCACTATGATGCAATTTTAGCACTTGACGATGCTCACTTAACACATTGTTTCTTGATGTCCACATATCTGTTGTGAATGATACTACAGACAATGATTTTAGTTCATTATTTAGTTTTCTTTTAAGATTATCAACAGTGTTTGTGTACAATGTTGGTACAAACTGTCGAGAAAAGGTAGTTCAGGTAGGCATATCATACTTTGGTTCTGCTAATCGTAATATAGCTCGAAATCCAATATCTTCTACTATGCTACGTGGTTGAAAATCTAACACAATCATTTTTGCAATTTTTTGAGACAAAGCTTGTGCTTGTGGATGAGATGCACTCCATGTGTTCGGAAAGTTCTGTTCGCTTTGGTTTGTAACTGTTTTAGATTTTACACTTGAAATATTATGATTTTCTTTGTAGTCTACTTAATGTTGTTTCACATTTTCATGATTTTTGTATCTAAATGTCTTTGTAACGTCGTTGTTGTACCAGTTGCCGTTTTCATACGTTTATTACAGTTTAAACACTCAGCCTCCAATTTACTAATTTTTTTAAAATAACGCCAAACAACCACGGATTTGGAATCATTATTTATAAATCCATGTTTACCATCGTTGGAACTGTTCATAGCGTCTTAAATTGTAGATAATGTGTATCGCAAAATAACGTAAATAAATCAAAAGCGTGTTCACCTAACCTCACTTTACTTTACAGTTTGAAAATCTTTTTCGAACCGAACCCGAACTCAAAGTTCAAGTTCGGTTCGAAAAATTTCAAGCTTCGCACACCACTATGAATATGTTGATTACTGTGATCAGTGAACATTTTTCATTCCTGTCTGATCGATTATGTAACCGAAACTTACAATTTGTTATCAATAGCAACGTAGAGCCAAGGATGAAAATATGGTTCTACCCATAGTTGGTACCTACAACAGACTATTCACTACGTGTTAATTCATGCTTGGCGGCAATCGTGTTAATTATACTTCTCATTTAAGTTATGTTTGAAATATAAGTTTATCAACAAGAATGTGGAATTGCTTTCTTAGTTATGTCTAGAAATAAACTACATCACGTATTGACTTACGTAAACATCGAAAATTGTCACATACAAATATATAGAATTAATTCAAGAAATGTTTAAAGTTACTAAACACTTTATTACCTTTTACCATTAAAATTCCTATTAACAGTAATTAACGTTGTAGTTTGTAATTTATGAGCTGCAGAACCTTCCATACACACAGTAACACTATAACCTAAACTTTTACTTGTAACAGTTTCTACTGTAATAGGCTTCAACTCCGCTTTATCTGTATCTAATAAATCATAAGGCGATACAAAATAAGTTAATTTCATAGGATGACCTAAAATTACAACATTTACATTTTGCTAAAACATTATTATAATACAAACCCCCTTGTCGTTTTTCTAAAATTCCAACAGGAGATTTATGTAATAAATTAAAAGGTTCTTTCATAAACGTCTGTAATTCAGCTAATGTACTTAAATCAGATTCAAGTGATTGTAAAGCGGTAAATGCTTTACATTTAATTTTTTTCTCAGCATTTAATTGATATATAGATGCAAAACCTTCTAATTGTGTAGTAAAATCAGTGAAATCTTGTCGAGAAAGGCACGATACTAATTCTGCACAGCTCTGTTGTTCTGTTTTACCTTCATGATGTACTTTCACATCACGAACTGATCCAGATTGTTCCAGAATTATTTCAAGGTAAAACATATCTGAAGAAATAAACAGATCCATTCCAGAGGGACCTACCATAAATTTTAATCTAAAAGTAGACATGTTAAATTCTGATATTTCTAGTCAAATGTGAATATACCCTAACTGTCGTGTTAAACTTTCCAATCTTTCAATCATGCTTTGTAAAGACGTTACTTTAATACAATGCTGTAAAGTATCTAAACATTTTTGATGTTGGCTTTTTTCAACACTATCTAACGAATATCGTTTGTCCTGCAAGTAAATTTATGTAATTTTATGGGATTACTTTGTTACTTAACCTACGAGCATGGTTAAACGAACAGTTTTCGATGTCTCCTGTAGAGATTTAAGCTGTGATGCTTTTGATCTTAATTTTTCCATTAAAAGTTCTAATTGCCAGTCTTTGTTTTTATCAATAGTGGTGGATAAACCACTTACAGGGGTTCCTATAATGTTAAATGTCAAACCTCTTTAAAATATTTTAATGTTATTTTATTTATTAAAATAATTTTACGTACCGTTCGTTACTTTATTCATTTTATATATTATATGTATTCTTAAAATATTAACATAAAAACATTATTTTAGGCTTATGAAAGTAAAACTATTTAATTACTAATTTTTGATAACACAAGTAGTAATAGTAATAAACAAAATTTGACATATAGCTTCGGGTTAGCTCGGTGACCGTTTCTAAATCCTCATGTAATTTCGTTAAAGCGCCAAATTTAAATAAAATTTGAATTAGGATTATTTAATAGCAATATTCTGTAGTTTTATTAATCCTTTATATTTGTTGTTAAATTAGACAAATCCTTAAGATATAACGTTTTATAAACAAAAGTCAAATATATTTTAGAAATAGCATACGAATTGTGATATACATTAAAGTGGAAAATTATAATTACAACAATATTATGTCAAAACGTTAGAAAATATAAACAAAGTACTAAAACATAGTCATTCTTCCGGACCAATTTCAGTTCACATATTATAAGTTGGAAGTGTGGCAGGATGTCGAATGTGTAGGTAGATTCCTTACCGGAACCATGGTGTTATCCCAGAAAAGGTACACTGGTCCATTTTCTTTGGAGTTATGCAACAACTAACACCCGCCCTAGCGTTCTCACTGCATCAGCAAAAAATAAAATGGTGCCCTTAAACAAGTTGTTAATAAATATAAGTATCTTCTATTTAAAATAAAAATTGAATGGCTTTATCAGTAGATTACTTCATGTTATGTATAAGACGAACAGATCTTGCTTACAGATCTTGTACGTAGAAAAAGAGAATATCTGTCGTTTGTTTAAATTTTCTGTAGAAAAATATATTTGGAGAATTGTGAGAATAAAAGTTGATTAAAATCCAGCTGTATTTTCTTATGTTTATGCAAGGACATAACAGTTTGGCGACGAGGTAGAAAGAATTCACGTTGGTTACAGCCAATATTCTTTGATACTATAATACATGCTAATTGAAATACAAGTATTATGCCTGACGAAAAAAATCAAGAAGCTACGTCTTCAGTTACTGAAACGGTACAACATT
This sequence comes from Vesta saturnalis, assembly GCA_036346205.1. Classification (NCBI taxonomy): domain Eukaryota; kingdom Metazoa; phylum Arthropoda; class Insecta; order Coleoptera; family Lampyridae; genus Vesta; species Vesta saturnalis. The sequence continues at coordinate 7,095,339 of JARFJB010000821.1, forward strand.
TTGTCCAAACAGTATTCTCAATAGAATCTTTCGGTGTCACTAAGAAATTTGATAGACGGTTAATGAGGCTGGAAAGTGCTTTTAAGGTATTTGCAATATCACTAGGTAAAAAAAAGGCTTACTTATTAAGTATTATTACATGGGCCCTACGGCATACGACGTACTTTGCGATAAATTATCCCTGCTGAATCTCCAGAGGCTAAGACTTTTGAAGAATTGGTGGAGACGATGAAAAGTCATTACAACCCCGAGCCATTAGAAATTTCCGAAATATTTTATTTGTTTACAAAGGAAACACCACGAAGGTGAAAGTTGTAAAGAATTTTTAACTACATGCCAGTTTGGTAACTACTTAAAAAAGGCGTTAAGGAACCAATTTGTGTTCGGATTGCAAAATGAAAATATTCAGAGTAGACTGCTGGAGTCTAAAAACCTTACTATTGAAACAGCAGTTGAAATTGCAAATAGCATGGAGATGAGTGCCAGGAATATTACGAAATTACATAAATCTAATAGTGCACAAAACGTATATAAAGTCAGCTCAATTTCAAAGGAAAGTGCAAGTGCTAATTCTTTTTACAGATACTAGAAATAAATCTAATAATGTGTTAAAATGTTTTAGATTCGTACCAGTTCAGCATTTAGCTAATTCATGCCCTATGAAAATGCGATTATGCCATAAATGTAAGCGGTAGGGTCACCGAGGTAAAATTTGTATGCTGGGCAAAACTGTTGCAGCAGTAGGTGTAATTGAGGAGGTACATGTAAATGTGAACATGTCCAGTTTAGAGATAAATTTATAATATCACTGCAGGTAAATGAGGTAAACTATACCTTTTAAGATTGATTTAGGTGCTGCTGTGACTTTGCTCAATGATACTGATTTTAAAAATTATCTCCTAAATCTTAAATTGAATAGTACAGATTTAAAACTTGCTACTTATGGTGGTCAACCATTAGGCATATTGGGTTATGCACTAGTTGACGTTAAGTATAAGAATAAAGTTAGATTGCGTAATATTTATGTTGTCAATCAAATAAACCTCTTTTGGGGAGAGAATGGATTAGACAGTTAGGTGTGGATCTGAATAATGAAGTTGCACAAATAAATAAGTTGCCAGATTCAAAGTGAGATTTTCTTTTTCAAAAGTATACAGGGCGTTCAAAAAAATATGGGTAGGATTGTAGGTCTTCAAGGCAGAGGAAAATTGAAAACTTACTAAAAGATATACTGGGGTTTCCATCTTCCTTGGTGATATAAAAATTACTGCACCAAATGATAAGATCCATTTCCAAAGATTAGAATCTGTTCTTGCTAGGTTACAGAATCATAATATAAGAGTTAATTTTGCAAAATGTCAATGTCTAAATAATTCAATTGAATATTGTGGTTACTTAATTGATAAAATAGGTATACAGCTATACACCTACAAATAAAACTGAGGTTAGAGCTTTTGTTGGATTAATCAATTGCTATAGTCGATTTTTTAAAAATTTGAGTGATATACTACATCCCATTTACAATTTGTTAAAAGATAACACTACATTTTCATGGATTAAAGGATACCAACAAGCCTCTGAAAGCGTCAAACAAGACTTACTATCAGGCAGGATCCTAGCACATTTTGATCTTTCATTGCCTCTTGTTTTGGCTACTGTGGCAAGCCCATATGCTGTGGCTGCTGTTTTGTCACATGTTTACCTAAACGGTACAGAACGTCCCATTCAATTTGCTTCACAGATGTTAAGCAGTGTTCAGCAAAAATATGCTCAAATTGATAAAGAAGCGTATGCTATAATTTTCGGTGTTAAAAATGTTATTACCTACATGGTAGATCGTTTACTTTATTGGTTGATAAATAAACCATTAGTCCAAATTATTTCACCTTCAAAAAGTTTGCCTGCTCTTACAACTGTTTGTATGCAGCATTATGCCTTATTTTTACAAAGTTTTAATTATAAAATAAAATACAAAAATACGAAGTTGCATGCCAATGCTGATGCATTGTCTCGGTTACCCGTAAAATATTATTCAAAGTATAATTATGACGTTGCAGATATTTTTAAAATGTTTCAAATAGACACATTACCTATTACAATTACTAAATTACGAAAATGAATTATATAACTCATTAAAAGGTCTACAGTCGGGATAGAAATAAAGCCATGCTATAGATTTAATGTTCCCCAAATTGAACTTACTTTACAAAATGATTGCATTTTAAGAAACGATAGTGTAGTAATTGCAAAGAAACTACGTCTTAAAGGTTTAAACGAGCTACATGCAGCTCATTTTGGTGTGGTCAAAATGAAATCTTTGGCCAGAAGCCACTGTTGGTGGCCAGGTATCTCTAAGGATATCTAACATTTGTGTAAAAATTGTAATGAATGCAATGAACACAAAAACAATCAGTTAAGGTACCAGTGCTTCCTTGGCCATTGGCCACTACCTCCTTCTAGCGTGTGCATTTGATTTTACAGGTCCATCTATGAATAAAAATTACTTTGTATTAGTAGATGCTTATACAAGTTGGCCGGAAGTAGTGAACGATTTAACCAGCAAAACAGTCATTATTGTTATAAGGAAAACTTTTTCTACATTTGGAATACCTTTAAACTTAGTTTCGGACAACGCCCAATGTTTTGTTTCTTACGAATTTAAAATATTTCTGAAGGAAAATGGTATTTTGGACCAACTAAGTGCACCTTATCATCCTGGTACCAACGGCTTAGCAGAGAGATATGTGCAAACATTAAAACAGTCCTTAATAAATCTTAAAAGTACTTCATCTGATAAAGAATTTCAGTTAAGAAAAATTTTATTTCATTACCGTATAACTCCTAACAGGATTAAGTCCATCTACTTTAATGTCTGGTAGGTCTATTTGATCCAGATTAAATATATTTAAACCTAGAGAAACAAATTTAGATGATAAGATTGAAATTAAAATTTATGTTTGGAAGTGGGAGATAGGGTAGAGGCCAGAGATTATACTCAGAAGAGTATGTGGCGATACGGTAGAGTTATGGAAAACTTAGGTAAATTGTACTATACAATCAGATTAGATGATGGTCAAAATTGGAAAAGACATGTTGATCAGTTAAGACTAATTGGGGAAAATACGCCCCCACAGTGTATACCTAATATGCCTAGTACGGTTGAATAATAATTGTACATCAAAGTTACATAACCTATATATATATATATATATATATATATATATATATATATATATATATATGATATATATATATATATATATATATATATATATAGCGAAAATCACTCACTCACTGATAATCGTCGCACAGCCGAAACGGCTCGACGGATCTACTTCAGATTTTGACAGGACTTTCTTTTCGTGCCCAAGGCGTCGAATAAGAAGGTTTTTCGAAATTCGGCCCCTAAGTGCCAAAAAAAGTAAAAAAAAAGGATTTTCTGACCAAAACGGCGCCCCGCGTCCGAAATATTAACTCGATCGAAAAAATCTCGGACACGTCGATTTTTATTTTCAGTCTGCCGTATTATCCGACGGTCAAAAAAATATTACTGTGCCGTGCGGCCGGGTGTGGGTGCAAGTCCTAACTGATATATTAACGATAACCCTAAACCGTTGGTCCTAGAGACATGAAATTTGGAGGGTGTGTTCTTTGTTTTTCGAAATTCCAGTCCTAAGAGGGTGAAATGGGGGGGTTAAATTTTTTTGTAAAACTTTTTATTCTTGGGTCGATTGATTCGAAAATTGGTACACATATTCTTCAATTAAAATTATGACACGTCTATCACGTGTTCCATGCAATTTTTTGATACGACGCGTAATTTAGCGGCCCAAAATTCCTAAGGTATAATTTAAGTGTTAGTTCAAATTTTTTCAATATCTGAATAACGATTCATTTTATTAGAAAAAGTGCAGACGTACTTTTAAAAAAAAATTTAATTTTACATAACTTTTCTTTATAAACTTTCTTAATATAATGCAAGGTAACTCTAAAAAATAATTAAATATAAATGAAAATGATTAAAATGTATTATTGATATTTTATAGAAGCGGACGGCTTTGAAATTTTTTAAGTTAACGTCTATCTGAAATGAAGTTTTAAACGCCATTCTGACATAGATTACTGTTTTTGTTTTTACAATGTTGCCCGTTTTCGTTATGAACGTGTGAGAGGTTGAAATTTGTTTTAATTTTTACCTTCCAACCTACATATACATATGTAAGTATAGAAGGTTATGCAATCGACTTTTTAAGTTAGCATCTATACTTGAAATCAAATAAGAATAAAATAGAGGGCGCTTGAATTCAAGTTATGTGTACACTGCTATAATGTATATATGGTTGCAAAATAATAACAAGCAAGTCATTGTCCAAGTTTGGTGACAAATTCATTCGCGCAATTTACTCTCTTGGCAACAACAGTTTCAATCACTAATGTATTCAAAGTTTTGTATACCGTAGCGAAGCACGGGTGTTCCGCTAGTAATCATTATAACTCTATTCAGACTGAAAACGACATAAATTAAAGTGTTACGCAAAAATCACCAGCACATGAATCTGAAGTAATAAAAAGCTCGCCCGATTCACCTGCAGATAACCGAGCTGGTAGCGTGGTGGTGACACGACCTGCTTAGCATTCGGGAGGTAAAGGGTTCGATTCCCTTTACCGTCTACCATGTATGAGGTTTTTTCAGGGGGTTTTCCTCACACATGTAGCGGCATTGTCACTGCGTATATGCACACCATGTGCGGCTGCTTAGGCGAATGCTGGGGTAGTATTTTCCCCCTCAGAACATTAACTCCGTTCCTTCCGATCCTATCCTGACCACACCCATCCGTAATCCCACCATGCATATATACGTAATGTATGTATCTATGCTGGGAATCCATGATTGTGGCTGAATACGTGGCTTTTTTTTTCTTGCAGATATTGAAAGGCTAACAGATGTTTGCGATTCCACTATAACTGCGTATAAGTCTACCGGTGATGTACCTTTACGTAGGTCTAAGCGTACTATTGAAACTCTATGTAAGTTAGATCTGTAAAGTTTTTTTTCTGAGTTAAAGTTTTTTTTTGTTAGTATCCTTTTCAAGAGGGGGACAAATGTTATGTATAAGACGAACAGATCTTGCTTACAGATCTAGTACGTAGAAAAGTTTATAATAATAACATATTTCCAAAGATATGCTAGCTATAACAGTTAGGTAAACGTATTTGAAAGCCAACCATGGTATCCAATTGTATTTTAATAAAGATTAGCTAGATGTTTAATAAATTAAATATTATTAAACCGTTGAAAATGACATTTCAGAACACTCTCTAACGGACGAAGGCTAGCAAAAAAATGCCACAATCCAAAAACAAATGTAACAAAATATAATAAAATTATAATGTAAGTGTAGAGCAAAGATTTAGTAAAACCATAACAAATCTAGCGAAGAAATAATTTTTCGTTACTACTTCTGGTTCACTAAATCTACAAAATCTCACGTGTTCTTTATGTCTGGTTTCAACCCTATGTTTTATCGTTCAACTATATACTTTTGTAAGTTTAAACGCAGTCCTAATGCCATGACCAATTAAGCACTTTCAGTTGTATCTGTAACATTAAATATAAAAGGAAGAAAAACAGTACCTACCGACATTAAGCACTAGTTTCTAAATCTAGAAGAAAGATTAATGAATATTTAAAATTACTTAAAGGTGATTCAAACCCATTTGGAAAATTAAGAAAACGCAAAGCACAATTATTACTTACTTACTTTTTTTACTACGAAGCCGTGAGCAAAACATTATCCCAAAGTTTCTCAGTATTAGAAGAAAGTTTAATAACAAGCAAGCTAATCAAATTTACAGGCGAACTGAACATACAAATACATTTTACAACGAAAAATTTAGATTAAAATGCTAAATATCACTTGTATTTGCATTTTAACATTTCAACTGCATTAATTAGAGACGATTGGGATAAAATTGAGTTTTGGTGTGGAAGTTGCGTTTGACATTTCAACTTAACGTCAAAAAGCAAAATTTGATAAACTATACAAACAACAAAATAAAAAAGCGTTTTTGATAATAAAAGAACAATTGTAAACCTATCTAATCATGTTTTTACGGATAATGCTATTGAAGAACTTTTTAAATGTGGGGATTTTGTGGTAATACCAAGAGTAAAACCATTTGAAGATATAGTTTCCAATGCTAAGAAATCTACTAAATCCTTTTCTTCACTGTATTCATTATATATTAGTAGTGCAAAACCTCCCAAGATTAATTTAGCCTTCCGTCAACGATATGGTTTATTAGATCTTAAACGTAATGATAACACAATACTTCCATGACATGAAGATAATGACACTGCTATTTAAAACATGAATGACTATAACATTAAATCAGAACATCTGTTGAAACCACAAATTTAACGTGTGTGTGGGTGTGTGCCTGCGTACGTGCGCGCGTACGTGCGTGCGTGCGCGCGTGCGTGCATGCGTGCGTGTTTCTCCATCACCTCCTGTAAATACTCAATACTTAGACGCATGCACAGACTACCCCTCAGACACCCTAAAAACTAACAATGCAACACACAAACATACCACCCATTACGGAGGATGCAAACATTACAAAGAAGCGTTGCACACAAAAGAATGTTTAGCGACACAATCCCCCAGAGAGATCCTTACCACTCGTCACAATTACCGCTTTCTTCCATTCCTCCGGAAAAATCTTAAAGTCAAATTCAAAAGCCTTCCCGCCATTCTAACATAACTCATTGATGACCTCCCAAAGGAAATAAAAGAATCTCTGGGTTATCCATATATGTCCCACCGCCTATTTGATAACGACCAACATAAGGATATTCGCCAAACGAGTGTGATATAATCGCACCCTAATACACACTGAACACTATCCCTAATAATCAATACGCGTTTTGATTAGATTCTGGATTAACAAATAATAATATATTAAATTTTGTAGTGATTTCGATAATATAAAGAAATTAATACGACATTCGATCGTTAAGTAGGAGACTGAGGGTGTTGCCAAAATATTACTTAGTGTTAATTTAAATTTGTTGTACCCTTCATGAACGCAAATATATTTAATAATTAATAACTGGAAATGAGCGGACTTGCCCATCCGAGTGTAGGTAATGGCGCCTTCTTATGTAATGAAAAACACTGCCGATGTTATAAACAAAAAAGCTTTATTTTATTATTTTGATATAAAAGGTATTAATTTATTTGTAAAAATCGCAAATGTATGATTTAGCTTTCTCAACATCACTGCATTAACAATGCGCTCAACCGGCGCATATTGTGCAAAACGAAACCATATTTCTGATTTTTCTCTTTAGTTTGTGATGGTGGAGATACATAATATTGTAGGGGGTCCAAATAATCACCACTGTTCTCATCACACAGGTTACGCTCTTCAACTTCATCCTCTGATGAACTGCTTCTTATCTTTGCCTTTTGGTTTTCTTTTCTTTTCCGCTGTCTCCCTTTTTTTCTGTTCTGCTTCTTCATTAATTGAGTTATAAGGAGTAGAAGTTAAAATTTCAAAATGCTGACGTTTGTTTCACTTGATAGATTGAGATGAACCTGAGGGTTAAGGAGTTGGTGATATGACATCATTTGACACTTTTGACTCAGATCATGCACCCTTTTCAGTTGAAAGTTGTTAATTAACGATTTGATTGATAGAAACATTAGTCTAACGATATTGATTGCTGTTCTTTACTCTCGATAATCAGTTAGGACCCATATTTAACTGCTCTACATTTTTTGGATTTGGATCAGTCTCCTGTTGCGGTGTGAAAAGCGGATGCTGCAAAAATGTCATCGGGAAAAAGATAAGGGTTAACAGGAGATATTTTTGTCGTCTCAAACTCTTACAACAAGTAATCTCATATATATGAGAAACACTTCATCAGTGATCCACTCATTTTTGGTACAGGCATAAATAGTGCCAGGTAGTCCACCACGTTTAAGACCATCTGTCATTCGAAGTCTTCCGTAAATAAACAATGGAGGCATATACATGCCAGAAGCACTCATTTCACAACACAATCATGGTTTTACCCCTTTCCCAACTTGTAGGCTTACCCACTTATTTTTGGTCCAATTATAGGTATAGGTTTGTGGACTATGTAATTCCAGTATAGTCAATATTACAAATCTTGTCTGGTGTATACTTATGTTTGTAAAATATTTGAATCAGGTTAGAGAAGAAGCGCTCTACTTCGGGTTTGCTAAAGGCAGTTAAACAATTAAGACTGGTTGTTTCAGGTTTTCGGACGCTCAAGGTAGGATTTTTCTGTAAAAACACATTCAACAAATCCGCACTGGCAGAAAATGCCATAAACCACGCTAGTGTAGAATTAAAACCCCAATAAAGCGCGAAAGGCTTAGGGGAAATACACTGGCGAATACATGCGTCATACTCTACTGCACAACCACAAAAAGTTTACTCTATACAGTGTGTATGATCCAAATGGAATACACTCGGTAATAAATAAATGGAGGCGTGTTCAAAAAAACGCTCGGGCACGTCGATTTGTATTTTTAGTAGCGCATTCTTTTCAACAAAAAACTGTTTATACAGGGTGTGTTATGTAAAGGTAGCCAATACCAACTTTCCCATTTTAAATGTAACGCCCTGTATATTGTGCAATTTTTGGATTTTTCAGAAAATTCCAGACACATTCCATGTACAATGTTCTATATATATATCTTCAACTGTTTCGGAAATATTAAGTATTTTCAGATTTACTGCAAAAATTAACATTAACAAAAGAAAATTATTTGGTTACAGAAATTCGCTACAACACACTGAAAAACCAAAACAAAAAAAAATTAATGCCAATGTAAGAGATGTTCAAAATGCTCGCCGCGAACGTCTTACAACATCCAAATCTTAAATAGAAATTTCCTGTAACGCTACTCAACATCTCAGGCGTAACCGATCTCGCGAAACTGCTTTTCTATTTTACTAATGGTCCCTTGGGAAATAGGCGGCAAATTTGGAAAATTTTCACGTAATAAGAGAGCAACTTCCATTTGTGCCTTTGTGTTATCTCCATAACTAATCATCTGTAGAATTGTTATTTTGTGGATTTCTGTTAAATGAACCATTTTTTGCGCAGTTGGTTAGCGCGGTACTCTAGCAAAGTACAGGTCGTAGGTTCAAATCCTAGTCGATGTAAACTTTTTATTTATGTATTTAATAAAATTAATAATAATTTTTAATTATATATTTACCTTTGAACGTATTTGTTCATAACAAAACTTATGATAAATTAAAAAATTATTTATAGCTTTTTTTATTTAATATCAGTAAAAAGGAACGCTGAAATGATTTTGCTTACTTTCTCATTATCAAGACCTAAATGGGAAAGAAGTGTTGAGTGTGTGGTCCGGAATTTATGTAATCAAATAATTTTCTTTTGTTAATGTTAATTTTTGCAATACATCTGAAATAGCTGAAGATAGGTATATGACATTGTACATAGAATGTCTACAATTTTCTCAAGAATCCAAAAATTGAATACTATACAGGGTGTTCATTTAAAATAAGAAAGTTGGTATTGGTCACTGTTACATGACACACTCTGTATAAAAACTTTTTGTCGAAAGAAATGCGCATCTAAAAATATCAATCGACGTGTCCGAACGATTTTTTTCAAACACATCCTCGTTTATTAATTATCGAATTTATTCCATTTGATATATATATATATATATATATATATATATATATATATATTAATAAATATTAGTGTGACAAAGTCCCGTATCTCCTTTACTTAAAGAGATACAAAAAAAAATTAAATACAAAAGTTGTAAGATATGTTCTGGTGCATTATCCAAAAATATTTTTAAATATACAGGGTAGATCATAAAAGCTTAGAAGTAATTTTAAGTTTTTTTTTAAATAGAAAATCCTATATATTATTACATATTTAGACTCTACATACAATTTTAGATACATTTTATGTATAATGTCCTATACCTAAGTCTAACCGTTTTTTGACTAATTTCAAAATTTTTGTAAAAAATGACGTTTGCAGGCCAAAACATAGGTGGAAATCTTTTCTAAACGAAGCCTTTATCAATTAATTATGGTTGGTTTCCTTGGAAATGGGGACCTACTCTAATGGGCTGTATTGATATTTTTGTAATACATTCATATAGGGTGATCAAAAATGGACAATAAAGAGTAGATTCAAAAAAACCTATAGTCATTTTTTTTAAATGGAAACCCTCTATTTTTTTAATTCTATCTTATTTAGCATTAAAAATAAGGGTAACTTTGTATAAGAGTGTATATTCCAAAAAATTGTAGTTTTTGAAATAATGACAATTTAATGTTTTTTATTGTAAAAAGGCTATACGGCTTTCAAGTTTTGTTGTTAGTTGGCCGTGACGGCTTCGTTTAGAAAAGATTTCCACCTATGTTTTGGCCTACAAACGTCATTTTTGACAAAGAATTTGAAATTTGTCAAAAACGGTTAGACTTAGGTATAGGACATTATACATAAAATGTGTCTAAAATTGTATGTAGAATCTAAATATATAATAAAATATAGGGTTTCCTATTTAAAAAAAAATTTTAAATTACTTCTAAGCTTTTATGATCTACCCTGTATAATTAAAAAAATTTTTGGAATATGCACCAGAACATATCTTACAACTTTTGTATTTAATTTTTTTTGTACCTCTTTAAATAAAGGAAATATGACGCTTTGTCACACTAATGCGCCACCCTGTATAGTGGCGAACAAAAGTTTGGAAACATTCAACGTTTTAAAATATATATATATATATATATATATATATATATATATATATATATATATATATATATATATATATATATATATATATATATATATATATATATATATATACAGGTGACAAACTCGATGGCCAAAACGAAAACAGCTGATTCCTCTGGCCAAAAGGAACAAAAAATTGTTAATAGAGGGTGTGTCTATTGTTGATGGTTTCCAAGATGTTAACTTTTTTTTAATTTTTTCTATTTTTTAAATCACGCTGTATCTTCCAAACTAAAATAGTTACAAGAAAACACATTAGAAGAAATTTGTAGAAGATGAAATTGCCTTAAAGAATATTGAATTCATTCGAGACAAACTCATCATTCAACATTTTTAATGACATAATGAATTCAGAAATGATTTTTTTTCAAACCCCAAGACAAATTTCCAAGAGGAATATTTTTCCAATAGAGATGGATTTGATACATGGCCGATAAAGGAAAAACTTCCTTTTTTCATAAGCTTCACAACGATATGAAAAAAACTTATGATTGACGTACTAATTACTGAATTGTTACAGGAATACACCCCAGGAAAAACTTTCAGAGCATAAAATTACCTTCAAAAATATGGTAGAGTAGATGAGAATTGACGATTTGTCCCTCACTTTTCAGTCAATCTGTACATTTACGGCAAGAAATACGTCTCCTTTACTGATATCTTTTCATCACCGTAGCAACGACTTGACATTAGTAAGTTAGTTTTCAAAATTTGTTTGCTATTACAGTTTTGCTGATTTCAATACGTATTCTTTCTGTTGTAGTGATATTGTAATTTAGTTTTTGAGTCGTTCTTGTTCTTGTTATTATTATTGTTCTTGTTCGTGTTCGTGTTTTCCTTCCTGAGTCATGTTTTCAGATGAAGAATATGCCGATATTCATTATTATTATTATAGTGTTGCCCAAGGGAATGCGAGTGAGGCTGCTAGACTGTATGCAGCTGCTTTTCCAAGATAAATTCATCCAGAAAGAGGGGTGAGATCGGGAGATCTTGGAGGCCACGCCACTGTACCACCTCTTCCAATCCAACGTTGGGGATAATGTTCGTTTAGCCAATCTCTCACACCTCTTCCGTAGTGGGCCGGACAACCATCAAGTTGAACCCACATATCTGCTCTTGTTGCCAATGAAACCTCCTCCATCAATTCAGGGAGGTTTTCTTGAAGGGAATTCAAAAAATTCACTGCATTGACTCTATCTGGCAGAATATATGGACCAATAAGTTGATTGTTGAGTAAACCAACCCAATCATTAACTTTGAACTGGTGTTGAAAGCTATTTGGTCTCATAGTATGTGGGTTCTCATGTGCCCAGACGTGCGTGTTATGGATATTGAAGATGCCTGACCTTGTAAAGGTGTCCTCATCCGTCCACAAGATTGCTTTTTGGAAATCTCGATCATTCCTAACTGAATTGAGATATCATTGGCAAAACTCAATCTGCCGACCTAGATCTCCATCAAAAAGTTCTTGAACTCCCGTCACGTGATACGCACGTCTTCTGTCAGCCTTAAGAGTTCTCCATATTGTTTCTTGTGGCATCTGCAATACATTGGATGACCGCCGCAAGCTAGTCTCAGGATTTGATTCGAAATGCTGGATTACGTCGTCAATCCTCTCAACATTATGAAATTCCTTTTGATCTCTTAGGATCCTAAAAGATCCTCTCTCTCTCTTAGAGCAGTGTGTACTCTAGAGAAAACTCTTCTTTCTGGATGAATTCTTCTTGGGAAAGCAGCTGCATACAGTCTAGCAGCCTCACTCGCATTCCCTTGGGCAACACCATAATAATAATGAATATCAGCATATTCCTCATTTGAAAACATGATTCAGGAAGGAAAACACGAACACGAACAAGAACAATAATAATAATAAGAACAAGAACGACTCAAACACTAAATTACAATATCACTACAACAGAAAGAACTCGTAATGAAATCAGCAAAACTGTAATAGCAGTTAGTTGACAACTAACTTACTAATGTCAAGTCGTTGCTGGAGTGATGAAAAGATATCAGTAAAGGAGACGTATTTATTGCCGTAAATGTACAGATTGATCGAAAAGTGAGGGACAAATCGTCAATTCTCATCTACCCTACCATATTTTTGAAGGTAATTTTATGCTCTAAAAGTTTTTTCTGAGGTGTATTCCTGTAACAATTCAGTAATTAGTACGTCAACCATAAGTTTTTTCTTTATCGGCCATGTATCAAATTCATCTCTATTAGAAAAATATTCCTCTTGGAAATTTGTCTTAGGGTTTAAAAAAAAATCATTTCTGAATTCATTATGTCATTAAAAATGTTGAATGATGAGTTTGTCTCGAATGAATTCAATATTCTTTAAGGCAATTTCATCTTCTACAAATTTCTCCTAATGTGTTTTCTTGTAAGTCTTCTAGTTTGGAAGATACAGCGTGATCTAAAAATAAGTCCACGAAATAGAAAAAATGAAAAAAAAGTTAACATCTTGGAAACCATCAACAATAGACACACCCTGCATTAACAATTTTTGTTCCTTTTGGCCAGAGGAATCAGCTGTTTTCGTTTTGGCCATCCAGTTTGTCACCTGTATATATATATATATATATATATATATATATATATATATATATATATATATATATATATACACAACCTTTAACCACGATTTCTACATCGAAAACTAAACCTAGTTTGCTCTAAAGATTATATTCCAAAGCAGTGATGTCCATAACGTCAAAAATCATGAATCTGAAATATCTGTATGTATATCACAAAACAGATAAACAAGTTTTTTTGACGTCAACACAGCGATTCAGCGCGCTTACATGCCTGCGAATCGCTCTCATCTGAATGACCTACACGCGAATGAGGGCGAAACAGTTGATCAACGCAATACTATCGACCGCGTTGCGCCCACATGTTCAGTACTAATGCTGGCGGTTTTTCCCGCTCTGACCTCGCCCCTTTCGAAATACGAAGTCTGATAATAATGCGTTCCGCACTTCTGATTGCCAGTTCGAATTTAGTATCTGTATTAAAACTTAAAATATTAATAAATGAGTTAAATGAAATGATTTTTTATTTTATATTTTCTTCATTTAAATAAAAGTTAAATAAGCAGTTAGGTAAATATGATATCATGAACCAGTAGATAAAAAAAGTAAGGCGAGTTTTAAACTGTAAAAAAAATTAAGCCTATGAATTTTTTTTTGATTATTTAAAATTATCTTAAAATTAAGCCCATGAATTTTTTTTTTGTCATCACATTTGGTCGATCTTGGCAAAACATTTATATAAAAAGTCGATCTTGGTCAAAAATTAGTGGACACCACTGTCCTAAAGGTTCTGAATATTTTGTAAAAAAAAAAATAGAAATTTATTAATTTCTTCTAAACCGCTTGATGTATTTTATTGAAATTTTGTAGGCGTTGCTCACTTCAACCAACTAATGTTTTGCGACAAAAATATAAATTTTAGTCTCAACAGTGGCGTACGGACACTACTTAATATTTAAAAAAAAAAACATGGCACTGCTTTATCTCGAAATAAAAATCACATTTGTTCAATTCTGAATAAAAAAGATATCTCGTTTTTTTTTAATTTTGATATTTCAAATTTTGAGGATCTTACTTACCTGTCTTTAAATTATTTTAGTGTTTAAATTACGATTAGCTTTATAATGCCGAGTTTACTTACTAATTCAGAATATGCAGACATTCATTTATGGGTACTGCAACGGAAACGCTCAAGGAGCATGTCGAGATTGTGCTAGGAGACATCCCGATAAGTAGGTTTTCAAGAATGTTCATCATAGTTTTCAAAATTTTGGCTTACCAATAGATCCACAGAGAAACAAAAGATTGGAAGAAGATATACTTGATAACAATCGTACTTGTTGTAAAGCTTCTAGAGAGTTAGTATTCCGAAACATAAAATCGTGTTTTGCGAAGAAATGGCAGAAAAGTTTACCACTTGCAACCCGTCCAAGAACTAAAGCCAGAAGATGGACCAAAACGTGTAGAATTTGCAATTGGTTCCTAAGGTCATTAGAGAAAGATGTTTGATTCTTAAGAAAAATTTTATTTACCGATAAAACGACCTTTACAGGACGAGGAGTGGTAAATTTCCATAATCCACGCGAAAATCATCATATAATTAGAGTGTGCACTTTTCAACAAGAATTTAGTGTCAACATTTGGCTAGGGGTGCTGAGGGATAATTTAATAGGCCCATATTTTTTACCCCCCCCCCGTCTTAATGCCAATCTCTTCTCAAAGAAATGGCCCATTATTTGAAAGATATTCCTATTCATGTGCGGCAAGAAATGTGGCTGCAAATAGACGGAGCATCGGCACATTATGGTATAAATGTTCGTCGCTGATGTGATACGAATTATATCAAGCGGTTTAAGAGAAATTAGTAAATTTCTATTTTGTAAGCGTTATTTTTAATACATAAACACAAAAGTGGTATATAACTAAATATATAATTTTTTTTGTTTATGTATTTAACATTTGTCATCAAATATTTCAAAATTGACTTTTTTTCTAATTTTCAGTAAACGACTACAAAAAAATTTGTTCGCAACACGTGCGCTGGCACATTTTTGGTGCTCGGCCTTGCATTTTATCCCTCGGCTACGCCTCGGGTAAAAAAGCGCAGTCTGGCACCAACAGCGCACTAGTTACGAAAATAACTATTTTTTTTTACAAAATATTAAGACCTTGTATTTCTTTAACGAAGCATTTTTAAGATATAATCTATAGAGCAAACTAAGATTATTGTTCGATGCAGAAATCGTGGGCAAGATTGGAGACTTTTGGAACATACCACAATTCCAAGGTCCCCCATTTCCAAGGTTACCACAATTTCAAGGTCCCACCGGCTCAAGGTCGCGAAATAAGTAGGCCATGTTTATACACAACTTTCCCAAAATCGCACATTTCTAAGATTACCACAGCTCCAAGGTGAAACAACATGCGTAGGTCACTAACACTCATCACATTCTCAAGGCTATTTGCGCACCCTACCTACTCAAATAGCCATCTCATTTTTTCAAGGCTTGCTCATGTAATTTTTTACACTTCTCTGATACAACACTTAGATCCAAATTAAAAAAAGATAATGATATGCTAATACATTTATTTGTTGTATGTACAAATGTAATCAGTGTATTATTCAGATATATGATTTTCTCCAGGAATAAAACATTTTGGTTTAGTACAAGTGCAAAAGGTCCTTTCCACTTCTGTATCATTACACCTGATTGGACGTGGTGCAAATAATTGAGCGTACGTGCCATTGGTTTATTCGAACTCCACATATGAAGCATTCAAACGTATCGTCTGAAGATAATCCTCTAGAGGACTACCAGATGTTCATCAGCGGTACATGATGGCATATCATCACAGTATCATTGATATATTTGAGCATATACACCGTGTGTGTGTGTGTGTGTGTGTGTGTGTGTGTGTGTGTGTGTGTGTGTGTGTGTGTGTGTGTGTGTCGTGCGTGCGTGGTGTGTGTGTGTGTGTGGTCTGTATGCCTACATGTTTGTTTCTCTGTCTATATAGTAGCCACCGCGGTCAGTCAGTTAGTGTCGGTCTGTCTGGTCTGGGGTCGCACTATTGGGGTCGACGGTTTTCTGAAAAAAAAATGATAAGTAGGAGAGTTCTGCCAGTTATGCTTTCTATGTTGTGTTGTGTTGAGTGTTAGTGACCTAAGCATGTCGTTTCACCTTGGAGCTGTGGTAATCTTAGATATATATATATATATATATATATATATATATATATGTTCAATTGTATGTTTCCGAGGGTTTGGCATGATATTCCGAATATTATCCCACGTTTTTCTTCCTCCTTCTCCTTGACGACGTTTCGACCAAATCTCAATGGCCATTCTCAAGTCTTCTTTTCGTTGCTCGTGTCACTCGAACAAAACTGTTGTTCTTCATCAGGTGTAAAGGTTTTAATACTGCTTCACTTTCTCTTGTTTCACTTTCTCTTGCTTTCCCTCGGTTCATGTGATTGGCACTTGTTGGATTTCTATTTCTAGTTTTCTATTTTATTTTTATTTTCTTGTTGTGCATGACGTATTTTGTTTTTTTGTGATTTTCTTTGTATGTTGATTTAATGCTGTTTTCCATGTTGGGGTCTTTATGTGTCGTCTCGGGTGTTGAGGTTGTCTGGACAGCATTAAATCAACATACTAAGAAAAACACAAACAAGAAAATTACGTCATGCACAATTACAACAAGAAAAGAAAAATAAAATAGAAAACCAGAAACAGAAATCCAACAAGGATCAGTCACACGAAACCGTATCCATACATTGTCAAGGATGCGGCTCCGTCAGACCGTGTCGGAATCACATTAATGAACCCAAATTACGCAGATAAACCAATTGGCGTGTCTTTTGGAAGAGTTGACCAGTTGCCGGTGAGGGTGATAATGTTACTACTGGAAAATGTGATGCAGAGCAATGCTAGCTTTTTCTCGAGCGACTTGTTAGTTTTAAACGTGGATAGAGTAACTGTACCTGTTGGCTATGGACGCAGAAACTTGACAGGTTTAAAATTTGAAGACTTTTGTAAAGGTAAAAGACAGAATATTATTGTTGTACCGATAACAATCAACGAAAACAATTGTTTAGCTCGTGCTCTAGCCTTAGCAATAGCATTTAGAAATAACGATGCTATGCGCAGTAGCATGAAAACGGGATATGCCTAAACGGTGGGGTAGGCCTTAGTCAGGGTGGTAGTTACGAGCACATTAAAGCATTTCAAAATCATTTAACCTCTTATGCCATTGTAGTTTATAATTCGCGAATAGGTGATTCGGTTTACTTTTAGGGTCCTAGGGAACCAGGTCGAATAGTTTTAAATTTAATATACGAAGACGTACGCTATAATGTCATTATCAGTATCACTTCAGCATTTACCTGCAGTTATTATTGCGAACAGTGCAAAGAACGTAGTAATAACAAAACACAGCATGCGAAATGCTTGTACCAGTGTCTTAGTTGGCATCAAAAGCCGCCATGTTCCATTCGAAATCTGAAGATTGTTTGCGACGATTGCAAGAGATCTTTTTACGGGCAGGAATGTCTTAGAAACCACAAGGACAGTGAGCTATGTAAAAAATTACGTAAATGTTTAAAGTGCCTCAAAACCACTGAAGTAAAGGGTAAACATAGATGCGGTTGCAGTCGTTCTCCGACGTGCAAAGACCAAAAACCTATTGGACATCTCTACTGTATGTCCGTTAACAAGGTTCGAGGTGACAACGGTTATGGTAAAACATCTATGTTTATCTTTTACGATTTGGAATGCATGCAAGAGAAGTTGTGTGAGGGGATAAATAATATAAGTCTGCACGAGCCCAATCCATGTGTGGCCGCGAATGTTTGCTCTGTTTGTATCCAATACACTGACAATTTGGATGAGCGATGTTCGATGTGCAGCGAAAGAGTGCACATTTTCAGGGAAGATCCTGTTGATATATGTTGCCGAGAAAAAGCACGAAAATTTAAAGTTACATGCATTGCACATAACATGAAGGGGTACGATGGATATTTTGTGCTTAGATGCATGCTAGGTAATAATTACCGATGCAGACCCAAAGTCATCTCCAACGGTCCAAGACTAATTTCCATTCAATGCGACGATATCAGGTTTATTGACTCCCTCAATTTGATTCCATCGCCACTCTCGGCATTTCCGAAAACTTTCAATTTTCCCGAATCCAAGGGCTATTTTCTATTTCTCTTCAACACATCCGCGAATTAGAATTACGAGGGTCCTTTACCTGCACTTGCATATTATTGTGCAGATTAGATGTCGGGGAAAGATCAGCAAAAACTTTTAGATTGGCACGCGACTGAGACCCAGAGTAATTATGTTTTCAAGATGAGTGAAGAGATTGTAAGGTATTGCTTGATGGATATTAAGATCCTCATTATAGGTTGCATTAGTTTCTGGTCTATTTTCGCGACCCAAAACAAAGTCGATCCGTTTGAGGAGTCAATCACAATTGCTAGCGCCTACAATAAAGTGTTTCGTAGACTTTTCCTCAAAGAGAACACAATCGGTCTCATTCCAAAAGGCGGTTAAAGACGTGCCGACAATCAGTCAGGAGTCGCAATACAGTGGTTACGCTGGATGGAACATTCACAACAAGTGACCATACAGCATGCCGGAAAAGCTAGCGAGTTTAGAACACCTGAAGGTGTTAAGGTCGACGGTTATTGCACTGAATCAAATACCGTTTACGAGTTTCACAGATGCTATTGGCACGGCTGCGAGGAGTGTTTCCCCAACCAGGCCAATATTGACTCTAAACTGGATGTAAATACTTCCGTGTTTGTCCGAAACGAGAACACGGCGGCGCGATATCAGTTTATACACGAGCGCAGATATAATCTAGTGGAAATGCGTGAACGCGATTTTAAAAGACTAATACTTGCATACGGTGAGTTGCGAATGTTTATACAGAATCTAGGTGACCAAGATGACGAATCTTTAAACTCACGAGACGGCATTAGTGAGAAAATCATGTACTATGACGTATGCTCGTTATACTCTTATGTAAATAAATACTGTACATACCCTGCAGGTCATCCAAAAATGCACGTAGCTTTAGATTGTAACAACATTTTATTGGACACGGTGGAGGGTTTAGTTAAATGTCTACCGCCCTCTAATCTCTATCACCATGTTTTGTCCCTAAAAGTACATGGCAAGTTGATGTTTGCGTTATGTAGAAATTGCGGCACTAAGCTAAATGAAGGAGAATGTGACCATAGTGAACCCGAACGCAGCTTTGTTAGAACATTTGTAGCGGACGAATTGAGTAAAGCTATCGCTAAAAATATATAGGTTTTTGAGATTTGGGAGTATGAGGTAACCACATATGACAAAGCCGCAAAACAGGGTGGACTGTTTAGTGGTTACATCGATAATTTCCTGAAACTCAAGCAGGAATGTTCAGGATGACCTAGCTATTGTACGTCAGAAACCGAGTGGACGAGCTACATAACAGAATATTACGTTAAAGAGGGGATCCAACTAGATGAGAAAAACATTAAGAAAAATCTCGGCTTAAGATACTTGGCCAAACTAATGTTAAACTCTTTTTCGGGTAAATTTGGCCAACGTGAAAATTTAACCCAAAGCAGTATTGTATCTGAGCAAAAGGACTTTTCCAAATTGTTTACGGATCCTTTGGTGCAGGTACAATCCATTATACCTATTAATGATAATGTGGTGGTTGTAAACTGGGATAGACCTGAAGGTGAAGGCGAAGCTCTAAAAACCATAAATGTGTCCATAGCCGCGTACATGACTTGCACGTTTAGAACTATGTAGTTATCTGGAGAAGCTGAACCATCGCGTTGTGTATTATGATATAGACAGTGTCATATTTGTGCCGAAACCTGACGACTGGAATCCAACTTGTAGAGATTTCTTTGGTCAAATGACCGGCGAGCTGGAGGCGTACGGTGAAGGAAGTTATATAGCTGAGTTTGTTAGAGCTGGATCGAAAAACTACATTTATAAATGTGTTTTCAACCAGTGAACAGACATTTAAATCAACATGTAAAGTGAAGGGTGTTACCTTAAACTATAAGAACTCTCGTGAATCGATGAAAGATATGGTGCTTACCAATAGTATAAGCTCTCTTTTGTATATAACGATATGAAAATAGTTAGAGAGGGATGTTACAATGTATTAGGTACGCATGAATCTAAACAGTATATAATAAGTTACTCTAAACGTCGAAGGATTGAGAACTTTGACACTTTACCATTTGGTTATAAAAATAAAAAGCATATAAAGAAAATTATTTATTTATTTATTTTATATAAGTTTATCGGCCTAAGGTCATCTGTCACTTATATCAATAATACGGTTTAGCTATTTTTATTCATGTTTAATTATTTTTAACCTCACCTTACCATGCATTATATTAATAGCATAAAATAAAATAATATTAACTTAAAAAATTCTAAGGGCGACTGATTCTATAAAGTATCAATAAACTTGATACAAGTTAACTTAAAAAAAATTCCAAGGCCAACCGCTGCCATAAAATATCAATAATACAAGGTCATATCAAAATATGCTCCATTACAATGCATGAATCATCCGTTTTTATGTTGAAGGTGACTTTATTTACAATCTCAAGGTCATTATTCTAATATTGAAAAAATTTGAGCTAACGCTTAAATTCAGCCTTAAAGATTGCGTAGAACATAATCGTTTAAGGTCTAGGTTTTTATATCTTTGAGATATTTTTGATAAAAATCTCAACTTGCCCTAATAAATATTAATAATAAAAAACACAGATTAAATAACATCTTTCTCACCATTATTAGAATACAATTTTCAGCTCAAGGCCAACTCCGGGGTCAACCCCTAGACTAACTCCAAAACCAAACCCGAGGCCAATCTGAAGGTCAAAAATACATCCTACACGTGGGCGGCATTGGGAGTTCCCAAGGCCAAAAAGTGAAAGGTGAAGTGCCGCGGTACTACTTTTAAATGGGATCATATGGCAAGTAATACCTCATTTGAAAGTTCGTTCCAAGTCCTTTCCAACGACATCAATAACATTAAAATATTACTACTACTACTACCCAAAAACTCCAATTAATGTTTTGAGGTTGAAACTTATAAAACAGTAGTAATATTTTAATGTTGTTGATGTCGTTAAAAAGGACTGGAAACGAGCTTTTAAATGATTTTACAAAATAGTTGTAGAATAATTTTAGATGGGATCACATGGCAAGTATTACCAATTTGAAAACTCATTATAAGTCCTTTTCAACGACATCAATAACATTAAAATATCACTAGGTACTAATTTATGAGTTTCAACCCAAAAATCTGAAAACATTAATTGGCGTTTTTGGGTTGAAACTCAAGAATCAGCAGCAATATTTTAATGTTGTTCATGTCATTGAAAAGAACTTGGAAAGAGCTT
The DNA here is from genome assembly GCA_036346205.1 of Vesta saturnalis. Lineage (NCBI taxonomy): Eukaryota > Metazoa > Arthropoda > Insecta > Coleoptera > Lampyridae > Vesta > Vesta saturnalis. Next base: position 7,117,143 of record JARFJB010000821.1, read on the forward strand.
TCAAGTGAGGTATTATTTGACATATGACCCCATTTAAAATTATTTGATAAAATGGCGGCTATCCGCCATTTTTAATGATTACGTCACTGAATATCATCAAGAACGTTGTATATGCCTTAGTTCGGTTTCCCAAAATTTTATTAATTTCAGTTTTATGATTCACATAATAAGTTGGGGGGGGGGGGCTTTAGACGGACAGTGTATATATAAAGCAAAGAACTTCGTGTGAACAAGTTATTTATTGTGTTAATAGACTCAGGCGAAACAGTTAATAAAAAAGAACGTCTGGATTAGGTTTAAACGTTTCGCTGTTTATTTGCGATTGTAAAATTAAAAGTTAGTTTACCGGATGGGACAGTTTTGTTCACTGCCGGGTTCCGTTATTCAGAAAAGTTAATTGGGGATTCGCCTGGTATTTCCCCGATCAATTAACAAAGAATCAATTTTACGAAAATGTTCCTCCTATCCCTGTTAGATTGGAAAGAAAAGTTAGACTGTGCAAATTTAAGGTGATTACTTTTCTGTGTTTTGTGATTTCATTAAAAGTTGTAGAGCTGTATATAAGTACTCAAGATGAATACGCTTCGTTTTTTTTTTATGGTATAATATCGTTTAGATGCCCTTCAGACCAGGGGATCATTACCGAAGAGTCTTCACCCTGCCTTTTGTGATCTGCACGCTATTGTGTTTGATTAACGTTTTTCATAGTGTTTTGAAATTTACATTATTTTTTTTAACGTTTGTTGAAGTTATGTTTTCTACGTACTCAATATGGTGATAAATGGGATAATTAAAAGTAAGGTTTAAGATTATTTGATCTTGAAAATTTTCAACTTGCAACATTCAACCCATTAATTACATTTATTATTGAATTCTAGGTAAGAAAATTACACATTACTTCCTTCGGAAGCGAAAGTATTTCTCTTGTTCTTTTAAATAATTGTACATTTTACTCAGTGCTTACTCTTTTTTTATTATAATATATATTGTTAATGAAGTTTAGTCGTATTATTTTATTATCATATGTAATACTACAACGTGATCAATCTCAAGTGTAGGTACTGTAGTGGTATGACAAAAATCCCTAGTTGTTAATATTGTTGTGTTTTGCAGTTGGCTGCTTTGGATTTTTAGTGTGGTTTTAGTCGTTTTAATTTGTCAGTTTATGTCATATTATACCTTCGTTTTTCACTTTTGTATTTTCTTGAGTGTGATAACTAATGTGTACCTAAGGAGTTAAAAAAAATTTGTAAAAGACATTGTCATTCCATAAACATGTACTGTAAATTTTATTTAATTATAATGAAATTATAACATTTAAATACTTTGGATTCATTATTTTGTAATGATGTAATCCAATCATTAAATAATATTTTATTTATTTTGTTGTATTTTATAGGGATGCAGTCTAATCAAATACAAAATAGTCATTGTTTAAATTAAGATAGTATTTTATAATATGTATAAGTTAATGACCTTCATACAGATTTGAAACTGATCGTAGTTTTTACTCGAACCATGCTCTAGAGTAGCTAGAGTAATACAGCTTCTTACCAACCTATCAGTGGCACCAACTTAAATATTTTGATCACGTGGTATACACTTGAGATTGATCACTCGTTATATGTGATTTGAAGTTTTTGTTCGTTTTGAACAGTGCTGTGTAGTATTATCGTTTATTTACGCTAATTAATCCCCTAGTTTTGATTTTAACAAAATGGCGCACATTTATTTATGACTTTCTCGATTTTGACTTATGTTATTCTATTTACCCTACACGTCAAGCAACCCCACACTCACCCCCAACCACTGAGCTATCGACAATCACCTCTTATCTGAGAAGAATATTCAAGTTTTTCGACGTTTGAAGAAAAAAGTGTTATGTAAGCTCTTCGTCACTTTGCAGATTATTAAGAAATAAGGAAATATAAATTCGCTTTTGTAAATGTAATTTTTCCCTTCCCCGTCAACTGTAAAACAAGTAATATGTACTTTATATTGTATATATTCCAATGTATTTATCTATCTATGTACACATCTCTTATAAAACACGGAAGAAAAAAATTAATCTCTATGATGAAATAAATACACTAGTTTATAAAAAATGTTTACACATTTTGAATAAACTTCTCGTGGATAAATAACTAAATTTTATCCGTTTCGACATAGAACCTGGTAACTGTACTTTTTGTAGAATTATGAACCAATATCTCGTCAATTTATGAAAAATAACATTTTTGATATAGTACCTATTACACATACGCCTACCTTCACGTTTATTATTAGTGATTTTTAAGTAGAACATAACATTTGTATATTCAGTGTTATTGTTCTGTACACAGTGGAATTAGAACATCAACAATTAAACGTGTAACGTTGAAGGTATAAAAAGAGTGTCAAGTGATAGAAGGTTTCTTTAATTTACAATGAAGATCCACACATTTTTGCCGTTGTTTATACTTTTCCTTGTGGCATCAAGTAAGTGTATTTTTTAATTATAGTGTTTTATGCTCTCTGGTTAGGTCAGGTGCAAGATCGATGTGAAACTTTAAAGCCAATCTATGAAACATTTGGGTGTAAGAGTCATTGTCGTTATCGAAAAAGTAATATAATTACCAAATATGACTGTACACTATCACCATACGTATTGAATTATCAAGCAGATCATTGTTTTTTTAATGGTACTAGTTATCCACTAGATACGATCTTACCCGATAAATATACAGATTCATATGGTACGAATGCCTGTAGTTTTCGGTGCATTTCTTTACCAAGAGGGTATGTACCTTTACTTTTAAATTAGATTATTATATCAACTATTAGAGTTTTAATTTTTCTAGAATCTTCTTTTTTCCGTTTAACTGTGAATCTCTTACCCCACCAAGACGTAAAGATATGTTAGGAATACCCATAAAAAGATACTAAAGCATTTATTTTAGCACCACGAGAAGGAATCTGTATCTTTGAAGCATTATTTAATCAAGATGTGTTTCATTCATTCATGGCTCCTGTATTTAGTGATGGAAGGCCTTCGCTATGCCCCTTAACGTGGACATACGGTGAGAATTGCTAATAAAACGAATAAGTAATAATTAATATTTATTATTTTTACTTTTAGATGAGCCAATAGATTATGTTGGAGACCATTGTCCACAACAAAGTAAATACAAATTAATATTTGCAAGGTTAACCAAATATTTTGTGTTTTTAGAAAACTGCTGCAGATACAATGGTAAATATATTAAAAACGGAGTAAAAATATTCTTGCATACCCGAAATATTACTTGCCGATGTCAATGTCCACCTTTACTGCAATGTTTCAATCATGAATCAGGATTAGTGCCGTAAATCAAATGTGAATGTACTAAAATAAATTAAATATAATTCACTAGATATTTAGTAAAACTCTAATTGCTTAACAATAGTACAACCTGTATAGTCCTTCAGTAGCAGATCTGAATTGTTTGGAAACAGGGACACCGACACAAGACAGTTGAGTCTATAATCCACCTAATTATGACCAAACATATTATTTCACGCGCGGAGGTATATTAGAAACTTCATTCCTAACACACTTGAAACTGTTTGTTCTCTTGATAACAAGACAGCTTGTTGGCAAATACTTATCAGACATAATCTGAAATATACAACCATCACTTCCACCAATACACAAATTAAACTTGCTTGAATAGTTATTTATGTAACAAGTGAGCTTTATTACACGCGACGCGACGTGTGGTTTGTCGAATGATGCCTTTAGGCCAACATGTGGAACGCTGTGAACACTTTTTACACGAGCTGCATTCTATATTTCTTCTAAGTTGATATAAAACTATTATTACATCCCCATTTTTTATTTATTTAACTGGAGTAGATATGCTATGTCATTTCTAACACATTTTTGTCACCAGATTTGGAAAAAGTCACCAGAAAAGTTACTAGATTTCAAGGTTGGTAATATTCCATGTTTCAAGGCCACCGCTTCAAGGCCACGTGCAAGGAAATTTTCAAGGTTGGCAACATTGTCGAGTTTGTCAAGGTCGCTTTCATTGCCAAGGTTAAGTTCTTAACGTACATACACCCCGCTTCAAGGTCAAAGTTTATTCTTAGGATTTCAAGGTTACGTATAGAGATCAACCTTCTCGTTTGTCAAGGTCACACGTTCAGGGATCAATTGGGGTGTATAGGAGGATGCTCTTCAAGACCACCCAGAAACCAAGGTCGATTCTAAATCAAATTTTGAAATTACAAGGCCAACGTTCATTAATCTTTTCAAGGTCACGATCCCCATAAATTCTAGGAAGTTCATTGACCTCTGTCTCAAGTCCTGAGGTGTTAATTAAGTTATTACAATTCTCAAGGTTAGGGGTATCATACAGATTGTTGTCTATACTAAGCATGTTTCAAGGTCATCAAGCAATTCTTGGAAGTCTACTTTGCAAGGTCACGCCCCCCAGCAAAGTTCATTGACCTCAAGTGGTTCCGTTTCCCAAATAGAGATAGACGTTTTCCAAATACAGATAGCCGTTTCCCAAAACAGGGGATCTGTTTCGCAACACAGGTAGCCGTTTCCCCCATTTCAAGGTCACACCTTTGATAAAAGAACAAAGACGATCCATTGTGCTGGCCGAGTTAGGGTCATAATTTCTAAAAATAGATTGTTATCTAGGTCAATTGTCAGCTTCCCCCACCATTTCAGGCTAAATTCTGATAAATACATTTTCAAGAGCAAAGGCGATCCAGTGTTCAAGCAATTTAGTCGACGCTTCAAAGTCAAGGACATATAAGCGCACTGTGTTGAGATCAGTTGGTTAGTAAGTTGTTAAACATGGAATTAGCAGGGTTAAACCAAAGCACCTATTGCAAACTCTATAAAAATGCGTGTGACCTGGAGATATCGAAAAAACATAAAGTTATTAATGTGACAGTAATTAATACGAAGTATGGTGAACGTATAGTGTTAGAAACGGAGAAGTTTAAATGTGCATCTCAGCGCTTTTACGAGTATTTCAAAGAAGAAGAAAATCGAATTGAAGAATTTAAAACGATACAAAGGATGTATTCATGAGTAGTCTGGGTGCAGTCGGAAAAACAAGAAACATAACATTTAGTACCTCCAACCATATGTAAACATGCTCATTTCGTAAATAGTGTTTAGTTGTGGTGTGGTTGTGGACAAGTAAAGTCATGTAAGCAGCAATAAAATCATTCCTGGAACGACCCGGAAGTTCACCGTCGTAGATTTCATACCGCTGTAGTAACAATATGAATAATAATTTAACATTCTGTTGTTAATGCTGTCAAAATAGTAATGGTAGTAGTAGTAGTAAAAAGGATGCGAAACAAGATGAAGGTTATTCCGACTGGCCCTCATCACCATTTCAACGTAGGGATGAGGCGTATAAACAGGCAGCTAATGAATACTTAATCGATTGTTATTTATTTCCTATAAACTATCGAACGATACGAATATAGAAATTGGATACAGTACACACCTTAACCTTGCACCAGTAGTGCGTATGGGATGTGGCAACTGTGATAATGTGGTATTGGTATTGGTATTGGTCACATGTAAACGAGGAAGATATAATCTATGAGCAAGATTACAAATCTCTATCTAGCAATCTCGGTATTTATTACAATTGGGAATTGATTAAAGGATATGACAGAATTTTGGAAACTGTTATGATAGAAAACTACAACTGCTGTTCGTGTACATACAATGCCCATAATGTAGAAGAACTATTCAATTTGAGTGATATAATAAGCTATAGATTGGAATTTCTTGAATCTTACAATCTGGTGGGTTTCTATGAAAAGCTCATACGACAAGTGGTTGACTACCGTCGTTTTCGTGAGAAGGAATTCGGTGATGATGACATTTATAAAGACATTCAAGATGTTATAAATGCCAAGTATATTATTAATTCATATAATACTGTGCTCTCGATTTTAGGTATAAAGGCCCTGCCCTATCCCTCAAGGTGAACAATGATAGGTAAGAAGCGGAAGAGTGCAGGTGGTTTAGTGAATGTGCTAATCAATAAACTTCCGGTTACCAGTATTATGGTCCTGGTACAGAATTAGAGAAACGACTCGCACGCGGTGACCCGATATTAATCAATTGGATGCTCAGTGCAAACTGCATGATATCAGATACAGAGACTATCGAGATTTAGAAAGTAGACATAGAGTGGATAACACTTTAGAGGAAAAAGCTTGGGAACGCCTTAAATGGGCAGACGCAACATTAAGCGAATGAGCTACAGCTTTAGCTGTCGGTACCACCATGAAAGTAAAAAGAAAATTTGGAATGAGGTGAGTAGGTAAGTTTGGAGGCTTTTGGAACACACCACAATTCCAAGGTCCCACATTTCCAGGGTTACCACTTTATCAAGGTTACCACCTGACCAAGGTCGCACAATTGTAGTGTCTGACCTACTTTCTCAAAGCCCCACACACCCAAGGTTATACAGCAGGGGCCTACTTTACCAAGGTCACACACCAGGAAGGCACGCCTTAATTCCTCGAGGTCCCACAAGCTTGCAAATACCAAGGCCAGTCATCTCATACATTAGCAAGGTCATTTGTGATGACTATGCACTGAACGCTATCTGTGTATCCTATCTATTCACCATACTTTACGCTTAGCTGATACACACTCTAGAAACCAAAAAAAAAGAAAATGATATATTAATATATGTACACAGGGTGTCCAGTTTAAGATGAAATGCATGGGGATATTGGAAACCGTTAGAGATACGAAGATGGTTAAATGGAGAAAAAGTTGCGTCATTATATGCCCAAGAAGTAACCATGGTTACATGTCAAAAAATCCCTTCCATTTACTAGATAAAGGGTGATAACTGAAAATATGCGTTTTCTAAAAATCGCTATATCTTGTTTCTTGCAAGAGATACATCCACGATTTTTGCAGGATGGGGGTAACAGATAGCGACGATTTCAAAAATGATTTTGAAAAAAATCAAGGCCTACTAGATTTTGAGATAATGCACGCAACTTTCGATTTTCTTATGGACGCCATATTGGATTTTGCATTTTGAATTCTTCATAAAAATGCTTTTCAACCATATATCATATGTTTATAATCTGCCAATGAGAAAGTGTCAAATTACACAATTAAATTTATATCAAAGCAACCTTGACATATTATGTATTTTAATTAAATGAAAATTAATCTACAAATTAAACTAACTATTGAGAACAATATTATTGATTATTAACATAAATCATAATAATAAAAGTGAAAAAAACAACAAAAATAAAATTTAATATTATACTGAATTTTACTATTAATTAATCAAATGCTCGAATAAACCTTCATTCTCCTGCAAACACCATCTGCATCGAGTTAGCACTGCATCACAAGAGTTCCTTATCATCTCGCATTTTGAATTCTTCATAAAAATGCTTTTCAACCATATATCAGATGTTTATAATCTGCCAATGAGAAAGTGTCAAATTACACAATTAAATTTATATCAAACTAGGCCTTTGCCAATCAACCATCTATTCAATTATTGCAAGAAAATGGAGGTTTATTCGAGCATTTGATTAATTAATAGTAAAATTCAGTATAATATTAAATTTTATTTTTGTTGTTTTTGTCACTTTTATTATTATGATTTATGTTCATAATCAATAATATTGTTCTCAATAGTTAGTTTAATTTGTAGATTAATTTTCATTTAATTAAAATACATAATATGTCAAGGTTGCTTTGATATAAATCTAATTGTGTAATTTGACACTTTCTCATTGGCAGATTATAAACATATGATATATGGTTGAAAAGCATTTTTATGAAGAATTCAAAATGCAAAAATCCAATATGGCGTCCATAAGAAAATCGAAAGTTGCGTGCATTATCTCAAAATCTAGTAGGCTTAGATTTTTTCAAAATCATTTTGAAATCCTCGCTACCTGTTACCCCATCCTACAAAAATCGTGGATGTATCTCTTGCAAGAAACAAGATATAGCGATTTTTAGAAAACGCATATTTTCAGTTATCACCCTGTATCTAGTAAATGGAGGATTTTTGACATGTAACCATGATTACTTCTTGGGCATATAATGACGAAACTTTTTCTCCATTTAACCATCTTCGTATCTCTAACGGTTTCCAATATCCCCATGCATTTCATCTTAAACTGAACACCCTGTATAGTTGAAATTAAAATTAAAAGTAATATTAAACGTACTGCGTTGTTTTCACTACAAAATAACAATTATAATTATTAACAAAAACCATTCGTTTGTTAGATTTTGTTTACCTATTTCGAATTAAAAATTTTTCACTACTTTACACTTGCATCATAATTTGATTAAATTTTATTAAATTTACTCTTTGATTATGACATTTTTCACTGTTAGCCTCGACTGTTAGAGGGTGTACTTATTTGTCATTTTTAAGGCAGTTTAATAATATTTAACTTCATTTAAGATCTAGTTATTCCTTACTACAATTAGATTCCATAGTTGACTTTATACGTTTATCAAACTGTTATATTAAATAGCAGGCTTATGTTTGCGTTTTCCATATCTTAAACAATTCTTAAAGATATTACCACTACTGAGGACGATAATTGTAATTGTGATCGAAAAGTATAGATTTATTTAAAGTATAAATATAAAAATACACCATTAAAAACCCTGAGAAGGTTTTAAACGTTGATCTAATAGATTATTGTTCTTGTTTTGCAATGTTGTCTATTTTCGTTAGGAATGTATTACAAAAGAGGTTACATAGTTACCTTAAAAAAATATCATTAAAATTATTTCATTTCTTGTATTTTCCACTTTATAAAATAGAAGGACATGTGTTATGCCACACCAGATATTTTAATCAAGGGATAAACTAAGAAGGATTTTAATCAAACATAAGGGATTTGGTCTTTATAACCTTTGCGGAGTATATAACTTATTCTGTATGATAACTAACCACTTTATTTATGAACGTTATTGTAACCTTAAAGTTTTGATTACAATACATTTATTGTTTTAGTAAAATGGAAACAGAAGGTGACTTTGTAAGTTTACCACTTAAAATTGAATGTCTTGAAGCAGGTCCTAGTGGTACACCACTATTAGATATAGGCGACACGTCTAAAGCTGGACCTGGTGAATTTATCGACAAATACTTATCAGGTGCAATTCCGTTTGATAACTATGATGTATTGTTAGACGAAGAACATAATTTAGATGATCAACCTCAAGAAACTGTTACCAAACCTACAAGAACTTGCAAAAAAATTCCACCCCACATAAAAGCATTAATAGGTGAAGCCAACTTACGATTTGCCAGAGGGGACCTTGAAACAGCTGCAAAAATTTGTTACGAAATTATTAGGCAACATTGTACATTTTCTGAACCTTACATAACTTTAGCTCAAATATTTGAAGCTGACGATCCAGCTAAATGTTTAGATTACTATATGGTGGCAGCTCTTTGCAATCCACGTGATGTAAATCTGTGGACTCGAACTGCACAATTAGCACTTGATGCTAACAAAGTGAATCAAGCAATTTTCTGTTATACAAATGCAGTACGAGTTCAACCACGAAATATAAAACTGCATTTAAAAAGAATTCAATTATTAAGAAAAGAGAAAGATACAAAGAATATGCTACGATCTTATGTAAAAATGATGCAATGCCTAACACCTCCTTATTATGACTTTTTATTGCAAGTTGCGGTAAGGATAGCTTCTGAATATCATCATTTGAATGAATATAAAAAAGCCATTGATGCTTTAAATATTCCTTTTCAAAAATGTCCAAATTTAGTCACACCGGAAATGGTGAATATAATGCTTGAATTGCTGATTTTAAACGAAAATTACTCTTATTGTCTTGATATTTTTCTAGAACATTGTAATATAGAAATTGAATTGCTTTTAGAACAAGAAGACCAGATTCAAGTAGTGTCTTATAATATGCCTGAAAATATTCCTATAGATTTGAGGATTAAGTTCATTATATGTGTAATTAAATTAAAATCATTTGCACTATTAGATGCTTTAATAGACCCACTTTTGATGATGGAGGATGAAGTGGAAAGTATAGGTGATTTATTTCTAGATGTTGTTGAAGTATTAATGATGGTTGAGCATTATGAACATTCATTAAAGTTGTTAGTTCCTTTAATAAAGAGTAATAATTATTCCTTAGCAGCTGTTTGGTTGAAGTATGCAGATTGTCAGAGTGCGTGTCAAATGTATGAACAAGCAATTGAGAGTTACCGAATTGTTATGAGAATGGCCCCTCATCATGTAGATGTTAGGTATAATTTAGCAGAAGTATTGATTAAAGTTGATCAAAAGCAAGAAGCACTTGCAATATTAGAACAAGATCCATTTCTATCGGAAATCAATATTCGTTTATTAGTCCATAGAATTAAGTTATTGAAAGATTTAGAGGAGTATGATCAGTATTGGCAGTCTATTGAGTTGTTAATATCTCGGCATTGTGAAAAAATTCGACACTATGAAGAAATTCGTTCCGTTACTTATTTAGAGCGACCAAAGGAAAAAATAGAACGTATTAAAAAATTAAGAGAACTGAGAGATGAGACATTGTGTGATAAACCATTATTTACAAGCGAACATGAACCATCAGTTGAGGAGGAATATAGTTTGTTTTGTGAGGCAGTGGAATTGTGTATGTGGAAGAAAAAGTTTGTGGTTATGCAAAGATTAGTATTTACAGCTTTAACTTCATTACGGTTTAAAAATAAGTATAAAGAATTGGGGTTAATAGGATTTTTTTCATGTTTATATAATAGAGATAGCTTTCATGCTTACCCCTTGGTACGAGAAATTGTTGTGCATTATCCACAAAATAATCTCGCATGGAATTTGTTTAATGTATTATTGCAACGTGCCGATGATTTACGACATACAAGATTTATGATGCGATTTATGGCAAGCTACACTCAGAAATCGTGTTTAAGGCTACTTGAGGCTAATTATTGTCTAGCAGTTGGAAATATTAAAATAGGGCTCGGATATTATCTTGGTAAATTACGTAGTGATCCATCTCCGTTAACCTGCATGTTACTTGCTTGTGTTTTATTGTATATTTTTGGCCAAAAGTTTACTCAAAATAAGGAAAAGGTTACAAAAACAGCAATTTCATTGTTTTTGAAATATTCTACGATGAGAAGTAAAGATGCGTACGAAGAAATTAATTATAACCTTGGCCGTGTTTATCATCAGTTTGGCATACTGCATTTAGCTAAGCATTATTATGAGTTAGTACTTAATTATGATAATCCACTATCTGATCCTAACTTAAGCTTAAAACGTGAAGCTGCTTATAATTTACATCTTATATATAAAAACAGTAAAAATTATATAGCAGCTCGTAACCTATTACTTAAATACATTAGAATTTAAGAAACATGTAATTTATTCTATATTAAATACAAGTTACTCTTCCATCATAAGTTGTACTTTATAATTTTTTAATTGTTTTATCTTCATACAAGTTTCACTTAGTTTTATTTGAACATTTACACTTTGAATACACCATGAAAGTGCTTGTTTATATTTCATTTGTGCCTTTTGTAAATCTTTAGGCAGTAACACACCAAACCAACGTATTGGGTTTTGATAATCAGGGTCCTTTGCATCTTTAAATTCCAAATCGAACAGTTTTTGGCCATAAACTGAATCATCTTTATCAGAATGGATAACAGCCGATGCATCAACCTCGGGACTATCCTCTGTAGGTAACTGTAAAGCTGAAACTTTGTTTTGACCCATAATATATCTGGATTTAGCTAAATAGGTTTCACCATCACACATACAATGTTCTAAATTAATTTTTGTCTCTATGTGTTGTTCCATTAATATAAATGCTTCTAAGCACAATTTATCTAGTAACAAACACACTTTTTGCAATTCTGTCATTTTAACTTCTTGTTCAAATTATAATTACAGCTGATTTTAAAATGTCATCTTACGAGTACTGGATTTTAGATAACCCAAATCAATCCTACGATCGGACATGCGGCAATTATATTTTTAGAAAATTTATTTAGTTATTTTAGTGAAGGAAATCAATTTTTTATTTTCCATTTAGGTCATTTACAAACTATTTTTTACTAAACTTTAATCAAGGTCGTTTAATATCTCATGATCATTTATTTTATAATACCAATGTTGCCAAATTCTCCGAATTTGTAAGATTTACATGAATAAAAAGTTCAATGTGGCAAACACAACTTTCTTGTGCCTATAACATGGTATATTAGCAAATAAGAGCAATAGTTAATCAGTCACGATACGGATATTTTTTAACTTGTTCATATTTCCTCTTATATTAAATGTACAAATAATCAATTAAACATAAACAAGTATGCAATTTTTGTATTGTCAAAAAGTAATAATTATACACACCATACCTATATAGCTAGTGCACTTTTACCAATTTTTCGGTTTTTATCACGTTTGTGACTCGTGACATTTGAAATTGTTAGGATATACTGTATTATATTGCTAAACAATAATAAATCAGCCACATTTTTCATAACTGCCCTGTTAATTAAGTAGCATGGGTAACAAAATCTCAATCGTGATTATTAGTGGCATAAATGCAATTATTACATGTTTTTAAATTCCAGCTAACCTCAAAGTTATTTTAAGCAGCTAATAGTATATTAAGAAACAAGTTTCATAAGACGCGTTTTTATCGCATGAGTCCAAGTTTAGAAAACGACCCGCGCGACGTATTTTGAAAAATGTAAATTCCATTTGTCATCTTATTTCATAATTTTGAATGTAGGTTGGCAACAGTGGTATTTGTTTGTTTGAGTTCGATACAAATATAGGGTATTAAAACTATTATTTGTTACTAATTCATTTCAAACTACCTTATAAATATGAAATTTGTTCTCAATAGAAGTTGTTATTATAATCGGAATAAAATTACACTGTTCTATGTAAACTTAATAATTTACACTCAAGTGAAGTTAACAAGGTTAAATGAAGGTTATATTTTACGCAGAAGATGTAATCGTCTTAATCTGAAAGCATATTGACGCTTTATCTTGAAACACAATAAAAAAGAGAAATCGTCTATATTCGGTTTTGGTCATCTTAATCATTGCAATACATTAATCAGGAATAATTCAATACAAAGGATATATACACATTTCAAATAAGAATAGGTTATGTTACATTTACGTTTACATACATCAATAAAGAACTTCATTATTTTACATACCAACATCAAGAAAAAAAATGTTAGGTTACTAAACTTTAAAGGCAAACATTAAAACACCCGTTTGAGTATCATAATGTACATATTAAACACGCAAAATAGAAAAATAAAATTAAACACTTAAACTTAAGTTGTTAAAAGTTTTGATAAACGCCGTTTTCGTCAAAATAACCTCACCAGCGTAACAATGGTATGAAGTACAGATATATATATATATATATATATATATATATATATATATATATAATGTATACAGTGTCCGAGATTCAGCATGCATGTATTGCTATATTCGTTAATATTGAAGATAGAATGTCGGTTAAGTGGGGAAAGTTTTAGAGAATTTTATGGCTATCATCACGGTAAAGTCAGATTTGGAGTAACTTTTTTGTTTTGAAATAATTGAAGAAAACAAAATTGTGCATTTTCTACTACCCTGTAGCTCTTTTATTTGAAGTCTGACAACATTTTGATTTGTACATTATTATGACACTTTTAAAAGACAATTTAAAAAAAGTACCAAAATTTATCTACAGTCATTTTTTTAAATACGTACACTAACTATTGTTTTTCATATGGACGCCATCTTGGATTTTTACATTATCGAATAGTATTTTTATCACCTTTTCAGCGATGTATCATATAATACGAGAATTTACTTCCAACTATCAAAAATTTAAAAATATAAAATTGAAATAGTAGGCCTTGAGAAGGCATGGTTTAATAAATGAAACATTTATACAATTAGATTCCTAATTATTGTAATTTCTAATAACTAAAATAAAACGAAACCGATAATAGTAACTATCATAAAACATGCTCGATATGTCCCCTCTACACTCCACACATTTTCTACATTTTCATATCATGTAATACATTGTAGAAGAGGTGTTAAAATCCACTATTCGATAATGTAAAATCCAACTAGCGCCCAAAAACAAAAGTTAGAAATGTATTAAATTTTGTAAGTAAAACAGATAAATTAGCAAGGGTTTACATTTTGATAGTTCTCGTATCATGTGATACATCACTGAAAAGGTGATAAAAATACTATTCGATAATGTAAAAATCCAAGATGGCGTCTATATGAAAACAATAGTTAGTGTATTGTAGGTAGCACACTACGAAAATTTGATGAATACATTGAAAATAATCCGATTAAAATTGTTGTCGCGATAGCAAAAGATAATTACTAAAAGTTATTATACAATAATTGTTATTTGAGAATGGTTCGAATTTCTTTTTTTGTAAGACATATTTGTGTAGGATTTTAACTGAGGGTGGCCCGCAACCAGATGTTTTAAGTTGCAGGTGCAGGCTAAACTGCATTTATCGAAAGGGCAAAACAAATTGCTAAAAATGTTTATAAATGCGTTTTGAAAATAAAATGTCAGTATTATACAAAAATTACACCGCGGTCAAAGCATAAGTTGTTCATGGGTTGAAATGTGATATTTTAAATACAGGATTTATACGGTTGATTGCACATGTTAATTAGAAATAATGTTTCTTTTCATAATTAAAGGCAAAAGCGTTCACACGAAATATTTTTATTGCTTTTGTTAGTTGATATGGAAAATAGGGGTGATGGAATAATAACGGTTGTTGGGCTTAGAATAGGGAGTTGCATTTGAATTTTCAAAGCGTGCGTTATTAAGATTTGACATCGATTTTGTGTTTGGTAGATTAGATCTTTTTTTGTAAGAGTTACCTTGTGAAACTGTTGTGTTGTGTTGATCAATGTAAAATCGTCTTTTCTTTTGTGTTAATCGATAAATCCGAGTATTTAAACATTTGTGCTGGTGAAAGCTTAAAAGGATAACCTACATTGATAATGTAAGTAAAAGAAAAGATTTTACGGTTTGTGAAATTACACAGAAAAGGTTATTCTACCCACTCATTTAAATTGTTAAAACCAAACTGAAACACTGACTTGCAAAGCTGTTGTTTTTATTGAAATTATGCAGGCACAGAGAAGCTCGCTCTCCTTTTTTTGTGTTCTATCTTGTGTATTGATAATTCTAACCTGTATTTATAGTGATAAAACACAAACGATCATAGGTATAAAATCAGAAAGCTGATCCTAATGATCTAGTTATCTATATATCTATCCAAACGTCTCTCTTGTTACCGTTATATGCCTATATGTCTATACTTTTGTGTTTTGTTTTATGCCTAAGAAAAATTGAGAGAAGGGATCGTCCGTTTTATTATCTTGCATTTGTAATAATACCTACTAATCATGTAGGTGAATCGGTGTTTTGCAGGGCTCTGTTTCAGATGTTATACTTTGTCTCAACTGCGTATTTAATGTGTTTGGCCACGAATGGTTTTTCTGTGTACGCAATTATATCATTTATTGTTATTGTCCATGTGTATCATTTGTTGTGCTCGTATCCACAAATTTGTATGTGTAACGTACTTGCCCTTTTTCATTTTATCTACTTAAACAATCTGTAACCTGTTTAATTTTCTGTTGTTATTTTTCATGTAGGTTGAATTTGTAATATGTATTACTAGAGTGCTTAATGTATGTGGGTGTTAAAAACCGCCATGATTGATTAAACAAAAGGGCCACATGGTCCCTTTTTTTGTGATTGATTGACGATCTTATTGTGGATACGATCACACTGTTTTTGTTTATTGCCTTTATGTGCAGTTATTGAAATTTCTTTGCATTTTATTTTGGTGATATTTCAGTTTTGTAAGGTACGCCCTTTTAACTTGATTTAATGATGTCCTTTGTTTTTTTTGTGTTCTGTTTATGTCCCGTTGTCCCACTCCTGTATAATGCTTTATATGTAATTATTTACCTAAAAGCAGTCAGCAATTGGTTCCAAAAGGATCCCTGTTTGTTATTTATTACCTGTTTATTTTGCTTTAATTTGAATACCATTTGTAGACCTGATTTTATGTTTATTTGTGACTAAACTTCGTTTTAGGCAATGTTATAGATTTTGTACGCCTTTAATACCGATAGAGTAGTGTTGATACCTATTTAATCCTCTGATTGCGATTTACTTGTGTTATCTGATCTTTGTTTTTCTTTGTGTGATTATTATTGGAATAAAGGGAGTTTTCTTGGTGATTCTTTTCTCCCGATGTAAATAGTATGACGACAGAATCACCAGGTAGCGCAACTCGTTCATCTCAATTGTAGTTTTGTTTCATTTAATTGCCTTGCCACCTTATGCAACAAATTAACCTTATCCAACCCTATCTCATGCACATTACACAACGTAGGTTATTTGTCCCCTAGACGATCACTGTTTTTTTAATCAGGTTAGAATTTTGCGAGTTCTAGATCAGATTTATAAATCAACTCTGATTATTTAATCACGGCCAGTAAGGAGATTTAAGCTATTAATTGGAGTAAGCCTAACAATAGCCGGAGTAGCATTATTATCAGTGACATCAATTTCAGCAATCAATAATAGCATCTTATCAGTCAAATTAAGATGCATCCTTTAGCTATTGTTTTGTCTCTGCAATTTGCATTAATGCGGACAAGTTCAAAGTACACGTTTCATGATAGGGTACATCTGGGTTACGACAGTATGTATTTCAAAACAAATGACTGTAGATAAATTTTGGTACTTTTTTAAAATTGTCTTTTAAAAGTGTCATAATAATGTACAAATCAAAATGCTGTCAGACTTCAAATAAAAGAGCTACAGGGGTAGTAGAAAATGCACAATTTTTGTTTTCTTCAATTATTTCAAAACAAAAAGTTACTTCAAATCTGACTTTACCATGATGATAGCCATAAAATTCTATAAAACTTTCCCCATTTAACCGACATTCTATCTTCAATATTAACGAATATAGCAATACATGCATGCTGAATCTCGGACACACTGTATATACGTATATATATATATATATATATATATATATATATATATATATATATATATATGCGATGGTATGTTTTAGGTGTTAATTATAAAGTAAAAGAAAAATATAGTAATCATAGGATTGTTTCTGGCAGGTTAGTTAAATATGAACGTGCTAAAGTATAATTTATGAGTTAATAGTAATAAATAAATAATTACATATGCGATTATACCTATATCAGATAGAAGTATACATCAATCTACTTTAACAGTTACATTATTTTAATTAAAGTTATTCAAGAAAATTTTCACATTTTAAATTTCTGATCTTCGGAAAGTATAATTTCAGTGTTTTCTTTAATAATTTTCATAATATCCGTTTATGGAAAGAAAATCCTGGTCTGGTGACATTCTGGATCAATTCTAAAAATAAGAAAATAGTTTGTATTTGATAAGATGCGTGGGAGGTAGATTTTACAGTGAAAGTTAGTGAAAAGGACAATCTTAGGAAATATTTAGCTGCAACGTGGACTAACATTTCGATGCAAGATGAAAGGATGTGATAACAAAAGGTTGCATAACACTTCGGAAGTCCTTCGTTCAAGCAGTGCACAACGTATTTATGTCATGCCGAGGTGAATTTAGTGCCAATTTATGTTTTTGGGGTCATAGATTCCAGTTATGAACTTAGTTTTCCCCTAGAAAATAGGATAAATTTCATCATTTGACAGCTGTTGGAAAATGAGTATTTTTGAAAATAGTTAGTTTATCTTCAAAATATAGCAAGTGAGGTGTTATTTTAAAGAGATTTTTGCGTAAAATTTAATGTTAGCAATATTTTTAAGATATCTGTTAGTATAAAAAAATATTTGATAATTTAAATTTCTAACATAATAGGAAATTAATGCACCAGTTAGTGTTGGTTATTTTCCAATTTAACCAATTAAACCACGATTTTATAAAAAAAAACGACACAATTTGCAATTTTTCTAGTTAGTAGAAATAATAAAAAAAGAGGTCGAGTTTGTTGTTGGTGATAGAAAAGAATTATGAGAAGAAATTTATGTAAGAAAAGTGTTAACGTTTTCATAAATTTTACTAAATATAAAAACAAGCACGGAGTGTATTAATTTAGTGAGTACCAATGGTAAAGAATGTTGAAGTCATGTTCACAATACGTGAGACGATAAATTAAAAATTAAAGATTACTGGTATCCAAAGGTGGATGTATGTACGTGCAGCATTTAATACTGCGAATGTGAATGTACGTGAAACAAAATTTTAATAAGGCGCAACTTACCCGATCTATGTGACGAGACGTTCCGGTAGGTGTTTTCCTGGATTCTTCGAGGGGCATCTACTGCATTCGTGTTTGATGAACAGGACATCGATCCATAGGCCTTCCAGATTACAGTAAATAGAAAAGACACTGATAGTTAAGTAAACTTTGTTTATCATATCTAGGTTATGTCATACAAATTACAAGTCAGTTTTGTTTTCCTTTTGTTTGTAAAGACTTCGAGGTAGAATATGCGCCAGTTCAGAAACAGTCAATATATCATTTAAACGAATATTATTTTCATTAAATTTGAATTTAATTATTCATTTCTTAACTACTAAAATAGAAGATTACTTTCTTGGTGTAAACATGGAATCCATGACTAACACTTTCATTAACGTTACATATGAAGATGCGCTGCTTGCGTTGAACGTGATGTATAATTACAGAACATACCGGGTAATTAAGAGGTCATTTACCTTCTATTTTAAAATTAATAGAAAATCCTTGAAGTGTTTATTAGTAAACTTAATAATAATAATAATATATATTATATATATATATATATATATATATATATATATATATATATATATATGGCGAACAAAAGTTTGGAAATATTCAACGTTTTAAAATACTATTAATCTAGCAGGCTTGTGATACTTCACTCAAATGTTATGTTCCACTATTAGTTCACATTTTTATAACAGATTTCAAATTTCCTCTGAACAAAGGTATGCAAACGTTGTAGTTCTTAAGATCACAACAAAATCATTCTGTGTATCACATCAGTCGCACTTTTAGTGTAAGTTTAGTGCATATTTAGTGTTAAAATTCCGACGTACTTTTCGGACGATTTAAAAAATAAAATAATTTCTCTGTATAAAACTGGTGCAAACAAATTAATATTGCAAAAAGACTTGCGTTGTATCCGGGAACTGTCAGCAAAGTCGTTAAGCGTTTTTTAAGGAACGGTACAGTCGCAGTAGACCCAAAAAAGCGGTAGACCGCGCGAAACATCCAGAAGCGAAGATAATTTTATTAAAATGTTAGCGCGAAGTGATCCCACTAAGACGGCAGTTAAAATAAATAAGAATATGGCGGAAGTACGGTGTCCGATATTACCACCTTACGAAGCGTCATAGACTATCTCGATTGAAATTTGCTCGCGACCAAAAGGATTGGGCTACTGTAGTTTTTAACGACGGAAGTAAGCTTAACTTGTTTGGCAGTGATGGAAACAACAATGTCAGGCATGCAAAGGCTCAGAGATATGATCCAAAATATTTTGTGTCCACTGTTAAGCATGTAGGTGGGAATGTAATGGTGTGGGGCTGCTTCCGCCGATCTGGAACAGGCCTTATTGCGTTAATAGAAGCCATCATGGACAGTAAAAGGTACATTGACATATTAACTAGCAATCTACTACCCTACGAAGAAGATCTACCGCCCCGATGGAAGTACCAGCAAGACAACGATCCGAATCATATGTCTCGTCTTCCAACGAAATGGTTTCAGGACCAAAAGATCGCGTTGCTGGAGTAGCCGTTCTGATCTAAATCCGATTGAAAATTTGTGAAGTTACGTGGACGAACTGATTGGCAGTCATCACATTTCCAATCGCAATGACCGAAGGGGTGCTCTAAAATTTGAATGAAAAATGTATCTCAAGAGTTTTGTAGAAGACTTGTAGGTTCTATGCCCTCTAGGTGTCAAGCAGTAATCAAGGCTCATGGTTATCCAACAAAACATTAACTTTTTTGAGAATTTCAGAAATGTTCGTTTACCTTTTATAAATAAAAATTGATTGTTTCCATACTTTTGTTAAGCAGTCTTTTCTATTATGTGTCATTACTGCCTATGGGCAGAAGAGAAAATACGGTTACATACAAACTTAAGTAAACGCAATCTTACGCTTCGTGGGGCACAGGAAATTATTGAGGTCGGAGCTGTATAAAAGAAAAAATCGAAAGACTCAAAATGTTTCCATACTTTTGTTTGCACTACTATATATATAATATATATATATATATATATATATATATATATATATATATATATATATATATAAGAAAAATTTAGTGGATAGCAGCTTATTGGATTTTCTGCTAGTGCGCTATATGTAGCTTCTTTGAGTTTAGTTTTATCTCGTCCTTTGCCACTATCTGTAACTCGCCGGAAGGTCAAAGAATCCACATACATCGGCACTAGTACTGTCACTAATTTGTAATATTTTAATTTGAGTTTAGATTCTTTATAAAGGTCTCTAATAAATTAATCTTGAGCATTTGTTTGACTTTTATATGGATTGCCCTTTTAAATTAACAATTTAAAAAACTGAGGAATGTATGCATACCAAATGTTTAAAATTGTAGACTGAAATTTCATTAAATCTAATTGTTCAAATTAATTATCTTGTAGAAAATAAATCAAGATAAAATTTTGCATCTTTCAAAATGTTAAAAACTTTTCAAACACGTTCCTTATTTTTGTTGCATATTTTACTGTGTAGTTGGCGGTTCTTGGTAAACGATTTTTAACATATCCCACAAAAAGAAATCCAGTTTAGTTCAATCAGGGTGGTCCGTTACACGGTCCTCCTCTGCCAATCCAACGATTTGGAAAGAATGCATTAAGGTGGTCACGTGAAAGGAATAATGGGGGGCTCCATCGTGTTGCAGCCACATTTCATTCTTCACAGTTATTGGCAAATTTGCATATTGATTTTGCAAAATAACCGTTAAAAATAAGATCCAATAACATGTTCATAAATAATTCCGCCCCAAACATTTATTGACCATTTGTGTTTATATTCAACCTGCCTGAAAATACTCGGATTCTGATCTGAATAGTAGTGGAAGTTATCCAATTATTTACAAATCCATTTTTGTGGAATGTGGCTTCATCTGAGAACAAAACCTTATCAAAGAAGTTGTAAGTTATTTCAATTTTATGTTGAGTCCAGTTGCAAAATACGACACGTCGCACCAAATCCATATCAAATAGTTGATGATGAAACTGAATATGATACCCATGAAAACAATTATCCTACAAAATCCTTTAAACTCTTCGTTGACTAACACCTTCAGCAGAACTAATTGATGTTTTACTAATTGAAGGATTTTCGGTAAGACACAATATAACAAACAATTCATTTTCTTCACTTCGGGATCTGCTGTTAACTGGTTTTGTATAGTCTACATGTCCCTTTATATATATATATATATATATATATATATATATATATATATATATATATATATATATGTTTGTATTAAATTTTCAGGCTTCGCTTGTCTGGATGCCGTCGTTCGGGATAACGCTCTGCATAAACTCGAGTTGCCAGAAAAGAGTTTCTTTGGCATTCCCCTAGTATAAAAATCATATATACTAGCTCATCTTTATGAGTAGATGTATTAGGGAGTTCATCATCCGAAACATGGAAATTAGATACCACCTCAACCTTGTATCAGTAGTGCGTATGGTGTGTGGCAACTGTGATCAAAGCAATAATGTGGTGTTAGTCATGAAAGAATGGAATGAACTTCTAAGATGGCATTCATATGTACAATTACAATTGTTTCAATCCCAAGAAACTGAAAAAAAAATTGATTGATCAAATGTGAACAAAGCAGAAGATATAATCGATGATCAACATTATAGATACCTATCTACGAGTAGCAATCTTGGTATTTATTACAATTAGGAATTGATTAAAGGATATGACAGAATTTTGAAAACTGTTATGACAGAAAGCTACAACTGCTGTTCTTGCACATTCTGCGCTCATAGTGTAGAAGAACTTTTCAATTTACAGGATATAATAAGTTATAGATTAGAATTTCTTGAATTTTACAGGCTGGTATGTTTCTATGAATAGTTCGTACAGCAAGTTGTCAACTACCGTCGTTTTCGTGAGAAAGAAATCCATGCTAGTAATGATGACATTTAATTCACCTAACACTGAATGCTTAATGGAAATATTGTATGATCATCCTGCTTATCCAATGTATAGCGTTTACTAAATAAAGAAATATTAATAACTATGATTTGTTTTTGTGATCTCGATTTAGGTATAAATACGCTGCTTTATCCATCTAGGTAAATAAAGTTAACTGAGAAACGAAAGAGTGCAGGTGGTTTGGTGAACACTCTAATCAAAAAACTTCCGGTTGAATTGCATTTGTCTGGTTTCCACTATTGCGGCTAAAAAAATTAGACCTAACGGAAATTTCACCGATACAATAAAGTCGGCGCTTTCAACGGCAAAACGTGTGATAAAAAGTTTAGGAGGAAAGAAAATCATTAAGGTCCCTAGAGTATTCCTTTACCTAAACAAGGAGGGTTTTTACCATTTCTTATTCCATTATTCGCAGGATTCACGCCAATCGGTGCTTTAGCTGGCGGCGCATCGGCAATTGTTAAAGCAGTCAATGAAGCTAAAAATGCCAAAAAATTGCAAGAAGAGACATCGCGCCATAATCACATGATGGAATCTATCGCTATAGACTGCATGAATAAAAAGGTGGTGCACTTTATTTAAAACCATACAAATCTGGTGTTGGTGAGTTATATTTAAAACCGTATCCAATAAACTGAATAGATTACCCGAAAGACCGTTAACAGCTATTGATTTGAAGAAATACACCAAAAATGCAACCTACTTTAGGGATATTTTTATGAGCGATAGCATACCTAAATTACCATGGAAAAATGAATTTCGAATTATTAACCAAAGCCAAAGTGGATCAGGTACGCATTAGTTTGCTACAAAAAGCGAGGTAAAAAGGTATGGTATTACGATAGTTTCGGTAATCTTCGACCACCAATCGAAGTAATTAACTACTTTCCGGGATGAAAAATATATTATAATTACAACCAAGGTCAAGAATTTAATCCTACTATTTGCGAGCACCTTAGCCTACCATTTTTATATAAATATTCGGTACAACCTCAAATTTTCTCAGTTATATCAATAACATTCAGTTTAGAGGGAAGACGAGGAACATCACAAAATTTACAGCTGAATGTTAGAAAAAATTCATAAAGGTGAAACAAGTACAAATGCCTGGTTGGGATGGACATGTGGACCAGATTCAGGAATATTGCCATCAAGTAATTTAATTATTATAGAAGTACTTTAGGTTTATTATATAAAATAATGAAATTTTAGAAACACATTATTTATGTAATATTTAGGGAACTAAAATAAAACACAATTATTTTTTTATTTGTTCTATTTCATCTAAAAGCTACATCCTTTGATGGAAACTGTTCCTATAGCTATATAAGTTATTTATTTCACAAATTATAAATTAAAGGTCTACTTATAAAATAATATTGTCTTTATTGATTCATGATCTTTCATCAAATCTCTACCATTTTATGAATAACCTATTATTCTTGGAGCGAAGCAAGGTGCACATCGGGATACTTTGTTTTCTGTAATTCATGTTCACAAAACCCTTCTAGTACAGGTGTTCAATTCGTGTCTTCCAACATGTACGTAGTGAGGTTAGTCATGCGAACTTTCACACTCTTAAATAGTTCACTAGACCAACTGGGTGTGTATTCTTTGGCAAAAATACTTTTAAATTTACTGATTCGTACTGTCACCCACATAGTATAGAATCCTATGAAATGTTTTTATGTGAGTGTAAGCCACCAGCTTTGTATGATTACCGACATCTTTGGGCCTTATTCGTACGACTTCAGATGCTTACGACTGTTATAATTCATTGTTACAGTATCAATTATATTAATCCATTTACATTTACCTTGCAGGCTTAACGTCTTATATAGAGCACATTGACGGTTCTGATAACACGTTCCGCAATTACATACTTCTTTGTGCTATATGTGGAGCAATAATTGACTCTATAACGCTGCATTAGCTTAGTAAAATGATCACTGTAGAATTTTTTCCCTGCATCTGTCTGCAAATTGGTAGGTTTCCGGCCTTTTTTGAAGATTGTTTACATGATCTTGGTAACTTTTTTAAGCTGTTTTCATTCCCGAGTGGTATGAGGGCGCTGATCCGTATGAGGGCGCTGATCCGTCTATCAACATTAACACTCTCACCACCATCTCTGTTTATTCCCTTAGTATATTGTAGAATAAAAGGTAGGCATATTAGTTCTGCAAATCGAGAATTAACTATTCTCCATATTTAGAGAATGATAAAGAACTATTGGCGACACTTCGATTTTGTTTCTTGTTTACATACTGAAGAAAGATACAAGATTTAAGTGTGCTAAGTTATTAGCCCTAAACAAGGTAGTTTTGTAATTTATTACTAAACAATTGATTACAATCAATAACAGCATTTAATAATAATCTTAATCACATTATCTCAAATGTATTCAGTCATTGATTGGATTACTAATATCACGAATCATCATAAATGTAGGATTTGAATACAAAAATTTTTAAGCATATTTTGCGTTTGACCATGTTTTGTGTATATTTTCTGCTATTACGCATTTTTGTTATCTCTTAAGTTTCAGACAAATTCGGTAGTCTTTTACATCATTGCATTTGTATTTACATTTCTGTTTTCCGAATACTTTATTTATCTAACAGTGACTTCTCTCACCGGCGACGTCTCGCTCTGTCAGCTGTTCTCCGCATCTTAGCGGTCCCTGCGTGACTCACAGACACATTGATTTTTAAAATCAGTCTTACTAAAACTTGCAAAGTGAAACCAACTAAACCGTTCTTGATTTCTTCCAAAGAGTTGGATAAAACTAACAGCAATACCATCGCAAGATTCGTTAATGAAGGATTAACGAATTTATTTCTACCTCATCTCGTGTCGCATGAAACAATTCTACTCATGGGTTCAGATGCAGCCGCATATATGATAAAAGCTGCAGCGAATTTAAAAGTTTTCATGAAAAGTTAATACACTGTACTTGATGAGCGCATGGCATGCTGAAACAGCACGCTTCCCAATGTTAACGAATTAATCAAAAACGGCAAAGATATTTTTAAAAGCACCTTTGCCAGTTCAGCACCTTAAAGAAAAATTATCTAATATCACTTTACCGCCACAACCAATTGTGTTGGACGTCACTTTGTATTACGCGAATAATTTTGAATGCATTAAAAATGTAGTAATGGAATTTCCAGAAGCTGCAAATGAAGCAATTCAAAACTGTCAGGAAATTTTAAGGAAACCGGAACTTTGGTATTTTTGAAAACCAATTACAAATTTGTAAGCGGAACTATAAAAATTCTGGAGACGCAAGGTGTGCCCTAGTTTCAGCAGTAGAAACAATTAATACTTTTAAAATATGTGGAGGCAGAGTCGGACATCAAGCTGATGCTATTATAAGGAAACTTAATGAAATATTAACAAAAATACCGGATTTTAGAGATGAATAGAATAGCAAGTGTGTTAACTAATTTGAAAATTTAAATACTGAAACCCATCTTGTACTAATTTAAGTTCGCTAAAATTACCAATGTGGATGTGGTACGAAGTTTCTCTGTACATAAGAACATCCATAGTGATAGACGCAAAAACTTTACAATGGATAACATATAGAGCAGCATTTGATTATTAGTTGTTATTGTAACCAACATAATAATTGTTTTTTAGCATTGTATTTCACGTTTTGAACTGCTGATGTCTGATATGATACATGATATCATGATATGTTATTAGCTGATCTGATATGTTTTATTTTGTTCTGTCAATACGATTTTTGCTGTAAAATTTTTCCAGTACTGATTTTTGATGTCTTGATTTGTTTTATTTTGTTCTATAAGTAAAACGTATGGTGCATATTTTTTTACATTTTTTAACTTTTTATGCATATTTCACTGCATTTTTTTTCTGTGTTTTTGTGCATAGTAATGCGCATATTTTTTACTTTTGTGCATATAAATCCTGTCTCTACTTATAACACTATATAAAAATAGAATATTTTCCAGACCGGGAACAAGACAAAAGTCGCATAATATGACGTCAGAATAGACGTCTCGGTATTTTGGCATAGTCAACTGCATTAACGTGAGCGAGTTGATTACTTAGTTTGTGCTAGTTTAAAGTATGATTGCTTTAGATATTGTTATTTAAAAACATTGTAGGGCATTAAATAAAAACTTACATGTGAATAAACAAGCTAATTTATACCAAAATTCGATAAATAGTGGTACAAACATAATTGATTGTTAGTTGTTTTCTAGTGAGATATTTTGACCAGTTTGAAAGTGCTCGCATTCAAGGACGTTTTGGTGAACCGTTCATCTGACCACTCTTTGTGGCGCATGAAGCCTTTCACTTTCGACCTTGAGAAAGTTGTTTACCTTGAAAAAGTGGTTGACCTTAAGGTGGTTATTGACCTTGGGGATGGATTTGCATGGGAAATTTGAAATTGTTTTAATAAGAAGGACGTTCTTGTAAGACAAGTGTAGGAGCTAGATCTTGGACTTGTTTTGGTTTGTCTGTGGTGGCGTCTAGTGTTGTATGGACTAATGAATGTTTTCTGTAACCTTGAGAAAGTTGTTTACCTTAAGGAAATTGTTTACCTTGAGAAAGTTGTTTACCTTGAGAAGCTGGTTTTCCTTGAAAAACAGGTTTACCTTCAGAAAGTTGTCTGCCTTGAGAAACAGGTTGGCCTTCGGAAGCCTGACCTACTAGACGAGAAATTTGGCCCTCATAAGACAGGGGACTCGTGTTAGGTCTCTGCCCCTCTTGTCATGGCCCCTTGACTGGAAATAGTATTCTAATAAGGAAGCCCTAATGCTAACTTCTAAGACAGCCACAAGGCAGGGTCTTCGCCCTCTTGTCTTAGCCCCTTGGGTGGAAATTTTGAATTTTTGGCACCATCTAGTGGTGTATGGACTAATGAATATTTTCTGTAATAAAGGTGGCGCTACCTAGCGGTATATTTATAAGGTCTAATTAGGGTTTTGTTTGCACAGTATGTAGCGTGAAAATGACATTTGCAATAAATGACCGACGAGCTGGAGGCACTGTGAACACGCAGTCCCATGCATCAGATTACGTGAAAAATTTCTAAAACAAGCGTCTATGTCGACGAGCCCGATATAAATGAATAGGTTCTAAGTTAAACTAATATGTACAGTTCGTGAAGATAATAATACAAGTCCTAATCTAAAAATAAAATAATGCAAGTCTGTAATTAAACACAAAGTCCTTAAACATACGAATTGGTACAAAAGTCAGTTTTAAAATGATTTCACTGCGAAACCAGTCAACCTTCAATGACTGTACAAAATTACTGTTAAATTATTTGAGGTTGTAAAATTTACATATATGATAAGCTATTTTTATGGAATGCAATTATTATTAAACAGTTATCAAACTTCATTAATATGATTTGGAAAGTGGTAATCACCCACTCATTACCATCATGTTAAAATAACATACTTTACAAATATTTTTAAACTTTTGCTTCTGCAAAATACATTAAGGTTTAAATCAAACATTAGTCGAAATAATAATAATTTCTACCCTGGTGTTTCTTTATATAGGAGATTCTCTTTCAGATAAAATCAAGAAAATGAATTCGGCACAGCTTCTGAGAACGAGCAGGAAGATTTGAAGGAACGTAGTATTTCCAGAGCCCTGCTAAAACCAGCTAATTTAAGGATTATCTCACACCCATGTAATAATAGTGACCGATAAAGGCCATATATTATCCTTTGCATGTATTTAAAAGTAAAACCATAATCGAATGAGCATTATTAGTATTATTATTATTATTTTCAGATTTCAATAGTGAGACCGATATACAAAAAAGGGGATAAAATGGAATACGTAAATTATAGACCTATCAGCATTCTTTCAACAATTGGTAAAATCTTTGAAATTTATGTTACACGTCACCTTAAAAGTTATCTAGAAGCAAATAACATTGTACACCAAAATCAACATGGTTTCCAAAGAGGGAAAAGCACAGAAAAACTTCTCACCAACTTTGCAGAACATGTAAATACTAACCTAGATAAAAACAATTATACAATAGCCATATTTATCGACATTTCAAAAGCGTTTGACTCGGTAAACCATGAAATACTGATGCATTGCATGAAAAAAAATTGGAATCATTGAAAAAGAAATCAAGTGGTTTGAAAGTTACCTGAAACATAGATCTTTCATAGTGAGGCTTGGACATACAAGTAGCGATTCTCGAAAAATAATAAATGGAGTTCCACAAGGCAGTAACCTTGGACCTCTATTGTTCCTGGTTTATGTAAATAATATATACAACATAGTTGAGAAAGGGGAGACTATTAATGTATGCAGATGATGCAGTTCTTTTCTACTCACACCGTAACCTGGAAACGTGCAAAAATGTTATACAAGAAGAAATAAACGCAGTAGTAAATTGGACTCATCAAATGAAATTTAGTGTAAACACAGACAAAACAGTGTTAATTACCTTCAAGACACCTCACATGGAAAAACATCGTCCAATTGACATCAAAATTCATAATTGCAACTGCTTACCAAACACACAAAATTGTAAATGCGCAATCATAAAAAATGTAGATAATACAATGTACTTAGGTGTAAATTTAGACCAAAATTTGAAGTATGACAGGCATATTAATTATATATATGACAAAATTAAGAAAACGATTGGAAGTATATATATACTAAGCAATATTATAGATAGTAAAGCAGCAATAATAGTCTACAAGGCACTAATAGAATCAATTATTAGATATGGGGTTAAGGTGTGGGGTTGCGCTGAACAGACACATATACAAAAATTAGAAAACTTGCAACATAAAATATTAAAATTGCTTAGTAAAAATAAAAGACTCACAAAACAAGAACTACTAGAAAAATTCGAAACTTTAACACCAACCGGATTTTACAAATCCTTAATATTAATACAACACTTCGGAAACAGTCCTTACAAAAATGTTATTGACCACAACTATAATACACGTAGAACATGTTTTCTGGTACCTCACCATTTCAACAACTATGGTAAAGAACACTAAAATGTGCCGTACCTTATTTATACAATAATATACCTGATAGTGTGGATACACGCAACCTAAAAACATTCAAAAAAGATGTTAAAACTTGGTTACAACAAGTTCTTTAATAAACACTGTATATTTTCATAATTATCTATGTACCTCATTATTTTATCTTTTTTTATTAAAATATATGTTAATTACAATGACTGTGATAAACTCTAGAGCGTTAGAAACTAATTAAAGACCATGCTATGTAAAACAATTAATATTGTAATAATAGGAACCAACTGTGAAGTCTTTAGACTTAGTTGGACCTGATACCGTACATATTATGAAATAAAGAAATTCAAATTCAAATTCAATTATTATTATTATTATTATTATTATTATTATTATTATTATTATTATTATTATTATTATTATTTACTTTACTTGATAATTTAATAGATATTTATGTATTAAGGGCATAATCAGAAAATTAAGGCTCGAGGGAATATTAAAGTCCGACGCGAAGCGGAGGGCTTTATATTCCTGAGCCATAATCTAATTATGCCCGTGGTACATCTAATGTTTTATTTTATTTTGCACCATGAAACTGAAACAAAATATTAAAAGATTCAGTATTTTCGGCAAGTTTTTAAATGCAAATGCAGTGAAATAAAGTCGACAGTAGGCTAATTTGTTGTTACTAAGATACTGTGATATTGCTATTATATATCATGTCATGTGTTTGCTGTCAATCATGCCGCTTAGCATCAATGACATTTCCGTGCTATAAAGACCACATTACGCCCGCATTTGGAGGCGTATAAAGAACATTATGGTGGCAAAATAAAATAAACAGTTTTACTTACCTTGGAGTTACCATAGACTCTAAACTTGTGTACAATAAACATATTGAAAACATACATGTAAAACTAAAACGATTAACGGGATGTTTTTATTTATTGAGCCAATACGCAAATAAAAAAACCATGGTGATGGGGATGTGCTGAAGCTGTTCACATGAAAAGATTGGAATCGCTGCAAATTAAACTACTCAAATTAATCAAAGGTAACCAAAAGCTAGATAAAAATACATTACTAAATAAAACAAATACTTTAACGGCCAAGGGATTTTATAATTACCTGAACATAATTACTTATCACGATGACAACATTTATAAAGTGCCGCTGGAACATCATTACCAAACTAGACGGACCAGATTCGCAGTACCATTCTATTTTAATAAACATGGAAAAAGATGCTTAGAATGCGTAGTACCCATGCTGTACAACTCGATACCAACGTACCTGCTACAAATAGACCATATCTCAGATTACAAAAATAAATTAAAGGAATGGATAAGAGACGTTCATTACATACTTACATTTCTATGTATTTTTATGTCAGACAAATAATGCGTTAATACTTTATAAATGTTCGCATAATTCATATAATGTAACATAATTATTGTTAACTAACGGACCTAACCGATAAGTTCATATGTAACTTGGTTGGACCAAAACACATGTATTAATATTTAATAAACATTATTATTATGAGATAACAAGAAAATGAGTACGGTACAGCTTCTGAGAACGAGGAGGAAGATTTGCATGTATTTAAAGTGTAACCATCATCGAATGAGCATTATTATTATTATTATGAACTAACATCAGGGATATTAGACGGTTTACGGATTGTTAATAAACTATTACCATATAATCGTTCAAGACGAAAAGGATGAGATGAATGAGGTAAAATTTATCTGAAAATCTTGATGATAGTGATGCTCTGTATGAAATTTCAAATAAGCTAAATTACGTCACTCTTATTTCAGATTAGAGATTTAAAGTGTTTAATTAGCATGGCTGTTAACCTTAACTAGTAAAAGTCCATATAACGTGAACTACAAGAGCGTAATTGAACATACAGATAAATTATCCATAATTTTGGAATGTATAGGTGCCGTTTGCTTAGAAAGAGAATCTGCCTATATAAAAAAACACCAGGGTAGAAATTATTGTTATTTCGACTAATATTTAATTTAAACTTTAATGTACTTTGCAGCAGCAAAATTTAAAAAATATTTGTAAGTACGTTATTTTAACATGACGGTAATGAGTGGGTGACTACCACTTTCCAAATCATAGCAATGAAGTTGTATAACTGTTTAATAATAATTGCATTCCATAAAATTAGCTTATCGTATATGTAAATTTTACAACCTCAAATCATTTAAAAGTAATTTTGTACAGTCATTGAAGGTTGAATGGTTTCGCAGTGAAATCATTTTTAAAACTCACTTTTTGTACTAATTTGTATGTTTAAGGAGTTTGTGTTAAATTACAGACTTGTATTATTTTATTTTTTAGATTAGGACTTGTATTATTATCTTCACCAACTGTACATTCCAGTTTAAGTTAGAACCTATATATGTATATCAGGTTCGTCGACATAGATGCTTGTTTTATCACTATGTTTTACGCCAAATTTTTCACGTAATTTGATGCATGAAACTGCGTGTTCACAGTGCCTCCAGCTCGTCGGTCATTTATTGTAAATATCATTTTCACGCTACATACTGTACTTAGATTTTGTATATTATATTGGACTGTTTTTTGCATTGTAATTATCGAGCAGTTAACCGTAATCTAATTGTGATTGTGTGTTACAAGCTAGGGTGGTAGCGGAAAATAATTTTAAGTCCCACCTTAAAAACACTCTTCAAGTAACAAATGTAATTAGGTAATACGTAACGAAAATAATTTGAAGTCCCATCTTAAAAGCACTTATATGAATGTTCTAGAGGATACGGTGTTACATAAGCAGTTACTTAATAAAACCAGACTCTATCTACAGAAAACATTCATTAGTCCCTATACTACCAGCTGGCATCACAAACAAAACCGCATTAACCCTGAAATACACCACTATAGTGGAAGACACTGAGATTGCTGAAAACATCGATTAGTCCATACACCACTAGATGGAGCCGCAAACAAAACCCTAATTAGTCCTTAGAAATATACCGCTAGGTGGCGCCACCTTTATTACAGAAAATATTCATTAGTCCATACAGCACTAGATGGCGCCAAAAATTCAGGCTACAGAGGCGCAGACCCTGACACAAGTTCTTCTAGTTGTCTTATAAGTTAGCATTAGGACCCCTTATTAAAATACTATTTCCAGGCAAGTGGCCACGACAAGAGGAGCACATACATAACACGAATCGAAGACCTGTCTTATGAGATAGCATTAGGGCCCCTTATTCAAATTTCAAATTTCCTAGTGGGTTAGGCTAGCCAAGGCCAACCTGTTTCTCAAGACAGACAACTTTCTCAAGGTAAACAACTTTTCAAGGTAAACAACTTTTCAAGGTAAACAACTTCCTCAAGGTAAACAACTTCCTCAAGGTTACAGAAGACATTCATTAGTCCATACAGCACTAGATGCCACCACAGACAAACCAAAACAGATCCAAGAGATAGCTCCTACACTTCTTAGAAGAACCTCTTTATTAAAACAATTTCAAATCCATATCCAATGTCAACAACTATCTCAAGGTCAACCACTTTCACAAGGTAAACCAGTTTCTCACGGTTAACCATCTTATATGTCAACCAAATCGCCTGTTAAACGAAAACATCCAGGTGAAAGTCGAAGGGACTTTGCAAATCGAGACGAAACTAATTTTAAGGTGTGGATCCGCAGTGATGAAGTTTTAAATTTCGACAACTTTTTACTGAAATTTACGGAGAAACATTTATTCGACTTCCTGTTTAAAATTTCAGAGAATTATATTAGTTTTTTAAAGTTAATTGCGATTCAGATGTGCGTCCTGCAATATATTTGGAACCATGAAAGTTGAATTGTTTTGTAATAATAAAATTATTCCTGCTTCAAAATTTGTATGGATATTAGGAAACGACTTAATTTCATCAAAATGGTCACAATCAGACATTTTACACGAAGATCTATAAAGAAATTAGAAGAAAGATTAGAATAGCGAAAGAGTAATGGATGAACACGAAATGCAAAGAAATAGAACTTAATCAAAAACACGATATGTTTAACATGTATAAGAAGGTAGGTGAAGCCACCGGCAGAGTTAAGAAACGCAATAGTAGTAATATATCAGACGAACAGGGACATCTTGTCTTTGAAATGGAAGAAAAACTAAAAATTTGGCATGAAAACGTTCAACAATTGTTTAATGACGATCAACGTTCAAACCGACCAGAAATCGAGCTCTGAAGTGAATCGCTATAAAATTTGATAAAAAAGGAAAAACTGTTGGATTGGATGGGATTCCTGCAGAAATTCTAAAGATTATGAATAATGAGGTAATTATTCATGACAGCACTCTTTAACGCAACATGCAATACTGGAATAATACCAAAAGATTGGCTGTTCTCAACCTTCGTTAGCATACCCAAGAAAGTAAATATTAAATCGTGCGTAGATTTTCGTACCATTAGCCTTATGTCGCATGTGCTCAAAAATTTCCTCAAAATGATTCATAGTCTAATATATACCAAAAATGCGAAGAAACCATCAGTGAAACAGTTTGGTTTCTGGAATGGTCTGGGTACCAATGAAGCATTACTTGCAATTCAAGTTTTAGTACAACCATGCAGGGATGTTAACTGCGAAGTATATATGTGATTTTTAGATTATGCTAAGGTCTTCGACAGATGTCAACACAAAAAAATGATATAAACCTTGAAAGAGACACCAATTTATATTGGGGCCAAATGGCAACAGTTAGGGTGGAAGACGGGTAAACAAAACAGACTGAAATGAAAAGAGGTGTACGTCAAGGATGTGTGATTTCCTCACTACTATTCAATCTATATTCAGAGCAGATATTCAGAAGAGCACTCATGAAAGTAAAAAGTGGAATCAAAGTCAATCGAGAAGTCATCACCAACATCCGTTACTCCGACGACACGGTCTTGATATTATATAGTACGAAAGGATTACAAGAACTACTTGACAGAGTCGTAAAGGTAAGCGAAGAATATGAACTAAATTTGAATACAAAACAGACTAAATATATGTTAATAAGCAAAACACCAGTCCAACAAGGACTACCGTTTGCTAACAATCAACCCATAGAGAGTATCTCACTTCACCTATCTAGGCTGCACAATCCATGATGACTGGGATCACTACAGAGAAATTAAATACAGAATAGGGAATACCAGAACAACATTCATACAAACGAAAACACTGCTCTGCTCGCGGGATCTTAGAATAACGCGCAAAAAGAGAATTACACCTTGCTACGTATTCTTCACCTTGTTATACGGTGTGGAGGCATGGACCTTATCTCAAGCCATGGAGAAAAGATTGCATGCCTTCGAAATGTGAGTATATCGTAGAATCCTCAAAATCTCCTGGACAGAACATATTACTAATGAAGAAGTCCTCGACAGAATGGGTTGGAGGCCTCAAATTTTGTTCTCCGTTAAACGCAGAAAACTAGAATACCTTGACCATATCATGAGAAATAACAACAGTAGAAGTGAGGCACTTGTCGCCGCCATCTTGGATTTTTGTGACGTCACCTCTGGGGCAACTTTCACTTTTTTTATATGTCCACGTGGGGATCGTATTTTTTTGACCTGAGAATAAAAAGATTTAATCTGTTATTAATTAGGCCCCGTTTTTATCAAAGGAGATCGCATAATTGTTTTTAAAATGATTATTACATTTCTTTTAATCCCATGTATAGATTGTGACCTAATTTATTTATGCATTGGGGGTTGCATTCTAATAAGTGGTCTTAGCCTTGTAAGACGGGAATCTGTTCGCGGGCTTCTTAATCTGTGGTTATTATTATTAAACAGTTACACAAATTTATTATGAATGGAAAGTAGCAATTAGCCGCCGACATCGTGTTAATTAATGTGTTTACAAATATTTTAAAATATTGCTGCTGCAAAAAAAACATTAAAGTCTAAATATTAGGTGAAATAATAATCATTTCTACCCTAGTGCTTTTTATACAGGCAGATTCTCAATCCAAACGGTCAGCACCTTTACATCCGAACAATTATACCTGATTTATTTGTATGTTCAATTACTCACACACACACACACACACACACACACACACACACACACACACACAACACACACACACACACACACACACACACACACACACACACACACACAACACACAAACACACAAACACACAAACACACAAACACACAAACACACAAACACACAAACACACAAACACACACACAAACACACAAACACACAAACACACAAACACACAAACGCTTCAGTGTTTATTAGTATTAAACAGTTACACAAGTTACTTTTAAATAAATAAATGAGCAGCAACTAAGTAAGCAGGTAATTAGACATTATAAACCCACAAACACACAAAAGCTTCTGTGTTTATTAGTAAACAGTTACACAAGTTACTAAATAAATAAATGAGCACCAACTATGTAAGCAGGTAATTAGACATTATAAATTAGATATACATGAAACTATTTTGTTAATGCGCCATGCGCGTCAACTTTAGTAAATATTTAAAAGGCGACAACAACAAACAGGATTATCTTGATGTTAAAAGATAAGTACGATATAACAGGGTAGAATATACCTGTGATTGCAGATTTTTTTCACAGAAGATTTTCTCAAATAGCAGTTGATCATGCACGCCTCTCCCTTGCTACGGAACTCTTAATTACAACAACTAAACTATTAAAGCGCTTTATTTATAAGAGTAGAATGGTTGAAAAATAAGCATTATACAGTACCTAATTTGATTATCGCATCATTTATAACTAAACATGTAGTGAAAAACTTATTTACAAAATCAAGCAAGACTCGATTAATAAATGCATAGTTTTTAGGATATATTGCCGTCTTGAGCGGCAGCAGAGATGGGTCGTCGAGGGAGACGTCACACTGGAGAGCAAGTTGCGCAGCCCTACACCTGTATTAAAGTTTGCATTAGGCTCCTTATTATAATACAAATTTAAATTTTCCCCAAGGGTACCACGACAATGCACGATGGCCCCATAAGAAGTTCAGATCACAAGGACGAAGATCCGAGAACAAGTTGCGACGCCCTACAACTGTCTTATAATCTCGGTTATGTTCGGGGAGGGTTGGAGTGGTGATCGCCGAAACAGGCTTCGCCGAAAGCCTTGCGTCGCGAAATTTTACCTATATGATGTATTTTTAAACTGGAGAATATTTTATATAATATATATCTCTCTCTTTCTCTCGCTCCCCTAGTCTCTCGCTCGTTTCTTGCGTTAGACCGAATACGCTTACAATATTAGGTTAGATTAATAAACACACGGTTTTAGGTTAGGTTAGGTCAATGCGCACGCGCGGGATCATATTGCATTTCTTAAGAATCTAAAATAGAAACAGTTCACAAGAATTTTTGACGGTTAACGGCGTCAAGGATCCCTGTAAGAAGGCCTGCTTGGAAGCACGCGATTCAGTTTAGCAGAAATGACGAAAGTAGTACGCAGGATACGAGGGGAAACTAAAGAAAAGGTATTAAGCATAGACAAGAGAAAGGAAGAGGCTAAGCGAGCTGCTAAGGAAAATAAACAAAATAATTAAACTAGATTTAGGGTTTTATGAAATTCACAGGATGATGAGGAGACTTCAGCTCAGCAATACATCAAGGAGCATAATGAAGCAACGTGTAATTAGTGTAGATAAGGAATTATAAATATGAAAGGTGAAAATGAAGTGGTAACATATTGTTAATTTTGACATGTATTTAGCAAATATTATGTCTAGAACATAAATATTCAGCAAAAGTGTGATCTAAAGACGCTTTTAACATGTTTAAATATGTATATGTAATAATGAGTAAAGTAATTTTGAAATGCATACACGTACAATATTAGACGGTGTGAGGATGCGTCGCGCGATGCTCCCTCATCTCGTGCCGCTCCAGTGTGACGTCCCCCTCGACGACCCATCTCTGCTGCCGCTCAAGCCGGCGATATATCCTAAAAACTATGTATTTATTAATCTAGTCTTGCTTGATTTTGTAAATAAGTTTTTCACTACATGTTTAGTTATAAATGATGCAATAATCGAATTAGGTACTGTATAATGCCTGTTTTTCAACCATTCTACTCTGATAAATAAAGCCTTTTAGTAGTTTAGTTGTTTTAATTAGGAGTTCCGTAGCAAGGGAGAGGCGTGCATGATCAACTTCTATTTCAGAAAATTTTCGGTGAAAACAAATCTGCAATTACAGGTATATTCTACCCTGTTTTATCGTGCTTATCTTTTAACACTAAGATAATCCTGTTTGTTGTTGTCTTTTAAATATTTACTAAAAGCTGGCAGGGCACGCGCATTAACAAAAATAGTTTGATGTATATCTAACTTATAATGTCTAATTACCTGCTTACTTAATTGCTGCTCATTTATTTATTTAAAAGTAACTTGTGTAACTGTTTAATAATAATAAACACAGATTAAGAAGCCCGCGAACAGATTCCCGTCTTACAAGAGTAGGACCTTATTAGAATGCAAGCCCCCATGCATAAATAAATTAGGTCACAATCTATAGATGGGATTAAAAGAAATGTAATAATAATTTTAATAACAATTATGCAATCTCATTTGATAAAAACGGGGCCTAATTAATAACAGATTAAATCTTTTTATTCTCAGGTGAAAAAAATATGATCCCCACGTGGGCGTATAAAAAAATGAAAGTTAAAGTGCCCCAGAGGTGACGTCACAAAAACCCAAGATGGCGGCGACAACTGCCTCAGTTCTACTAACAACAAATACCGGTTACGACAAAATATTATTCAGGGAAAAGCTTAAGGACCAAGAAGACCTGGTAGACGAAGAATTTCCTGGCTTGCCAATTTAAGAAAATGGTACGGAGTTACATCCTCAGAACTTTTCCGTAGTGCAGTCAATAAAATAGGCATTTCCATTATGATAGCTAACGACCGAAACGGATAAAGTACCAGAAGAAGGTCACAAATTGATTGTTTGTTAAGCTAGACAATAAATAGCTTTTTAGATGATATAAACATAAAGGATGAAATTGTACCTTAAAAAAATTGCAGTTTGTAAAAGATCAATATTGATTCTAGCTATAACGCATCATCCTAAATATTCAACAGAATTTATTTGTTAATAAATAAAAGTTAATATTTATCATGTTTTATCATATACGTTCTTGTGAAAATGATGAGTTTTAGTCAAAGAAATCCAAAAATCTCTTTATAGTGCGAATTAGAAGCTTTGCAGTCAATAGCCCACTCCTGTGACGTCACTGTTCCTTGTTCACGGCCTGTGTTTCACCACGGAGGTCACGACCCTAATATATATATATATATATATATATATATATATATATATATATATATATATATATATATATATATATATATAT
This sequence comes from Vesta saturnalis, assembly GCA_036346205.1. NCBI lineage: Eukaryota > Metazoa > Arthropoda > Insecta > Coleoptera > Lampyridae > Vesta > Vesta saturnalis. The sequence continues at coordinate 7,155,874 of JARFJB010000821.1, forward strand.
ATATATATATATATATATAAATATTAAATAAAATAGATCAAAGTAGTAAATTTTGATCTGCTCAGTTGGTAGTTGTTTACATAATTTTTTTTTAAATATGAAATTGTTGTTGACATACAATTAGTCACTTATATTGCAAATAATTAGTGTTTAAATTGGTGTAAATGATATATGAGCACATCTACTTTTCAAAATGAATACTACAACATTGCGTGGTGTTTTTCCCGAACCAAGTGGGTATTTACTTCATATTGATTAGCTTTAATTAACATAATTTTTAGAGCCAGCTTACAAACGAAACTTTATTAAGGAAAATATGAAATATATAAAACAGCTACAAGGACTTTTACCACCAGAAACAGACAGTGGTGAAAACAAATCAGTTCTGGACAATAAACTAAAACCGAAAGTTTTAAATCTAACACGTCAAAACGCTTTCAGTAAATCACAACACAATCTCAGTAAAGTTCCCTCACAGTCACAAACAAACGCTAAGGCCCAAAAATCAGAACGCAGGAAAATCGAAGCCACAGTACCTGTACTAAAATTAAATTTAGAGAAGGGTAAAGTAGACGCTTTAAATATTAAACCACATCTACCTTTACCGTCAACGGAAAAATACTTACATAGAGGTGTGCAAACTGATAATCCAGAAGAAATACAAAGGCTGTTTAAAAATGGTGTAATTCGATATCCTAGTCCATCTGTTGTTAATGCTCTCACCGGTAGAAAAGTGAAAAATCACATGATTAACCAAGATCGAGGTGATATTGGTGCAATGCAATCTCCAACCGAGGAATTAAGTGAAAATATGCGGTCATTAGGTAATATAACTTAATTATACAACATTATACATTATTTTACTTTTAGATGTAAATGAAAAAAATTACATTAAAGAAAATATTTTGGCTTTAAAAAATAAAATAGGAAGATCTGATAAAGACGAATTGAAATCTCCAGTTCTTCAAAAAGGTACAATACCTAAATATATACGAGACCGTAAGGAGGAATTAAATAAACAAACAGAGAACGAACCTGATTGCCCTGACGGACATGTTCTTCTCCCTGATGAAGAACGAAAAGAAACTCTACGAGTTCTCCGGCAGAGTAATAGCTTTATTAGTGTTAAATATATTATAAACTTTACTTTTCTAGGTTATGCAGATAGAATTCAGGAACTTAACTCTATGCCAGTGAGAAGCGATACATTAAGAATGCGTAAAAGAAAAATGGAACTTGAAGAGGAATTAAAGAAAATTGATGAGGGTATTAAAGTTTTTCAGCGACCGAGAGTGTTTGTTAAAATAAATGCATGACATCTAGCTGAGACATATTACCAAATGTTTAAACTATCGTGATATACAAATTTAGTGTTGAGTATTTTAAATACTGCACTTTATATAAAATCTATTTATTGTTATACAAAATTCAATAAACTACTAAGGCTTTCGATATTAGAACATATGTACTTAATAAATTATTTATTATTAACTTTATGTACAAAATCAAAACAGCAGAATATCACAGAATTTGTACGGAAATAAAACTCTTCTTCATTATACCATTTTAGAATATTGAACTCTGGAAACAATAATTGTATTTCTTTCGTAGCAGATGTCACAGAGTCTAAAAAATAAGAATGGTAGTTAGTGCATATTGTCACTTAAGTAAATGACCTGATCCGTGTGATGCATTTCTTGTGTCTGATAATCCAAATTGCCCTCTAATAGAATCTGGACTTTGATACTGTGCTTTATATACTTTGGTTGGCCCCATTAAATTTCTCCATTCTTGAATTGCATTTTCACGTGCCAGAATATATAAATCTGATGGTCCACTGAGAATTAAGGCTAAAATACAACATTTTGTTAAAGATAACTTACCTGGTCATAAAGGTGGTTATTCTGTTGTAAAAAAATTTATCTTTATGTTCATTATAAAATTCTTCAGCTACTTTTGTAGTGAATGTGTACTTTTTTGAACGAACTACTTTAAAATTTGAGGTTAGGATTAATTTTCGAATTGAAGATAATGAATGAGGATTCTTAAGGACGTGTGGTTTTAGTATTGCAAGGGTCAACTCCAAGGGTGGCATTATTAACTAAGCTTGTTTACTGTTAGCTAATCAATATTTTCATTTTATCAATTTTGTTAACCACAGAGAAAACGTCATCACCAATGGCGTACCTAAGTTGACCTAAATGTTTGGAATCAGTAGCGCAACGCTATTTAATTTACATGACCTTGTTAAAAGCGGCTGTAGTTACATTACATGGCAGGCATAAGTACACAGAAGCGCAAAAGTATTGACCAATCATACCCTCAACAAAATATACTAGAGAACATTATACCCGATACTTCAAAACTTGTTTTTTCAACTGAAATCATTAAACATAGGAAATATTAAGAAAAATAAAGTATAGTGTATTATTTCAATTCATAAAAACATTGTAATTTTGTAGCAAAATTTTGTAAAATCAAGCCACAATATAATATCAACATTTTTTGTTAAAATAACACTGCGAAAGTAAAAACTGGTTAATTTAGTTTTTTTAAGAAATAACAGATTTTTTGTTTTTATTAAAAGCTATCGTAGCCAAGGGTTTTTATGGTCAGAATAGTGGTCCCAGCATTTCATTAGGTTATACTCACTTAAGCTGTAATACAATATGGTTTAACATAATATGTGGGTATAAAATTGATGGTGTAAGAAGAAAAGTGTAATATATGAAAAAAAAGACTCCACGTGACCATCATTGATGAGTTGACGCTTGTGGAGGCTTCGCTGGTAACCCTATCTCCGTATAAAAATATTTATTTGTTTCTCAATACTAAACAAATACTAACCTAACTAAACTTAAGCTATGTAAAATCACTTTTACAAGTTACAACTTGTAAAAGACTTTATTGTTACTCAATGGTAAACATGCATTAACCTAACTAAACTTAAGCTGTGTAAAGTGACATTTACAAGTTACTTGTAGAAAATATAAGTAAACTGTCGTGATAGCATGTGTGTGTGACCGTTAGTTTGACACTTAGTAACCCGTAGTCGTAGTAATACTTGAAGTCCCGGCTGACGAGATATTTACAAATGTCATTATAAATAAATTTGTTCGCAGTTTTTCACGTGTTTTATACGTTAGTTTTCAGTGACTAAAATCAAATTTGATTCACTAGTGACTAAATTTTATATGGCGAGTGAAATAAGCCATTATAATGAAAATTTGATCGAACATTTGTTTTTCATTAACAACGTATTCATGACAACCGGTCGACCGACCATGACAACCAAGACCTGGCTGCTTGACTCTATTTTATACTTTTTTAAATAATCTTTCAAGTTTTCGTTAAAAAAATGCAACTGTTGGAAAAAACGTCGTATATCACATGTGAGTGAAATGAAATAAGCACGCAAGCAGAGCGCTCGTGCGTCAAAATCTCACTTGCTTATAATGGCTTATTTCACTCACTTGTAATATAATCTACTATTATATCACAAATTCGAATTTAAGATAAGATACTAATGACTAACAAATAATAGTTATTTACGATTTAATTATCGTAATATGAAATTACGATACGAACATCGTACAACGGTTTATCTACTATTGTAACGAACCTTTTTATGTATGTTTAAAATTTACGTACATATTGGCAATTTAAGTGCATTTCGTGTAGCGTTAGTTGCATACCTTATTGGCGCAAAAATGTCTATAGTTTTAATATATTATTTCAATAATTATTCACTGCACATCCCTTTCCGCGATTTGAGTCATTTTCGGTCATTGCGCAGAGTTACTTTGAGCGTCCTTTATGCATTGCTTGAACTACGTGTTTAAGTAGAAGCCATTTTCGCTTTGTTTAAATTTTTTATTTAGAGTGTCACATCTATATGACGAGTTTTTAAATTTATCATATGGAAATTTGAGATATTTACATTTTAGGCAACTCAATTTTACTTATACTCTAACCACTTAATTTTACTTTGGGTTTAATTTTATTTTAACGTTAACTTTGCAAGATGATGCAATAGCTTTGTTGCTGCGAAGTGGGATTTCAATTACCAAATTTTACTTTGAACCATACAAAATCAATTCGGTTTGGAGGTTAATAAAGAAATTTCTATATATTTGGAATTATCAGCATATCAATCTGATGTTTACTTCAACTTCCATCAAAATTGCGCAATAAAATTTAAAGTGATGAGTCGACAGCATTTCCTTATCTGCTGAAGTTCCAGTGACACCCAAAATGTAAAAGAAATTACATGAGGTATTTCATATTGTTAATTAATTCACATTTTAGTTTAAAGCAGTTAATTAAGAATCACTAACATTAGTTTTTAAGGGATCATTATTATAATCAAATTAAGTATCGTAATAAAACTCATTGTTGTCATTATTTTTACTTGTTATTTTCATGAGTTTTTTGTGACTTTTCTATTTTTTTAAGGTTTATTTGTTCCTTAAAAAACAAATCGGCGTCCGAGATAACATTATTTATTTTCAGATTTGAAGCAATACCTTTTTTTGTAAAGCGAAAATATCTAAGCAATTATATTTTTGTTAATAAGCAAATCAAAAGTTATTGAAACTGGACCTATTAATCTACCGATAAGCAGAGTGGCATAAAATCTTCTAGTTCTCCATTATATTCCATAGCTAATTATAGGTTCTGGGCTAGAAGTATTTAATCATAAGTGGGCGAATTATTTATACGACACTCTGTAAAGATTACACTATCAAAAGTTTTAATTATATAGAGAAATAAGTAATTCAATCAGCGAAATGTATTGAGAACGGTATTATCCAAGCAGGCGTATTATAATTGTCACTGTAAAGTTTAATCAAACCCAGATTGTCAGTTCTGTGGAACAACGTTAGTGTTGCCTCTACATCTGGTTTGAAGATTTCTAATTGCAAGAATTTTATTATTAATGTTTATAACAAGTAGTTTATTTTGTTAGATTTTATTTTAGTAATTATTTTATTCTCACTTTTACTTTCCCGCAATAGTGTGGAAAAGTGATACTGTACCGCACTAATGCGGTAGACATTACGATATGTCATTAAATGTCGTATAACTTGACATTACATGTCGATAGTACATAAACTATATTGCATTATACACAAGGTAACAGTTTTTACTGACTCAAGGACGGCTCGCCGATAAACTTTTTCTCTCGCTAGTAAAAACTTATTTACCATGCTAATAGTATATATTATTATAACTACAAAACTATAACTGTGTAAAAGTTTAATTGTCAAGAAAAATTTCACGCATCCCAAGAAATTTTGCTTTACGTATTAATTTCTCTTTAATTATCTTTGAATAATTATTCAAAAATACATCTGTAAGGATGTGGTTGGTTTTAGTTGAAATTGCTTTATGGGTTTTGTGACATAAAAAGCACTTCTCGCCTAGTTCATCAACAGACATCTAATTTAGGTATAATTAATTTTTTGAGTTCTTTTTTTTAAAACTCGATTTGGTATTTATCAAAAACGATCATACTGAATTTTAAAACGCCTGAACTGTCACTTCAAGGAACAATGCTGAAAGCTGTTTTAATGATCCTCTTGTTAAATATTTTTGAATATTCGCTAATTTTGTATGCTTCAGTTTCGAAAAAAATATTCAAATTTCAAAATCTGAATTTGCAGTAATGCGAATCACATTGTTTTCACAGCTATTAACAAATTAATATCAGAAACGTTCCATTGAAGGACATAGTCCGATCAAACTTACTAATAAGATACTACAGATAAGTTTTTGCTAGACATAATGTTGCTGGACCTTACAGAATTAAGGTTCTATCAGAAAGCTATTATCAATCATTAATGAAAATTACAAGAAATGAAATAAAATCATTTTTTTAGGATAATTATGCAACCTCTTTTACAATAAGTTCATTACGAAAATAGACTACATTGTAAAAACACAAACAATAATCTACGTTAAATAGACCTTTAAAACTCCATGTCACACAGAGGTTAATAGATACCTAGATGCTGACTTAAGAAAAAATTGCAAAGCCGCCGCTTCTATAAAAATATGGATAATACAATTTAAGCATTTTTCTTGCATTAGAGCAGGCTAAGGAAATCTAGGAAGAGTGTGGTAGCACTGTCAAAAGAACAAAGTTGCTACCGCACCTTAACTTTTGAACATTGTAGGTTATGTTTTTAAAGTCAAACTAACGCAACGTTGCAACATAGTTTTCCACGCTATTTAGACATTGTCTGCACGAAAATCGTTGAATCCTTGATCGTCTACTACCTTCATAAAACGTAAATTGTACATTCTTTATTTGATTGTATATGCCAACATCGTATCTTATCTAATACGATGAGATTTTTGTTAACTAAATCTACGTCAGACCAACAAGAATGCCTTCTCCGTTTTTTACTCTTCCAAAATAAACAATAAGGGAGAAATATGCAGGAAATTCACAGCGCAATTTCATAAGTAATCCAATGCGAAGACTAGCTTTCGTGATAAAATTTACTACTGCGTTTTTCTCTTTCATTTCTTGACTATTAAACATGATGTAGATGTATGTTTATATCCAAACTTAGTTCTGAGGTGGCAAAGTCAATAGGTTCTCAGAACATCAATATACGTCCACTTAATTTAACCTATTCAGGAAATCCACATCGCTTATTCATTGAGTAATCAAATGTGAAGATTTATTTTTGTGATGAAATTTGCTGCATCGTTCCTTCCTTGACTGTCACGTACACATGAAGGCAAATAACCAGAGATGTATCCATTTAACCTGAAGCCAAATGTAATTGACCACAATATTGCTGCTTTCGTATCCACGGACAAGACGTGACGAAAACCAAATATTAAATGTATTTTTGCTAAAATTTTGATGCAGTGAAGTCTTCTAATAATCTTTTCTGACTACATAGTTTTCTTGGGCAAAAGGTTGAATTGAGTGGAGAGTAGAATTTGAGGTAGTAACAATGGAGCTGATCGTTACTAGAAAATGAGGTGGTGAATGACGAATGATACGGAACGTTATCCATAATCAAAATGTTAGTAGTTTGGAGGAGGAATGCAATGTAAAGATTTGACATCGGTAGTTAAGAAAGTGATTTCAAATTGAGGTTAGATATGATGCTTGGATAGTTCGGAAACTAACCAAAACAGTAGTAGAACTGAGAAGATTGGTTTGGTAAGAGAGGATTAGAGTATTGAGGCTTCTTGGAGTTTTAGGTGGAATTTTAGAATTAGGATCCTTTTGGAGTTCAGTAGAAGGTAGAAGTGAGGGATAAGGTTGGTGGAGGAAGTAGATCAGTTTGGTTGGTTAGTAATGTTTCAAAATTATCAGCTTGCAATGTTTACCAAACAGAAGAAAGTTTAAAAGTTTCATGTTGAAACTTATCTGAATGTCAATAATCGAAGGTGAGGATACAGTTTCAGAGTAAGAACTGAAATATGTGCGCACATTGAGTATGAGTAGAACTGAGAACTGGTGATTGAACGTCATGTATAAGATGAGGTCAGATTTGAAGTTTGAGGGTTGAGGGATAGTGATGGAATTAGAATTAGGATGGTTGTATTAAGAGTTGAAGTTCAGGTGAAAGGTAGGAAAAGGTGGATAAAGTTGATTGGTGAGGAAGGTAAGATTAGTGTTGGAGAGAGCTGAGTGATTGTAGGAGGATGAAGGTTAGGTGGGAAGTGAAAATGTTAATAAAGGGAATATTCTCAAAGACAGCTATAAGAATTGTGTTAGGGTCGGTAGTCAGGTGGAAATTGAATTGATTGTAGGGTCATCTAGGGTGATGGATAATGAAGATTTTTTAATAAGAGATAGGTACAGAGTGGATACTAATTAGGGATTGTGGGTGTAGACCAATGAACATTTCTGCAATAGAGTTAATGAGTTGGTTGACGGAACTTTAATTAAAACAGATAAACTATAAAAGTTTTATTATGAGAGAGAGAAGGTTGAAAAAGTAGAATTTGATTAAATTTAATAAAAGAGTGAAATTATTTAAAAATAAGATGGTAAATATTTAATTAAAATAAAAATTATGAAAAGTCAAATCGAAGGTAACTGAGGGTTATGTGAGGGAACATAGAATTTAAGGAAGTAACAGGGGTGTTTGAAGGAGAAAAATCTAAACATTGTAAGTGAAAGAGTCAAGGAGGTTTGTTAGGACGTGAAATAATTGAAGGTTAGGGTGGGGAGTGATTAGAAGAAAAGTAAAATTGTGGGGGGAGATTTAAAATTAAATGACGATAATTGGAGTTGGTAGGAGTTTGAGAGTAAGGTATAAGTTTAAAAATTAAGCTTTTAATTTTTAAGAGGAAACAATGTAAAGTTAGATGGTTTGTAAGGAATTAAAAGTTGTTTATACTTAAGGAATTTTGTAAAGAGAGTTTAAGCTTGAAATGTTGTTGAATAGAGCATTAGCGGAATTAATTAAATATTATTGTTGAAGGTTTGAATAAAATAATGAGGGATTTAAGAAGAGTAAGAGATGAGAAAGGAATTTTAGAGAATGTATAAACTAAACTGAGTAAGAGGCTTCTTTATTGTGGTGGGAGAAGTTTGGATTAGAGGGTCTAAAGGGAAGACAATCGAGTTATGATAAACTTAGAATGGGTAACAAAGTTAAGGTTTAAAGTTTAAAGCGATTAGGGAAGAGACGTTAATAAATTCAGTGGAGAGGTTTGAGAAAGTAGGGTTAGGTGAAGGTAAAAGAGGTGGGAATGAGATTGAAAGTGTCATTAGAGAAGAAAGAGAGGAGAGAGGTGAAGACTAGAATGACAGAGGGAAGGGTGAGAGGTGAGGATGTGCAAGAGAAGGTGAGAGTGAGAGAGTGAGGAGAGGTGAGAGAGAGAGGGAGAGGAGAGAGTGAGAGGTGAGAGAGGTGAGAGAGAGATGAGAGGTGAGAGAGGTGAGAGAGGAGGTGAGAGAGTGAGAGAGAGGGAGAGAGTGAGAGGAGAGGTGAAAGAGAGAGTGGAGAGGAGAGAGAGAGAGAGGAGAGAGAGGAGAGAGTGGAGGGGAGAGAGAGGAGAGAGAGAGGAGAGAGGTGAGAGGAGAGGAGAGAGAGGAGAGGAGAGGAGAGAGGAGAGAGAGGTGAGAGAGGAGTGAGAGAGGGAGAGAGAGGAGAGAGGAGAGAGAGAGGAGGAGAGGTGAGGAGAGAGAGAGAGGGGAGAGGTGAGAGAGAGTGAGAGAGGTGAGAGAGGTGAGAGAGGTGAGGAGAGAGGGAGAGAGGTGAGAGAGGGAGAGGGAGAGAGTGAGGAGAGGATGAGAGAGGAGAGTGAGAGAGGAGAGAGGAGAGAGAGGTGAGAGAGGTGAGAGAGGTGAGAGAGAGAGAGAGAGGGAGAGGTAGAGAGGGAGAGGAGGAGGAGATGAGAGGTAGAGAGAGGGAGGGAGGAGAGAGAGAGAGAGGTGAGAGGGGGGGGGGGGGGGGGGGGGGGGGGGGGGGGGGGGGGGGGGGGGGGGGGGGGGGGGGGGGGGGGGGGGGGGGGGGGGGGGGGGGGGGGGGGGGGGGTGAGGAGAGTGAGGGAGAGAGTGAGAGAGTGAAGAGTGAGAGAGGTGAGAGTGAGAGGAGAGAGAGTGAGAGAGAGAGTGGAGAGAGTGAGAGGAGAGAGTGGAGAGGTGAGAGTGAGAGTAGAGGAGAGGAGAGAGGAGAGAGAGTGATGAGTGAATGTAGAGAAGAGTGAGAGTATTTAAAAATGAAGATTGGAAATGTTTAATTAAGATAAAAGATGTAAAGTCAAATCGAAGGTAATCGAGGTGTAGTTGAGGGAACATAGAATTTAAGGAAGAACTGGAGGAGGGTTTGAAGGAGTAAAATTCAAACATGAAGTGAGAAGAGTCAAGTGATGGTTTGTTAGGATCGTGAGAGTAATGAAGAGGTTAGGAGGTGAGGAGCTGATTAGAAGCAGAAAGAAAAAGATTGGGCTGGGGATCGATTTCAAAATTAAATTGTACGAGAGATTGGAGTTGGTATGCGAGAGTTTGAGAGTAGAGGTTTGAGTTAAGTTTAAGAATTAAGTTAGTTTTATGAGGAGAAGAACGTAAAGTTAGATTGGTTTGTAAGGAAGTAAAAGTGTGTGTTAGACTTAAGTGAATTTGTGAGATGAGGAGTTTAAGGCTTGGAGATGTTGTTGAGATAGGAGATTGAAGGTGAGTATAGTAAATTAGTGAGAGGTTTGAAAAAATATGAGGTGATTTAAGATAGAGTAAGAGATGATTGAATAGGAATTGTTAGTAGATGTATAAAGTAAATGTAGTAAGAGGCTTTGATGGATGGGATGAGTTTGTGAGAGAGGTTTAAGAGGGAGAGACAGATGAGTTTATTGAGTAAGAGTAGAATGGGTAACAAAGTTAGAGGTTAAAAGTTTTAAAGTGATAGGGAGAGACGTTAAAATAGTGGTAGAGTTGAGAAAGTAGGTAGGTGAGGAAAGAGTGAGGAGGTAAGTGAAATGTGTAGAAAATGAGTAGACGGAAGAAAGGGTGAAGACATAAGAGATTAGGTAAGCGGTGAAGGTGAGGAGTTGAGAGATAAGTAAGAGAATAATAATGAGTGATGAAAATGAAGATATAGAGGGTGAATGAATTAACTTCATTACAAAACACTTGGTACTAGCAAAATATCACAACTAGATGGCGCAAAAATCAATTTTAACTCAAAGGGGCCAAGACAAGGGGCAGACCCTAACAAAGTTCTTATACCTATCTTACAAGACTAGGGCCATTATTTCAATTTCCCAAGGGGCCACGATAGGGGCCGAGCCCCAAGAGCTAGTTTCTGCACTTGTCTTATAAGGTTAGGGCCTTATACCATTTCCAAGTAGGGGGCCGCGACAGGGGCGAAGGCCCGAGAGCAGATTTCGAAGGCCTACACATGTCTTACAAGTTAGCATTAGGGCCCCTTATTAGAATACAAGTTCAAATTTCCACGCCGTAACCAATCAGAATACAGAGACTTAGTTCACTAATCAGAGCACAGAGACTGGGTGGGGCTAAAAACCAATCAGAAACTAATCAGGTCAAAGGGCTGTCCTTAGAACCTCCATTCAGAACATTGTATGCGTACGCATTTGCTCATTAGGCTGAGCTGCTAAGGAGCGTCCTACATACAATATTAGTGAAAATTCCATAAGGGACTGAAAATGGCCAAGAAGCTAATAAATGCATAATGGGAATACACTCCCATATGGCGAAAAGTGGTAAGGTGACAAAATCCAAGATAGCCAAGTGTCTATAATTGATAACATATTGCTGTAGACTAGTAATCAAAATGGGTAATAGGGTATTATTTAAAAGTAGATGAAAGTGCATTAAAGTGGTCAGTATATTACAACTCACAAGCAATGAACTTTTAAGTTTATTTTTGAAAAACATTTTTTGTTATTTTGAAATTTTATATTTTTCTTTGTAAAACTTGTAAGTCACCCTTTTCTCTTATGCTTTACTTGTACTGTTAATATCTAATTGGTTAGATATTTATTATGTCCTTTTTGGTTAGCTTAAATTGTGGAATAGTTGGGGTAATATCTTTATTTGCTTATTTTTACAATATTGCGAAGGGCTGTACACACTTTTTTACATAAAATTCTATTTGCTATTTACAATTGACTTTCTAATGTCTCTCTTTTCCTCACTCCGCTTACACTGTCTTCCTCGCCCCTTAACTGTCGTCTTCTTTTCCATATTTCTTCAATCCAATCCTCTCCCATTCCTTTTTCCCCCAGTATTTCCTTTACTGTCCTTTCCTCTTCCTGTACCTCCCTGCACGCTTTCATCATATGGTTGATCGTTTTCATCCCCTCGCCGCATAGGCTACATACTCTGTCTTCGTCTCTTCTCCAATATTTGTTCCATCTTTCTTCATTTCCACACCTAAATCTCGCTATTACTTTCTTTCTTTCCTTCCTGCCTTCTCTTTTCAAGTATCCCGGTATCCCTTCTCCCTTGATCTTCCTATAGTTTGTATTATATTTACCTTTCTTTACCTTCACTCATCTTTCCTGCCTTTGGACATCTCTGTCCCTTCTAGTTATGTCCTCTCTTACGCTCACACCTTCCCTTCTTAATCTCTCCACTTCTTCTTTCGCATACCCATTTCTTGCATAATATTCTTTCCTGGTTTCTTGTCCATATGTTATTCTTCCTTTTTTTATTTCCTTCCAGCATTCTTGTCATATCTTCACACAACATCACATTATTCTATATTATATATATATATATATATATATATATATATATATATATATATATATATATATGATAAATTCACCTTTTTATATATATATATATATATATATATATATATATATATATACAGGTGAATCTTCTAATCCCATAATTAAAGTCTAGAACTCATCATTCTAAGCAAAAAGTTCTATGTACATGGGTCTTCAGAAATGTCTTTCGAGATACAGTTCAAAGTTGAAAGAAATGCGTTTTCTTAATATCTTTCGACTGTTTAAATAATTTCGTGAAATTTATGTAGGTTTTTGGATAAAATTTAAATTTGTGGTCCATTTATGTTCACAAAACGGACATTTCAGTCTTAAATCGTCGCAATTTTTTGTGCTACACTGTATACCATTTTCGACTAGAAATCGATCTTCCTATCTTTCTGCTAAAAGGTATATTTAGTGAAGTCTGCAGCACCACTTTCAAAAAAGCATTTAAAACTCATGATGCATACATTTCGGACTATTCTTAACTAAGTTAACTAATTGAATTCACTTGTTTACATATGTGTGTTCTAAACTTCACTTTTTAAAAACATTTGAACTTTTAAAAATTATAAAATTTCATGAAATTTCCCAAAACAGAAAGATATTGAATAAAACCGATTTTAATCAATTTAAAACATTATTCAATGAAATGCATTGGCCGCATCATGAATTTTGTTAAATGATGACTCATTAAATCTAATTTAAATGTTAATTGAAAATTAATTGTATCAGTATGTCCGGATCGACTTTAAAAGAGAAAATTCTCTTATTTTGATTTCATGAAAATTTCATTCTTGCTGATTTGCCCTGCTTGTTTTCAAACCCCGAAACACAAATTACTTGCTATTTAACTCAAACGGTACTCGAGATAATATCATTTTCTTAAAAAATTGAGCTTTTCGTAATTTTTGAAGTAAATGATTTGTTTAAAGGAAAATCAAATTGGTCTCACAAGTTTTAATTAATACATTTAACAATTGATGGTAAAATGAAATGAAATTCTCAAAAACTGAACTATTAATTTTCTATTCGAATAATGCTCCTCCTTTTCCGCACAGATTTCAATGCGAGCTCTGAATTCATTGAAACTGCGCCTTATTTCTTCGATTGAAAGGGACTGGACAGCATTCCGTCCTATTTTTCAATTGCTCTTCATCATTGTCTAATGGCTCACTGTACACAATTTGTTTTAAACGACCCCACAGATAAAAGTCCATTATTGTGAGATCAGGACTTCTCGGCGGCCATAAATGGGACCATCTCTTCCTATCCAGTTATCATGGAACTCTGTATTGAGCCACTGGCGAACAGTACCGGCATAATGAGCAGGAACCCATCGTGCTGGAAGAACATTTCAATTTGGCAGTTCAATGGCAATCCATCCAGTTTATCAGTTAAAAATTTTGCAACATTTCCAAATATGAATAACGGTTTAAATTTTGATCAAAAATATGGGCCAATAATTCCATGGTACGAAACCGCACACCACACATTAACTTTTTTCAAACATTGTCTGCGACTAGCAATTCGGAAGTTTGGATTCGTCCTACTCCAGTAACGGCAATGTTGGGAGGAAACGACTCCGTTAGTTGAAAAGGTCGATTCATCGGAGAACATTATTCGTTTATGAAAATTTGAATCTTCCAAAACTCTATTGCCCATTTCCAAACAAAAATCCAGACGTTTGGCTTCATCACCGTTCTCTAAAGTTTGCTTAAATTGCGGTTTAAATGGTAAAATTTTGTTCTCCTTGGAGATTCTTTGTAAATGAGATTTACCTATCCCAATTCGTAGTGCCTTCCTTCTTAAAGACAACCTTGGAACTTCTGTTGCGGAATGAACGGCGAGAACAGTAGCAGCATCTTCTTCATCGAACAACTTCTTTGGCTTCTTTAGGTTTAAAACCGAGCCTGTTTGAAGGAATTTAGTTACCAAGTTTTTTGCTCCGGCATTCGAAATGGCAACCTCCGGGTATTTTTGGTTGAATTTTCTGATAACAACACGGTAGCACTCTTCCCCAGTTCCGTAACATTGAATTAGATAAATTCTTTGTTGTAAAGTCAACATTATAGCATACAATTCAAATTAGCATGAATTAATTTGCAGTTCAACAGAATGATCATTTGACAATTTCTGTCAGTGGTGTTTTCAATGAAATCAGCCTACTAAAGTTACTTCTAAAAATTAGAAAGTCAATTTTTCAAGAAAATGATATTATCTCAAGAACCGTATGAGTAAAATAGAAAGTAATTTGTGTTTCGGGGTTTGAAAACAAGCAGGGCAAATCATCAAGAATGAAATTTTCTGAGAAATCTAAAATAAGAGAATTTTCCCTCTTTTAAAGTCGATCCGGACATATAGTTATTATATAATATATATATATATATATATATATATATATATATATATATATATATATATATAAATAACGTTCCTATAACATTTAGAAAAGGATTCGTTATTATTAAGATACATTTGGTTAAATTAGATGAATTACTAGATTAGTGAAATTATAGGACACTTAATTTCAAATTTTATGTATTTTAAGATTATCAAGAAAAGCAAAATGTCAAATTGTTTTTGTAATATAATTGAAATTAGCGTTTGGTTGATTTACTTTTTAAGATATTAATGCAGAATTTAAATATCAATTTGGATTTTCATTTGATTTCTAATTTTTAAATTTTCTTTGTTAGTTTTAAAATAGTATCAAAAGTGATATCATTGAAAGGATTAAAACACGATCAATTATTTCAAGACTTGTCGTTCCATAAGTGCAAATAAAATCCAAATTGATATTTAAATTCTGCAAAAATATCTAAATGAAATAAAATCTATATGTCTAATATAATCTACGGTGACCATACGTACTTATTTTAGTAGGACAGTACTTTCATTTCTGCCAGTGTCCTAAGGTCCTTAATAGAAGCATGAAACACTAAAATGTACTTCTCTTCTTGAAGATGCAAAATTAATTAAACTGGTCAAAATATTTAATTTTATTTAAAAGAATGCTTATCGGTGATTCACTGATCATGATGCAATAACGACGTTAATAGTTGTTGAGAATTTCGCGTAGGTTGTTTCCCGAACGTTCCAGTCCGTGAAAATTATCCTAGACGCACACGTCCAATGACTGGAACGTGATTTGAAAAGTTCAAGATCCAAAGTTGCATATATAATAGCGACAGCGCTCGGACTAAGACTAAACAAGTTCAATTCTTCACGAGTTCTACCGTTCGACAGCGACATAATTAATTTAATTGATTTGTTGAATGCAGTCTGGTTTTCTGTGCATTTTGCTACTAAAAGCAACGTCGTTTGATTTCAGTTACCTACTTGTCAAAATTGCGTAAACATGGCACCGCCTCGAAGAAAGTGTCAATTTAATTTGGAGTTACAGAAAGAATATCCGTTTATGAAAATAAAAATAAATTGAGTGGCATATTGTGTACTGTGAAATTTGTAGAAGTGATATTGATATTTCCAACAGTGGTCGCAGCAATATTAAGCCTCATCTAACCAAGAAAAAGCATACATAGTGCAAATAAAGTCTAAAAGCGCTACACTAAACACTTTTTTCAAAGTGAAAACTTCAGCTCTGAAAATATGTTAATTGACAAGGAAAAAATTTCGCGTATCATACGATCAAGCATCAGCAGAGTTTTAGATCTTTGGATTGCACATCAAATAATAGCGAACATGTTTGAGCCCAAATTTATGAGCTCGAACCAAAACGAAGCCATTGTAAAAAATGTTTTGCTAAAGAATCCCAGTTGCATTGGAACTTGATCTACAAACATTTTGTTAGCATCATGATCGATTCGTCCAACCAAAGAATTAAAATAGTACCTTATTGGTGATCTTAATTGTGCAAAGGTTTCATCAAATAAAACTATTCAGAATAATCTTCAAACATTCAGAACAGTTAATAAGTCAAAATTTGCAGAATTGCAACTACTTACTTTTGACGCGCCTGTGAAATTGTTAAGTCTAAATGGTGACAACGACTGCTCTGAATCAGTTTTATTTAGCAATCATGTTATCATGAATTCAAGTTTAAATTGGTATCTTATAACAATGTGCGAGAAGTTATTGAAAACCTGAAAAGTAGTAATAGTGCTGACCATTTTGATATGACAGCAAATTTAATTAAACTGGTTAAGAACATAATAGTTATACCCATTACAAAATTATTTAATTTGTCTATAGAACATGGTGTGTTTCCTGATATTCTGAAAATATTAAAAATTATTCCCATACATAAAGGTGGTTCAGTAAGTATGGAAAACTTCAGACCAATAACTATTGCTCCATTGCGATCTAAGGTATTTGAAAAGCTACTTAAGATCCAAATCGTTGAATACATGGAAATGAATAAATTATTTTTAAATAACCAGTTTGGTTTTAGATCTGATAAATCTACTAGTACGGCTGTATCTTATTTAATTAATTATATTGTAAACGGACATCAAAACAATGAATATGTAGCTGCAACTTTTGCGATCTTCAAAAAGCTTTTGACTGCGTAAATCATGATAGACTTATTCAGAAATTAGAAAACTATGGATTCCATAGCTCCAGTTGTAAATCAGTTACCTTCTGATTATTTGGTTACAGTCTCGGTGTTCCGCAAGGTTCTGTGTTGGGTCCAATTTTATTTCTATTATATATTAATGATTTTAAAATTGGTATAGATTATTCTGATTTTGTTATGTTTGCTGATGACACTACTCTGCTTACCAAAATGTAGATTTAAATGAGGTACAATGTCAAATGAAGAATATACGTTCAACGGGATCAGAGTGGTTTACAAAGAACAAATTGGTATTAAATGAAAATAAAATGTTTGAAATGATGTTTACTCACCGTGAGTCAACAAATATTAATAATACTGAAAAATAAAATTTTAGGTGTGTTCTTAGACCCAAAACTTACTTGGTGTCACCATATTGATTACGTAGCCAACAAAATCACAAAAAACCTGTTTGTTATAAGAAGATTAAGTAGCCTAATGAATTTAGCCACGTTGAAAGTAGCTTATCATGCCTTAATAGGATCTGTAATTTGTTACGGACTAATAAACTGGGGCCATGCTCACAGTTGTCGCAGAATTTTTGCACTCCAAAGAAAAACTATTAGAATAATTCTTCATATGGGCTTCAGAGAATGTGTTAAGTCAAAATTTGCAGAATTGCAACTACTTACTTTTCCTTCTTTATATATATATCATTGTATAAAATTTATTTATGACAATATTTCCCAATATCAAAAGCATTCCAGTTTTCATGAACATAATACTCGGGATTCTGAATTAATAAGGATTGATAAAATCAGATTAAGTAGTAGTCGTAATGGCTGGAATTATTATGGAATTAAGTTTTATAACAAACTACCAACTTCGATCAGACACTTCCCTAGGAATACATTTTTAAAAATTATAAAAACCTATCTTATCCAAAAGACATTTTATAGCATTGACGAATTTCTTAATGTAAATGTCAACTGTGATTTAAATTATATGTGATACTTGATATCTTTACAACTTGTTATGTACTATGTTGACCTGTGTAAAACTAATGTTATTAACACCAAAAATAAATAATGATAATAATAATAACAATATTACAAAATTTCTGCAAACAAAAATATGCATACATATTCCTGACTGCACATTAATGCAGTATCAATGTATCCAAATCTCACTCATTCATGCGTTTACAACCATTTCTTTAATCCGAATTCTTTTATACACAGTAGCAACTTGCCGCCCCAGTAAAGATTTAGTCAAGACACTATTTTTCAACCAAATGTAATGCTTTCAACATGAAAATCTTTCTACAATATTCAAATATTCTTTCATATATCTAATGCTTCATTAAAAATCCCAGTGGCGTATCATTGACACAAATTTACATTCTACATACACAAACAAAATTTTTTCGTGCAAACTCACTTCATTTTCATTCAAAATACGTTTCATACGTTATCAAAATACTGCATATACACAATGCGTCCAAATAACCTTACATCTCTCTAGATTAGGGACTACGTTCCATTAATCTTCCCTCATAGAAAATACACTCTAAAGTGAGCCAGTTAAAAACGTGGTTTAAAATATCAGTTTTTGGAATAACCGACCTCGTAGTGCATTGAAAATTCCTACCGCGGTAACCAACATCTCAGATAGAAAGTGAATTTGCTACTTGCTCCCTTTTAAAATAGATTAATTTTTGTAATTTTTAATAAATAGGATTTTGCAGGTTTCATTTATTATTTAAATTAAAATGTTTTAGTAATGAAAGTTTAACGTTTAACGTTGGTTAAATCATGGAATACGGGAACATAATTTATTACTTACATTAAAAATTCTAGAAGAGCGCTAGATAATCTCAGCTTAGATAACTTAGATAAAGTATTTTCTCTTCAACGTGTATGCCGATGTTCTGGTTTTATTAAGTAACAAGTGAAAGTTGCAATAGAATTCATCAGATAAGGGGTTCTGTCGGAAGCTCAGTGGGGATGAACGTCAGGGTGAAGTGTAGGTTCGCGTTTGCTGTATAAACGACATGAAAACGCAGTTAAAGGCGGTAGATGAACGACTTCCGCTTTATTTGTATGATTAAATAACAGTGTAGTACACAAAATATAAGTGAGGACTTAAAAATTAGGAAATAAATCGCTTACCCTTTGATGCGTTTTTCTCCAAGTCAAATCGGCCAAGTACGCTCCTGGAGTTGTGTATTATCTCAGATATTAACAGCACCACTCTTATTTAGCACTCATTAGATTTTCGTAACGTTGTATCAACCATTTGTAACAAACCTTTTTAAGTTGTGTTAAAATATGCAATAATTTAGGCAACTTCGTTAATTTTTGTGTCATGTGAATTGCATATCTTAGTGACTGAAGCATGCGTTTATATATTTTAAAGTGGAGGTTGTACGCGCATTTCGTTTTGCACATTGAGTCTGCGCAGACATGATTTTGAGGTCGTTGTTGTTACGATACGAAAGCAAAAGACGTCAATTTTTGCTCTTAAGTATTTTTATCAAAAGTGTAGTAAATTTTATGGTAAGAGCTAATTAAACCTATTTTTCTTTGTCTATTATATTTATCCTTGTGCACTTTTGTTTTGCTTCTGTTTCACTTTTATTTTTAGTTTTATAACGTTGCATTTTCCTTTTACGTAATTTCATTGTACTATTACGTTTCAATTTAACGAGGATGACGCAATAGAAGTTTGTTGCTATGCAGAAAATTATAAACAAATGGTACATTAACCCATTTAAATCAACCAAGTTTGTAAAGGAATTTACTTATTTGGGATCAACGAATATCAAAACTCTGTTATATTTCCATTTCAAGATTAATTGCACAACCAAAATTGAAAGCGGGGCTTCGTTAGCATGTTGTTATCCTTAACAGTATACCAGTGACAACCAAAATTTAAAAGTACTACAGGTATTTCATTTGTAATCATTAGTTTATAAGGTATTTTTTAAGTTAATTCAGTTACTAACATAAGTATTTAGATTTGCTACTTTATAACTTCACTTAAAAGATTTTTATGATAAACTTTTCAATTTTACATTTATTACATTTACGGTTTACTTGTTTTCCATAAAATAAGTTGGCATCAGAGGTATTTCAACATTTATTTATAGGTTGAAGTTACACATTTTTTATGCTAAGCGAACATATCTAACCACACACATTTTCTAATTAAATCAAATCAAATTTTAAGAACATGAATCATTTAATCGTCGACTGAGCTGAAGGCACAAAATCTTCTATTTATTATTAGGAGTATAAGTAATATAAGGGGTGGAATTAATAACAACCTGCCATACCCATTTATTATATTTTTATTACACATTAAATCAACAACTTCAAAAATATCGGGTGTGGAACAACACACGATTTTCCAACGTACAAAGTGGAAATTAAAAGAAACATTTCGCGAATATTGGACGTGCGCGCGCGCGTGTGCGCGTGCGCGCGCGTGCGTGTGTGTGTGGATGTATGTAGTATTCACGATAACTTCAAAGCCATAATACCTCCGTACTTTAAATTTTGTATTTCAGCTTCATTTCATTTCTCTTGGAGCTCATTGGCTTTTGGGATAAATCTAGCGGTGGAGAGGAGGGTTCATTAGTGCAGTTCTTGGTTTTTGTAAAATATTTCCAAAACAGCTGCATATTTCAAAGATATAAAAATACGTAGATATAGATCTTAAATATATCGCTTGATTATATTCTATGCAATTTTTTAATATGAGACGTAATTTGGTGGCAAAAATGTCAAAGTTGGAATTTAGGTGCTTGTTAAAATTTTTTTCAATATCTGAATAACGATTAATGTTATAAGAAGATGCGAAGACATATTTTTTAAAGGAAATATAATTTCACATAACTTTTCTATACAAAATATTTTAATACGAAGCCAAAATGCACCAAAATAAATTAAACAAGATTGAAAATGCCTAAACTGTATTATCTAAAACAGGTGGCTTTGGATTTTTTCAAGTTAGCATATCGATGTCTATTAACTTCTATCTAACATGAAATTTTAAGCGTCTACCTGACATAGATTATTGCTCTGTTTTTACAATGTTACCTATTTATGAAAATAAAAAATTATCATTAACAAGTTATTCTATATTCTATTTCTTTTAATTTCCACTTTGTAGGTTGGAAGGTCGTGTATTGTTTTACACCAGATATTTAATATGTTTGTAACAAAAATAGGCAACATTGTAAAAACAAGAACAACAGCCTATGTCAGATGGACGTTTAAAACTGCCAGACAAACATTAATAGAATCTTATTCAATTCTTGAAAAATTACTAGTGAGGACGATAACGTATGGATTTATGTAAAATATAAATATAAAAATCAACCATTAAAAAAACCCAAAAAAGCTAAGCACTTTTATGATGTGTTTTCTTTCAACCTTCATTCACCCAATGTTGGATATAGGCCTCTTCTAGCTGTTTCCATGCTTCTTTATGTGTGGCTGTTCTCATTCACTATTTTCCTGCTATAGTCACTATATCACCTATCCATCTTTTCCTGGATCTTCCTACGCTTCTTTTTGTCGCTCCAGGTCTCCAAAATGTTACCCTGTATGACCACTTTTCTGTGTTCTGCCTTGCTATGTGTGCCACCCACTGCCATCTGAGCCTCGCTATGCCTTCCATAATGTCGGTTACTCTGGTTTTCCGACGTATTTCGGGAATTTTGTCCATCAAGCTTACAGTCAGCATAGTCCTTTCCACGGCTGGTTGAGCTACTCGTAGTTGTTCTGCCACTTTTTTTGTTCTACCTTTTCTACGATGTGTTGTCTATAATAATATATTCTTAGCTGTTGCTTATTATCTCAGTTTTGTCAAGATTCATCTTTAACTCCATTTCTTTTGATTTTTCATTTAGGTCTTGCAGCATAGATTTTACTATCATATGTGTTGCGGCAAATGGTTACTAACGACACGTTTCATAGGAGCGACGCCACCTTTCTTTTCATACATAAACATTAAACGTCAAATGTCAATTTTGAGGTTATATTTAGTATGGGTGCACTTTCACATAAGTTGCGGTAAATACTGTTTCATAAGAGTGGCTGTATTGAGTATTTTGATCGCGCCGAATTATATGTCATCTATAATATAAAAATGAATCGGTGAATGTGTTTCTAAGCGCAAATCTCGAGCAGCTGAACCGATTTCGCTAATTCTTTTTAGAATATTCCTTGAAGTACGAGGATGGTTCTTACGGAGAGAAAAATTAAAAATTGTCTAAAAAATTTTAAAAGGGAAAAGCAATTTAGTGACGTCAGTATCGTATAAATATAAATGTCAATATTTATGAGATGGTAACATTACTCAAAAAAATTGTCTATGGTAAAATATGAATTGTCTATGGTATAATGTCATTTGAAATGTTAACGTCTCTTTGCTGTGAATCTAGCCACAAATTTCTAAAAGTGTTGTGTGTTTGTGTCTCATCTATAATATAAAATGAATCGCCAAATGTGTTGCTAAGTGCAAAACGAGAACGGCTGGACCAATTCTGCCAATTTTTTTCGAGTAATGGTTGAAGTCTGAGGAAGGTTTTATGAAGAGAAAATTGGTAAAATCTCCAAGAAAACGTGATAACCTAATTTTTCGTTTTAATGTAACACGGTGCGCGCCAAGCCCTCATACTTTCTTACACACAGACCATTTATCTCACCGCGAATGCGAGAGTGCATTTTGGTATCTGTGGATGGTGTTGGAATAATTAATTTTTATTCTTCCTTTCGCTAATATCGCTTATATGACTGTTTTAGCGTTAAGCAGAATAAGAGAATAACCAATTATTTCGGTTCATTCTGTCTACATGAAACAAAAGTGACGTAATGGTGTATCCAGTTTCAGTAACCATGTACTACAACGGAGTTGTAATGTCTAATGAACTGTGAATATACAAAATTAGTTAAATGTTCAGTTAATGCAGCATTCTTTGTGTAAAGTACCAAAACAAAGAAATCAACCTAGACTCAAATCAAGTTAGAGAGCAATTTAACTTTAACTTTAGGTATTATTAACTTTAGGTTATTGATTACTAATTTTGTAGCAGTCTTAATAGGTAATCTGTGTATATAAAATTCAAAGTCCTGACTGACTCAGTGACTGACTGATATATCAAAGCACAGTCTAAACCGCTGGTCCTACAGACTTGACAGAGGGTGTGTGTTTTTGAAGTTTAGTTATCCACTAAGAAAGGATTTTCGAAATTCCACTAACGGGGTAAAATGACGGGTTGAGTTTTTTAACTTTTTATTCCATGGGTCGATTGACTCGAATAATTATGAGAAACGTGTATCACAAAATTTAAATATCTCCTCCCATTCTGAGATCGCAGCAGCCGACGGTACGCTAGTTTATGATAAAAGTGTATATCTTCACAATCTGTCCTTGGTATTTAGCCACATCCATTCCCGTTTTGTGTTAAGCGCAATGATGGAGCTTCATTTCCATTTGAAATACCTACCTTATAATGCACGTCATCTGCAAGTTTACTCCCTGAAAGGGTATGTGACTATCTTCAATTAGATTCTTATATTAATGTATTATATTTAAAAGAAATTCCTCACGTGCGTAAAGAAATTCATGATCCCGTACGTTAAGAATATCTCAAAGTTTGAAAACTGAATATTTTTGGTTTGATTTTGTATTAAAAATAGCGTGGACGAAGCTTGCACAACATGGTGTCATGGCTATTAAGTCAATTATATAGAGGGCGTAACATGGAGTTTTGTAAAAGACAAAATTTGAGTTGGATAATACCATTTGTTTTGTGGGTCATTAAATCTTAAAGCACAAAACGTTGCCATGGCTATTTAGTATGCCTACATTTTGTAGCAAAACCAAACCTGGTTAACTTGCTTTAGGTCGATGATACATTAAGTTTACCTCTACATTATTGAAAAGTGTTATTTTGTATAGTGAAAAAATAAGATTGTACAAAATTATATATTGTCTGGTATTTCTCTGCAATAAGATCATTCGATATAATACATTACGTTATATGTTAATGTACAAAACGTAAGTACACATCCTTTTGTGCAAATTACGTTATTAAATGAACAGACTAGATGAGTTGTTTTAAAACGTTAAAGTAAAGCTACCTCTAATATCGTTTAGGAAAGTTTATTTTATGTTCATTAAAGGGAAACATACGGTTTCCAACATCAGTTTCGTTTTGTATGCTTTTAAATCTTTCCTTATGTTTTTTTAACTGATGCATTAAGGGCTCTATACTCAGGATGGTCTCTTTTGGTTCTTCTCCGATTTTTTATTAGTTCTATCGTCTGTGGTTTTAATTTAGCTTCTTTTTGATTTCTCACTCTACTACATATTTTCTTTGTAACTATTGGTAGTTATTTTTTCAGCTAATTCATCTATGTTTTTGTGTTCTAGTGAATTTGGTGTACACTTCCGTGCCAATTCCTTCTGATGCGCATCTTCATCTTGTGTTAGAACTTCTGCCGTAGGAAAGGAATCTTTCATTAATAGTTTTTTTTCTTTTTAACTTCGTATTGATACATATACTGGCACGAAACAACCTATGATCACTGCCTGTGTTGAATCGGTTTAATACAGAGACGTCTTTGCATATCCCCTGTCATTTGAGAGGTCTATTACAGTTTTAACCTGACTATCTGGGCTACATCATGTACACTTTTTTTGTGTTTGTTTTTTATAGAACGTATTTAAGCAAAACAGTTTTTTAGTATCTATAAAATTAGTGTCTCTCTGTTTCTACGTCCTTGCCCGAAATTTCTGTAATCTGAATCACCGAGTTTTCTCTTCCCCACTTTGGCATTAAAGTCTCCCCTGATGATAACATATTGAGTTTTTTCTAGATTCCTAGCATGTGTTATATCCTCATATAGTTTTTCCACCAGTTCTTCCTCCGCAGTGGAAGTTGGTGCATAACAATGTATTACCTGGACGTTGTATCGTTTATTCAATTTCAAGACTAAGTATATCACTCTTTGAGATACTGCTGAATACTTAACTATTCCATGTTCTATCCGTCTGTCGACCATAAAAGCCACCCCTCCCTGGCTATAGTGTCTATCTGCATTGTTCTGGCGCAAGGTATGTCCCGATTTTAAGCTGGTATTTTCTCTCCCTGAAGCCTCCTTTCGCAAAGGGTTATAATATCCTACTTAATATCTTACTATCATGTGTTGCGGCAAATGGTTACTAACTACACGTTTCATAGGAGTGACGCCACCTTTCTTTTCACTCATAAACATTAAACGTCAAATGTCAATTTTGAGATTATATTTAGTATGAGTGCACTTTCAAATAAGTTGCGGTAAATGGTTGTTAACGTCCTGTTTCATAAGAGTGGCTGTGTCGAGTATTTTTGATCGCGCCGAATTATATCTCACTTATGATAACAGTGTATATCTTCACAATATGTCATTGGTATTTAGCCACATTAATTCCCGTTTTGTGTTCAGCGCAATGATGGAGCTTCATTTCCGTTTGCAATACCTACCCTATAATGCACGTCATCTGCAAGTTTACACCCTGAAAAGGTATGTCATTATCTTAAATTAGATTCTTATATTAATGTATTATATTTAAAAGAAAAATCCCTCACGTGCATAAAGAAATTCATGATCCCGTACGTTAAAAATATCTCGCAAAGTTTGGAAACTGAATATTTTTGGTTTGATTTTGTATTAAAAATAGCGTGGACGAAGCTTGCACAACATGGTGTCATGGCTATTAAGTCAATTATATAGAGGGCGTAACACGCAGTTTTGTAGCAGACAAAATTTTAGTTGGATAATACCATTTGTTTTTGTGGGTCATTAAATCTTAAAGCACAGAACGTTGCCATGGCCATTTAGTATGCTTGCATTTTGTAGCAAAACCAAACCTGGTTAACCTGCTTTAGGTCGATGATACATTAAGTTTACCTCTACATTATTGAAAAGTGTTATTTTGTGTAGTGAAAAAATAAAGTTTTACAAAATTATGTACTGTCTGGTATTCCTCTGTAGTAAGATTATTCGATATAACACATTACGTTATATGTTAAGTGTACAAAACGTAAGTACACATCCTTTTTGTGCAAATTACGTTATTAAATGAACAGACTGGATGAGTTGTTTTAAAAACGTTAAAGTAAAGCTACCTCTAATATCGTTTAGGAAAGTTTATTGCATGTCCATTAAAGGGAAACATGACTTCAGTTAACGATAAGTTATGTACAGGAGTGCTTCCTCCAATCAGCAATGAGCTCATAATCAATTTGTTTCAAACAATGGAAATAAAAAAGCAAATTAAAATCTACGGTAACTTAGGTTACCGTGGATTTTAATTTAATTTTTTATTTTCATTGTTTGATACGACCTCGTTGCTGATTGGAGGAAGCACTCCTGCACATCGCTTCTCGTTCTTGGTGTTTCATAACATAAACATAGAAGCGAATGACCTGCACCATTGTTATTTTGTTGCCATCGGTCATAAATTTGAGTTATTACATTGAATTTAGTTTCAATCTGAACCTTCATTTTAAAATAATTTTACCTAAAGGTCGGTTACATCTTATGTATAGAATTAGTTACTATCGTAAAGCTTTGCGAAAAGTTCAAGTATGATTTTATTTGTATTTATACTCAAGTTAACCAGCAGGTACTATTTTGAATTATGGGATATACAAAAAAATACAGCTCTTGTATTTAGTAAATACGTTCAGAGTCGAGGTATACCATGACAGATATACCCGCTCCTGATGAGTCACAAGAATGACGAAACCGGTCGAGCGGTGGTCTTGTCATGGCGTTCTCGCCTATGAACACAAAGAAAGCTAAGTCAAACTGGTGGGCTTATGTTAATAATTGTGTTAATAATCAAATTTTAATGTAATTAAGATGTATTTTCTTCGTTTTTTTAAATTTTAATTATATAACAAAAATTAGTGGCGCCTGACCTATGTATATCTAGTTTGTAGCTGTGGATAATCTCTGGAATCTCTAACGACCTGCTGATAAAGAATAGAGCTCTTAAGTATGTAAATTTATGTTTTCGATGAGCTAAGCTGTGCTGCAAAGTTACCTGTTTACATGTTGATGTTACTATATCTTAATATTTCATTTTTGCTTTAATATAACAAATGTAACTTCTAGCATTCAGTGAAACAATTTTATTTTGTTATGACTTGACTTTGAATTTGATTTTATATGCTAGAACGTTTTTGCAGGAATATCCACAATATGTGAAGGTAAATGTAAGGTAATTTCATTAGTCAAACAGGAAACTTTCTGTTCATGCCGAATCGACACAGCACGTTAGGTTTTTATCACGATCTAGGATCAACTCTGGTTTAAAAGGAAACGCAGTATCCCCCACTCTCTAATCTTTTCCTGAAAACATTTAATTATTAACAAGATAGAAAACCAAAAAACCTACATTAACAAATTCGATCAGAAACTTCATGCAAATCTACGCCGGCTTACCTAGTAGAAACCACTGAAATAGCAAAAAAAATGCTGTATTTTACAGTGTAACTTAAAATTTTATTAATTTGATAAGACTGCATTTTAAGCTGTTCTTTGTAATTTGTTTCATTTTCATTCTTTAATAGACATATTAAGAAACGCGATGTCGTCATCTTCGATTATAGCCATTAATTTACGGAACATTTTTCGAAAATTTTTAGGTTCACCAACCGCCACAAAAATCCGTAAATCAGCTAAAGTAAAAGTGTTTGTTTAAAAACCGCCTAAAAAAGGCAAATTACAAAAAAATAGCATAAAAACGTGTTTCATAAGACCTTTAAAAAACTCGTGGCTACGCTACCCGTTTTTTTTTAACTTAAATTCGTGCTTCTAGACTGGTCTTATGAAACTTGTTTTTTAATATACTATTAAGATACGATTATTATTTCACAAAGCTGACAAGATACATAGTTTTAAAAACAACTCGCTCCGCCTAGGATGTCTAACTGCGATAACCAACAAACAGCCGTACAAGTTGGAAACGCTAGTTAATTTTACAGTTATTTCCTCTCAAACTGACTGAGCTTTCACTGGTAAATTTACCAAGTTTCACCTCTTTAATTATAACATTTTATTGAATTTGAATGACGGCCGCTAAAGTCAAAACAAACAGAGTAAACCCTGAAGTTAGTTAAAATCCGCTCATACAAATATAAAATATAAAATAATGCAGAAGATATGCTCGCAACATGCATTAAATACCTATTTAATGTAAAAATAATTTGAAATTATACTGCTTCTCAGTACCTACTTCCTTTTTCGTACTGAGACGATACCATAATCTATAATTTATGGTCGGGCCGCGAGAGGTGTCTTATGACTGATCTTTTAGTAAAGCATGGTTTAAGACTTTAGAAACGTATGTCTTTATTGGTTCATATAGATAGTAATTTTGAATACCAACAAAACATCATCAATGTTTCTAGGTTATTTTCAAATTTAAGCCGCGTTGTCAAATTTAACTAGTGAAAATTATTAGCGTACCTGGATAATGGAAGTTAAAGAAAAACTTGGCCCCCCGTTATCGCGTTCCATCTCGAAATAATGCAGTATATTCATTAACATTACTTGAGTTTGGCTTTTCAAAGATTTACCTTTTAATGACATCGTTATTTGCTGCAAAATAAATAAATGCATTCAATCAATTGGAAATACATTTTGCATTATAAACTTACCTCGTAATAGTGAATATTGATAATAATAGTTTTTAAAACACTGTTGTTTACAAATGCAATGGGAACTAATAAATTACGAAGCGAAAGATAAATTATTATAACTACAAAACACGATGCGATTATACGAAACGAAATACGAAAAATAATTTGAGGTTAAATAGCCAAGAAGACATCTGACAGCGTCATGCACTTTGACTTTAGAATAGACATACGTTTTTAAGTCCTGCATTTAAAATATATAGCAGACGTATATATTATAACCCATCTTTCTTTAAGTGGGAACTTCGCACTAAGATAAAGGGAAACAGATGCATTTCACAGTAATAATTATATCCCCATTCTCGAGTCCGCCATGAGACACCTATCCCCGGCGCTACTATACCTTTTTTTATTTGCCCCCTAGATTTGGGGTGTTTTATTATTACACCAAAGGTATGCTGGTATTATGCGGTTCTCTAACCTCGAATCTGATGATATGTAAAAATTAATTAACAGTTGCCGCATTTAATTGTAATGAATAATAACCACGGATTACTGTATAATAATAGAAGGAGCCTATTGAGTTCTGGGTGAAGAAGTAAGGTTCCGTCGCATTATAACTTACCCATACATTTATTCTGGCGCCTTTCAATTGAAATAAAAGATTTTTATTAAATTTCACAAAATAACTCCCAAATACCTATAGGGGGAAAATAAAAAAAATAGATTATACCCAGATTTCCAGAGCCGACCATATACAAATCGGAATCTGTCAAATTTACTAAAAAATGACAACACGTCGGCCTTCTAAAGATAGGCGCCCTTCTGGGTCTGCAAGATCATACAGCAATACAACAATATCAGAACAAATCAGCTCATATG
This sequence comes from Vesta saturnalis, assembly GCA_036346205.1. NCBI lineage: Eukaryota > Metazoa > Arthropoda > Insecta > Coleoptera > Lampyridae > Vesta > Vesta saturnalis. Next base: position 7,185,198 of record JARFJB010000821.1, read on the forward strand.
TAGTGTCTGACGCCCTTTTTGAAGAAATGTAAGTAACCTCTTAAAAGCATTTAGTTTTAGGAAACATGCAAATTAAAAAATAAACTTGCAAATCTTGTTTTTGGTAAAGTTTTACCATTTAAGGGCAACTAATACAATATGACGATTCTAACTAAAAAAATAAATAGTGTTGTACATTTTCATGAATGTTTCAAAAATATGGTTCCAGTAACAAAACTTACGTTGATTACATTTGATAACCTTAAATAAGCAGTACAAACAGAATGGTTTAAAGCAAAATAAAAAGTTTGAACAGCAATTACTCGCAAAGTTTGAGGGAGACAGTACTTAATTCTTTTACGTATTTCTAAACCAGATAAAAACAGCTATAGTGTTGGTGTACAATCTAATAAATACAGAAGAATCGAGGGCTGTCCAGCCCAAGGTTACACTGCCCTCTGTCAAAAATAATTTTGTCTCACGTAATGTTTAGCTCGCTTATTTTCACTTTTATTATACTTTGCCACCTCGTAATTGGCGGTCGTGCCGCATATTAGAAAAATGGCGCCCAAAAACAGTTTTTTTACAATAACTCCTTTCCGACTCATTTTACGATAAAAATAGTTATGTAATAATGGAAACTAGAGACAATTTCCTATAATTTATGTAGTAACCATTTTTTAATGAATAGTTTTACCGTACGAGTGTTGCAAACTTTACTGCAACACGCGTATTTTGTATATTAACGAAAAACGTTTAATATACTTTATTACTATGCCTTGAGAAACCAGTCACTACGACCTATGGGGTCTAAAAATAGACGTGCCCCCCTTCTACTAAACACCTGCCGACAGAGCTCAAATATTCAGCCTAAATCATCACTACGAGTCTATTGTTCTATTGTGTCGTCCGCAATTTAGAGCCATTACTGACTGTTTTATATCTGAAAATCAGTTGCAAAACAGTAAGGTGGTTGAAGCAAAGGAAATAGGATGGGAGACATTCCATGACAAGTGTTCAAGGAAAGGACAAGTACAAACACGAAGAGCAACTGAGATCGATGGTTGTTCATGATTTGTCTCGAAAACACTACAAAAATGACAAAATTGAACTCTGCATCTTTGCGCACAGAAAGCGATGTCACGCCTTCCCATTTCCAACAGCGATCTACTAACCCAACATTCTCATTCAGAGATCAATGGGCTTCCGAGATAACAGCAGAGTTCATAGTGAAACAGAAAGAGGCGCGCTTATGCTATTGCAATATTGTGTATAGCGTCGATAAAAAGCAATATTTTAAAACTTGATAAAGACAGTTGAAGCAATCAGTCTAGAGGATATTCGTTTCAAGGCCTACGAAACAACATTATCCTCCATCAGATAGTTTCTTTCAGATATATCCAAAACTTTACGCGTTTTCCTAGATGATTGTATTTTTGGGAAATGGACGAAAAAAGTATTCCTCTCATACATTGCATACTTCTCGCAGCAATGTCGAAACCTTTCGTGTCACCAATAGATATCGGAGATTAATAAATATTCTCTCTCGTATTCTGCTCCCCGTACACCAAAGCGGTGCTTTTTGAAGTCTCGGTTATAATGCGGTCACAGTTAGATATCGATGATAACGTTAATATGATTAGCTATGGTCGATATCCATTGCACTACATCTAGAAACGCTATTGCTCCAAATCAAAATATTCAACGATTAAAGCAAATGCGTGTTGGAGAATGCTTTGGGGCACAAGTACTCTAAACCTACTCATTTTGACAGGAAAAGGATACCACGTAAACGATAGTAAATTGTCTCTAGTTTCATTTATTGCATAACTATTCTTATCGAAAAAGGAAAATAAATATTGCCAAAATCTGACTTTGGGCGCCTTTCCTCCAATATAACATAAACTGCGCTAGTAGCCTACAGAGAGATCTCGATAACATCTTTGAATGGTGTGACCAAAACAAACTGACCATTAATATAAAAAAATGTGAAATAGTATCATTTACTAATAAGAAAACACCACTGGAGTACAATTATAAATTAAATAACGATTTGATTAGGCGTAGCGCGTCCTTTAAGGACCTCGGGGTCATCTTCGATAGTAACTTAAGTTTTAATGTTCACATACACTCTATAATTAACAAAAGTCTGAAATTTATTGGCTTCATTATTCGCAATACCAAAAATTTTACCAATATTGATTGTTTGCTTGTATTATATTATAATTTAATCAGACCTAATTTAGAATATGCTAGCCTGATCTGGTCTCCATTTTATGTGTACCTAGTCAGCGGTATCGAAAAATACAAAGAAAATTTTAAAATATGTATACTTTATAAAACATAAACAATTCCCAGCTCGAAATTATCCATACTTAGAGCTGTTAAATGAATTGGTGTACCTTCATTGAATTCACAGAATAAAACACATACTTCTGCATCTCTTTAAACTGCTAAATAACCTAATAGATGACCCAAGCAATTTAAACTTCATTATGTTCAATGTACCTCTACGGCAACTAAGAGATTCAAGCTTATTTTACCTTCCAGTAGTAAATGTAAATAATTTTAGAAGCGACCCTATTTATAAAATGTGTTTCTCTACAATAAACTTTGCTCGAATGCCGATCTATTTTGTACCACGCTTAATGAATTCAGAAGTATGTTAGGGACACTGAAAACAATAGATTGCAACACAACTATTTATGTAGTCATTTATATAATATTATTAATTTGCTAACGAACAAATTATTCTTTTGTGATACTATTTTAAAATTTTAATATTTTAATATTTTAATAATTTAGTGTTCAATGTTTGTAATACCACATTACTTGTGCTTTATTATCTGTATATGTATAATATTGTTTTGACCAACCTGTAACTGGATGAAAATCTGTTGAGTAATAAGTGAGTAATAATAATAATAATAATAAAATATAAGATACGAGATGGCAAACTAAATACGCGAAAAGAGCACGTCGAAATCTATAAAAATACCAATTTTCAAAAATCCTGGAAAAAGTTACAAGTAAAACTACCAAATG